>CM056995.1:371192137-371748198 GCA_029891345.1 Dryococelus australis
CGGACTTCCGGAGCTGGAGCGTGTTAGAGTGGGGAAGACAGTGACTGAAGCAGCAGAGGGGAAGGGCAGAGTTCCCCTGCTGGCCGACTTTGAGCGCTGTTTCTTGGCGCATCCTGGTGACGGCCACTCCTAGCGGACTTCCGGAGCTGGAGGCTTGTTAGAGTGGGAAGATCGTGACTGAAGCAGCAGAGGGAAGGACAGAGTTCCCCTGCTGGCCGACTTTGAGCGCTGTTTCTTGGCGCATCCTGGTGACGGCCTCTCCTACGGACTTCCGGAGCTGGAGGCTTGTTAGAGTGGGGAAGACAGTGACTGAAGCAGCAGAGGGGAAGGACAGAGTTCCCCTGCTGGCCGACTTGAGCGCTGTTTCTTGGCGCATCCTGGTGACGGCCTCTCCTAGCGGACTTCCGGAGCTGGAGGCTGTGTTAGAGAGGGGAAGACAGTGACTGAAGCAGCAGAGGGAAGGCAGAGTTCCCCTGCTGGCCGACTTTGAGCGCTGTTTCTTGGCGCATCCTGGTGACGGCTCTCCTAGCGGACTTCCGGGAGCTGGGGCTTGTTAGAGTGGGGAAGACAGTGACTGAAGCAGCAGAGGGGAAGGGCAGAGTTCCCCTGCTGGCCGACTTTGAGCGCTGTTTCTTGGCGCATCCTGGTGACGGCCACTCCTTAGCGGACTTCCGGAGCTGGAGGCTGTTAGAGTGGGGAAGACAGTGACTGAAGCAGCAGAGGGAAGCAGAGTTCCCCTGCTGGCCGACTTTGAGCGCTGTTTCTTGGCGCATCCTGGTGACGGCCCTCCTAGCGGACTTCCGGAGCTGGAGCTTGTTAGAGTGGGGAAGACAGTGACTGAAGCAGCAGAGGGAAGGAGAGTTCCCTGCTGGCCGACTTTGAGCGCTGTTTCTTGGCGCATCCTGGTGACGGCCTCTCCTAGCGGACTTCCGGGAGCTGGAGGCGTGTTAGAGTGGGGAAGACAGTGACTGAAGCAGCAGAGGGAAGACAGAGTTCCCCTGCTGGCCGACTTTGAGCGCTGTTTCTTGGCGATCCTGGTGACGGCCCTCCTAGCGGACTTCCGGGAGCTGGAGGCGTGTTAGAGAGGGGAAGACAGTGACTGAAGCAGCAGAGGGGAAGGCAGATTTCCCCTGCTGGCCGACTTTGAGCGCTGTTTCTTGGCGCATCCTGGTGACGGCCCACTCTAGCGGACTTCCGGGAGCTGGAGGCTGTTAGAGAGGGAAGACAGTGACTGAAGCAGCAGAGGGGAAGGACAGAGTTCCCCTGCTGGCCGACTTTGAGCGCTGTTTCTTGGCGCATCCTGGTGACGGCTCTCCTACGGACTTCCGGAGCTGGAGCTTGTTAGAGTGGGGAAGACAGTGACTGAAGCAGCAGAGGGAAGGGAGAGTTCCCCTGCTGGCCGACTTTGAGCGCTGTTTCTTGGCGCATCCTGGTGACGGCACTCCCTAGCGGACTTCCGGAGCTGGAGGCGTGTTAGAGTGGGGAAGACAGTGACTGAAGCAGCAGAGGGGAATGACAGAGTTCCCCTGCTGGCCGACTTTGAGCGCTGTTTCTTGGCGTATCCTGGTGACGGCCACTCCTAGCGGACTTCCGGGAGCTGGAGGCTTGTTAGAGTGGGGGAAGAAAGTGACTGAAACAGCATAGGGGAAGGGCAGAGTTTCCCCCTGCTGGCCGACATTGAGCGCTGTTTCTTGGCGCATCCTTGTGACGGCCTCTCTTAACGGACTTCAAGGAGCTGGAGGCTTGTTAGAGTGGGGGAAGACAGTGTCTGAAGCAGCAGAGGGAAGGGTAGAGTTCATCTGCTGGCCGACTTTGAGCGCAGTTTCTTTGCGCATCCTGGTGACGGCCTCTCCTAGCGTACTTCCGGTAGCTGGAGGGGTTTAGAGTGGGGGGAAGAAAGTGACTGAAGCAGCATAGGGGGAAGGGCAGAGTTCCCCTGCTGGCCGACTTTGAGCGCTGTTTCTTGGCGCATCCTTGTGACGGCCACTCCTAGCGGACTTCCGGAGCTGGGGCGTGTTAGAGTGGGGAAAGACAGTGACTGAAGCAGCAGAGGGGAATGACAGAGTTCCCCTGCTGGCCGACTTTGAGCGCTGTTTCTTGGCGTATCCTGGTGACGGCCTCTCCTCGCGGACTTCCGGGAGCTGGAGGCGTGTTAGAGACGGAAGACACAAATGAAGCCGCAGAGGGGAAGGCAAGTTCCCCTGCTGGCCGACTTTGAGCGCTGTTTCTTTGCGCATCCTGGTGACTGCCTCTCTTAACGGACTTCAAGGAGCTGAGGCTTGTTAGAGTGGGGAAGACAGTGTCTGAAGCAGCAGAGGGGAAGGACAGATTTCCCCTGCTGGCGGACTTTGAGCGCTGTTTCTTGGCGCATCCTGGTATCGGCCTCTCCTAGCGGACTTCGGTGTTGGAGGCGAGTTAGAGTGGGCGAAGACAGTGACTGAAGCAGCAGAGGGGTAGGCAGAGTTCCCCTGCTGGCCGACTTTGAGCGCTGTTTCTTGGCGCATCCTTGTGACGGCCTTTCCTAGCGGACTTCCGGAGCTGGAGCCTTGTTAGAGAGGGAAGACTGTGACAGAAACAGCAGAGTGGCAGGACAGAGTTCCCCTGCTGCCGACTTTGAGCGCTGTTTCTTGGCGTATCCTGGTGACGGCGACTCCTAGCGGACTTCCGGGCTGGGGGCTTGTAAGAGTGGGGAAGACAGTGACTGAAGCAGCAGAGGGGAAGGGCAGAGTTCCCTGCTGGCCGGCTTTGAGCGCTGTTTCTTGGCGTATCCTGGTGACGGCCTCTCCTCGCGGACTTCGTGAGCTGAAGCGTGTTAGAGAGGGGAAGACAGTGACTGAAGCAGCAGAGGGAAGGGAAGAGTTCCCTGCTGGCGACTTTGAGCGCTGTTTCTTGGCGCATCCTGGTGACGGCCACACCTAGCGGACTTCCGGGAGCTGGGGCGTGTTAGAGTGGTGGAAGACAGTTACTGAAGCAGCAGAGAGGAATGACAGAGTTCCCCTGCTGCCGACTTTGAGCGCTGTTTCTTGCGTATACTGTGACGCCTCTCCTCCCGGACTTCCGGGAGCTGAGGCGTGTTAGAGAGGGAAGACAGTGACTGAAGCAGCAGAGGGGAAATGCAGAGTTCCCCTTCTGGCCGACATTGAGCGCTGTTTCTTGGCGCAACCTGGTGACGGCCTCTACTAGTGGACTTCCGGGAGCTGGAGGTGTGTAAGAGAGGGGAAGACATGACTGAAGCAGCAGAGGGGAAGCCCAGAGTTCCCTGCTGCCGACTTTGAGCGCTGTTCTTGCGCATCCTGGTGACGGCCTCTCCTAGCGGACTTCCGGGAGCTGGATGTGTGTAAGAGTGGGGAATCAGTGACTGAAACAGCAGAGGAAGGGCAGAGTTCCCTGCTGGCCGACTTTGAGCGCTGTTCTTTGCGCATCCTGGTGACGGCCACTCCTAGCGGACTTCCGGAGCTGGAGTCTTGTTAGAGTGGAAGCAGTGACTGAAGCGCAGAGGAAGGACAGAGTTCCCCTGCTGGCCGACTTGAGCGCTGTTTCTTGGAGCATCCTGGTGACGGCCACTCTAGCGGACTTCCGGAGCTGAGTCTTGTTAGAGTGTAGAAGGCAGTGACTGAAGCAGCAGAGGGGAAGGACAGAGTTCCCCTGCTGGCGGACTTTGAGCGCTGTTTCTTGGAGCATACTGGTGACGGCCACTTCTAGCGGACTTCCGGGTGTTGGTGGCTTGTTAGAGAAGGGAAGGCAGCGACTGAATCTGCAGAGGGGATGGACAGAGTTCCCCTGCTGGCGGACTTTGAGCGCTGTTTCTTGGCGCATCCTGGTGACGGCCACTCCTAGCGGACTTCCGGGAGCTGGAGTCTTGTTAGAGTGGGGAAGGCAGTGACTGAAGCAGCAGAGGGGAAGGACAGAGTTCCCCTGCTGGCGGACTTTGAGCGCTGTTTCTTGGAGATACTGGTGACGGCCAATCCTAGCGGACTTCCGGGAGCTGGTGGCTTTTTAGAGAGGGAAGGCAGCGACTGAAGCTGCAGAGGGGAAGGGCAGAGTTCCCCTGCTGGCCGACTTTGAGCGCTGTTTCTTGGCGCATTCCTGGTGACGGCCTCTCCTCGCGACTTCCGGGAGCTGGAGGCGTGTTAGAGAGGGGAAGACAGTGACTGAACAGCAGAGAGGAAGGCAGAGTTCCCCTGCTGGCCGACTTTGAGCGCTGTTTCTTGGCGCATCCTGGTGACGCGCCTCTCCTAACGGACTTCCGGAGCTGGAGGCGTGTTAGAGTGGGGAAGACAGTGGGCTGAAGCAGCAGAGGGAGGGCAGAGTTCCCCTGCTGGCCGACTTTGAGCGCTGTTCTTGCGCATCCTGTGACGGCCTCTTCCTAGCGGACTTCCGGAGCTGGAGCTTGTTAGAGTGGGGGAAGACAGTGACTGAAACAGCAGAGGGAAGGACAGAGTTCCCCTGCTGGCCGACTTGAGCGCTGTTTCTTGGCGCATCCTGGTGACGGCGACTCCTAGCGGACTTCCGGGTAGCTGGAGGCTTGTTAAGAGTGGGGAAGACAGTGACTGAAGCAGCAGAGGGGAAGGGCAGAGTTCCCCTGCTGGCCGACTTTGAGCGCTGTTTCTTGGCGCATCCTGGTGACGGCCACTCCTAGCGGACATCCGTTAGCAGGAGGCTTGTTATAGAGGGGAAGATTGTGACTGAAGCAGCAGAGGATAAGGTAAGATTTTCCCTGCTGGCCGACTTTGAGCGCTGTTTCTTGGCGCATCCTGGTGACGGCCTCTCCTAACGGACTTTCAGGAGCTGGAGGCTTGTTAGAGTGGGGAAAGACAGTGTCTGTAGCAGCAGATTGGAAGGGTAGAGTTCCCCTGCTGGCCGACATTGAGCGCTGTTTCTTGGCGCATCCTGGTGACGGCGACTCCTAGCGGACTTCCGGGAGCTGGGGGGGTGTTTAGAGTGGGGGAAGAAAGTGACTGAAGCAGCATAGGGGAGGGGCAGAGTTCCCCTGCTGGCCGACTTTGAGCGCTGTTTCTTGGCGCATCCTTGTGACGGCCACTCCTAGCGGACTTCCGGGAGCTGGAGGCGTGTTAGAGTGGGGGAAGACAGTGACTGAAGCAGCAGAGAGGAATGACAGAGTTCCCCTGCTGGCCGACTTTGAGCGCTGTTTCTTGGCGCGTCCTGGTGACGGCCTCTCCTCGCGGACTTCCGTGAGCTGGAAGCGTGTTAGAGAGGGGAATACAGTGACTGAAGCAGCAGAGGGAAGGGAAGAGTTCCCTTTCTGGCCGACTTTGAGCGCTGTTTCTTGGCGCATCCTGGTGACGACCACAACTAGCGGACTTCCGTGAGCTGGGGCGTTTTAGAGTGGAGGAAGACAGTGACTGAAGCAGCAGAGAGGAATGACAGAGTTCCGCTGCTGGCCGACTTTGAGCACTGTTTCTTGGCGTATCCTGGTGACGGCCTCTCCTACCGTACTTCCGGGAGCTGGAGGCGTGTTAGAGAGGGGAAGACAGTGACTGAAGCAGCATAAGGGAAGGGCAGAGTTCCCCTGCTAGCCGACTTTGAGCGCTGTTTCTTGGCGCATCCTGGTGACGGCCTCTACTGGCGGACTTCCGGGAGCTGGAGGCGTGTTAGAGAGGGAAGACAGTGACTGAAGCAGCAGAGGGGAAGGGCAGAGTTCCCCTGCTGGCCGACTTTGAGCTCTGTATCTTGGAGCATCCTGGTGACGGCCACTCCTAGCGGACTTCCGGTAGCTGGTGGCTTGTTAGAGAGGGACGGCAGCGACTGAAGCTGCAGAGGGGAAGGACAGAGTTCCCCTGCTGGCCGACATGGAGCGCTGTTTCTTGGCGTATCCTGGTGACGGCGACTCCTAGCGGACTTCCGGGAGCTGGAGGCATGTTAGAGTGGAGGAAGTCAGTGACTGAAGCAGCAGAGGGGAAGGGCAGAGTTCCCCTGCTGGCCGACTTTGAGCGCTGTTTCTTGGTGCATCCTGGTGATGGAATCTCCTAGCGGACTTCTGGGAGCTGGAGGCTTGTTATAGTGGGGGAAGACAGCGACTGAAGCAGCAGAGGGAAGGGCAGAGTTCCCCTGCTGGCCGACTTTGAGCGCTGTTTCTTGGCGCATCCTGGTGACGGCCTCTCCTAACGGACTTCCAGGAGCTGGAGGCTTGTTAGAGTGGGGGAAGACAGTGTCTTAAGCAGCAGAGGGAAGGGTAGAGTTCCCCTGCTGGCCGAATTTGAGCGCTGTTTCTTTGCGCATCCTGGTGACGGCCTCTCCTAGCGGACTTCGGGGAGCTGGAGGCGTGTTAGAGTGGGGAATACAGGGACTAAAGCAGCTGAGGGGAAGGACAGAGTTCCCCTGCTGGCCGACTTTGAGCGCTGTTTCGTGTCGCATCATGGTGACGGCCACTCCTAGCGGTCTTCCGGGAGCTGGAGGCGTGTTAGAGTGGGGGAAGACAGTGACTGAAGCAGCAGAGGGGAAGGGCAGAGTTCCCCTGCTGGCCGACTTTGTGCGCTGTTTCTTGGCGCATCCTGGTGACGGCCACTCCTAGCGGACTTCGAAGAGCTGGAAGCGTGTTAGAGTGGGGGAATACAGGGACTGAAGCAGCAGAGGGGAATGACAGAGTTCCCCTGCTGGCCGACTTTGAGCGCTGTTTCGTGTCGCATCATGGTAACGGCCTCTCCTAGCGGACTTCCGAGAGCTGGAGGCGTGTTAGAGTGGGGAAGACAGTGACTGAAACAGCAGAGGGGAATGACAGAGTTCCCCTGCTGGCCGACATTGAGCGCTGTTTCTTGGCGTATCCTGGTGACGGCGACTCCTAGCGTACTTCCGGGAGCTGGGGGCTTGTAAGAGTGGGGAAGACAGCGACTGAAGCAGCAGAGGGGAAGGGCAGAGTTCCCCTGCTGGCCGACTTTGAGCGCTGTTTCTTGGCGCATCCTGGTGACGGCCACTCCTAGCGGACTTCCGGGAGCTGTAGGCTTGTTAGAGTGGAGGAAGACAGTGACTGAAGCAGCAGAGAGGAAGATCAAAGTTCCCCTGCTGGCCGCCTTTGAGCGTTGTTTTTGGCGCATCCTGGTGACGGCCACTCCTAGCGTACTTCCGGTAGCTGGAGGGGTGTTAGAGTGGGGGAAGAAAGTGACTGAAGCAGCAGAGGGGAATGTAAGATTTTCCCTGCTGGCCGACTTTGAGCGCTGTTTCTTGGCGCATCCTGGTGACGGCCTCTCCTAACGGACTTCCTGGAGCTGGAGGCTTGTTAGAGTGGGAAAGACAGTGTCTGAAGCAGCAGAGGGGAAGGGTAGAGTTCCCTTGCTGGCCGACTTTGAGCGCAGTTTCTTTGCGCATCCTGGTGACGGCCTCTCCTAGCGTACTTCCGGTAGCTGGAGGGGTGTTAGAGTGGGGGAAGAAAGTGACTGAAGCAGCATAGGGGAAGGGCAGAGTTCCCCTGCTGGCCGACATTGAGCGCTGTTTCTTGGCGCATCCTGGTGACGGCCACTCCTAGCGGACTTCCGGGAGCTGGATGTGTGTAAGAGTGGGGGAAGTCAGTAACTGAAACAGCAGAGGGGAAGGGCAGAGTTCCGTTGCTGGCCGACTTTGAGCGCTGTTTCTTGGCGCGTCCTGGTGACGGCCACTCCTAGCGGACTTCCGGGAGCTGGAGGCGTGTTAGAGTGGGGGAAGACAGTGACTGAAGCAGCAGAGAGGAATGACAGAGTTCCCCTGCTGGCCGGCTTTGAGCGCTGTTTCTTGGCGTATCCTGGTGACGGCCTCTCCTCGCGGACTTCAGTGAGCTGGAAGCGTGTTAGAGAGGGGAAGACAGTGACTGAAGCAGCAGAGGTTAAGGGAAGAGTTCCCTTGCTGGCCGACTTTGAGCGCTGTTTCTTGGCGCATCCTGGTGACGGCCACACCTAGCGGACTTCCGGGAGCTGGGGCGTGTTAGAGTGGAGGAAGACAGTGACTGAAGCAGCAGAGAGGAATGACAGAGTTCCCCTGCTGGCCGACTTTGAGCGCTGTTTCTTGGCATATCCTGGTGACGGCCTCTCCTACCGGACTTCCGGGAGCTGGAGACGTGTTAGAGAGGGGAAGACAGTGACTGAAGCAGCAGAGGGGAAGGGCAGAGTTCATCTGCTGGCCGACTTTGAGCGCTGTTTCTTGGCGCATCCTGGTGACGGCCTCTCCTAGCGGACTTCCGCGAGCTGGATGTGTGTAAGAGTGGGGGAAGTCAGTGACTGAAACAGCAGAGGGGAAGGGCAGAGTTCCCCAGCTGGCCGAGTTTGAGCGCTGTTTCTTGGCGCGTCCAGGTGACGGCCACTCCTAGCGGACTTCCGGGGGCTGGAGGCGTGTTAGAGTGGGGAAAGACAGTGACTGAAGCAGCAGAGGGGAATGACAGAGTTCCCCTGCTGGCCGACTTTGAGCGCTGTTTCTTGGCGTATCCTGGTGACGGCCTCTCCTCGCGGACTTCCGGGAGCTGGAGGCGTGTTAGAGAGGGGAAGACAGTAAATGAAGCCGCAGAGGCGAAGGACAGAGTTCCCCTGCTGACCGACTTTGAGCGCTGTTTCTTTGCGCATCCTGGTGACGGCCTCTCTTAACGGACTTCAAGGAGCTGGAGGCTTGTTAGAGTGGGGGAAGACAGTGTCTGAAGCAGCAGAGCGGAAGGACAGAGTTCCCCTGCTGGCGGACTTTGAGCGCTGTTTCTTGACGCATCCTGGTATCGGCCTCTCCTAGCGGACTTCCGGGTGTTGGAGGCGTGTTAGAGTGGGGGAAGACAGTGACTGAAGCAGCAGAGGCGAAGGACAGAGTTCCCCTGCTGGCCGACTTTGAGAGCTGTTTCTTGGTGCATCCTGGTCATGGCCTCTCCTAGCGGACTTACGGGAGCTTAAGGCGTGTTAGAGTGGGGGAAGAGAGTGACTGAAGCAGCAGAGGGGAAGGGCAGAGTTCTCCTGCTGGCCGACTTTGAGCGCTGTTTCGTGTCGCATCATGGTGACGGCCACTCCTAGCGGTCTTCCGGGAGCTGTAGGCGTGTTAGAGTGTTGGAAGACAGTGACTGAAGCAGCAGAGGGGAAGGGCAGAGTTCCCCTGCTGGCCGACTTTGAGCGCTGTTTCGTGTCGCATCCTGGTGACGGCCTCTCCTAGCGGACTTCTGGGAGCTGGAGGCTTGTTATAGTGGGGGAAGACAGTGACTGAAGCAGTAGAGGGAAAGGGCAGAATTCCCCTGCTGGCCGACTTCGAGCGATGTTTTTGGCGCATCCTGGTGACGGCCTCTCCTAGCGGCCTTCCGGGAGCTGGATGTGTGTAAGAGTGGGGGAAGTCAGCGACTGAAGCAGCAGAGGGGATGGGCAGAGTTCCCCTGCTGGCCGACTTTGAGCGTTGTTTCTTTTACACATCCAGGTGACGGCCTCTCCAGCGGACTTCCGGGAGCTGGAGGCGTGTTAGAGTTTGGGAATACAGGGACTGAAGCAGCAGAGGGGAAGGGCAGAGTTCCCCTATTTGCCGACTTTGTGCGCTGTTTCTTGGCGCATCCTGGTGAAGGCCACTCGTAGCGTACTTCCGGGAGCTCGAGGCGTTTTAGAGTTGGGGAAAACAGTGACTGAAGAAGCAGAGGGGTAGGGCAGAGTTCCCCTGCTGGCCAACTTTGAGCGTTGTTTTTGGCACATCCTGGTGACGGCCACTCGTAGCGGACTTCCGGGAGCTGGAGGCGTGTTAGAGTGGGGGAAGACAGTGACTGAAGTAGCAGAGGGGTAGGGCAGAGTTCCCCTGCTGGCCGACTTTGAGCGCTGTTTCATGGCGCATCCTGGTGACGGCCACTCCCAACAGACATCCGGGAGCTGGCGGCTTGTTAGAGTGGGGGAAGACAGTGTCTGAAGCAGCAGAGGGGAAGGGCAGAGTTCCCCTGCTGGCCGACTTTGAGCGCTGTTTTTTGGCGCATCCTGGTGACGGCCACTCCTAGCGGACTTCCGGGAGCTGGAGGTTTGTTAGAGTGGGGGAAGACAGTGTCTGAAGCAGCAGAGGGGATGGGCAGAGTTCCCCTGCTGGCCGACTTTGAGCGCTGTTTCTTGGCGCATCCTTGTGACGGCCACTCCTAGCGGTCTTCCGGGAGCTGGAGGCGTGTTAGAGTGGGGGAAAACAGTGACTGAAGCAGCAGAGGAGAAGGGCAGAGTTCCCCTGCTGGCCGACTTTTAGCGTTTTTTCTTGGCGCATCCTGGTGACGGCCTCTCCTAGCGGACTTCCGGGAGCTGGACGCTTGTTAGAGTGGGGGAAGACATTGACTGAAGCAGCAGAGGGGAGGGGCAGAGTTCCCCAGCTTGCCGACTTTGAGCGCTGTTTCTTGACGCATCCTGGTGACGGCCACTCCCAGCAGACATCCGGGAGCTGGCGGCTTGTTAGAGTGGGGGAAGACAGTGACTGAAGCAGCAGAGGGGAAGGACAGAGTTCACCTGCTGGCCGACTTTGAGCGCTGTGTCTTGGCGCATCCTGGTGATGGCCTCTCCTAGCGGACTTCCTAGAGCTGGAAGCTTGTTGGAGTGGGGGAAGACAGTGACTGAAGCAGCAGAGGCGAAGGGCAGAGTTCCCCTGCTGGCCGACTTTGATCGCTGTTTCTTGGCGCATCCTGGTGACGGCCACTCCTAGCGAACTTCCGGGAGCTGGAGGCGTGTTAGAGTGGGGGAAGACAGTGACTGAAGCAGCAGAGGGGTAGGGCAGAGTTACCCTGCTGGCCGACTTTGAGCGCTGTTTCATGGCGCATCCTGGTGACGGCCACTCCAGCGGACCTCCTGAGTTGGAGGCGTGTTTGAGTAGGGGAAGACAGTGACTGAAGCAGCAGAGGGGAAGGGCAGAGTTCCTCTGCTGGCCGACTTGAGCGTCTTTTCTTGGCGCATCCTGGTGACGGCATCTCCTAGCGGACTTCCGGGAGCTGGATGCTTGTTAGAGAGGGGAAGACTGTGTCTGAAGCAGCAGAGGGGAAGGACAGAGTTCCCCTATTGGCCGACTTTGAGCGCTGTTTCTTGGCCCATCCTGGTGAAGGCCACTCGTAGCGGACTTCTGGGAGCTGGAGGCGTGTTAGAGTTGGGATGACAGTGACTGAAGCAGCAGAGGGGAAGGGCAGAGTTCCCCTGCTGGATGACTTTGAGCGCTGTTTCTTGGCGCATCCTGGTGAATGCCACTCGTAGCGGACTTCCGGGAGCTGGAGGCTTGTTAGAGTGGGGGAAAACAGTGACTGAACCAGCAGAGGGAAGGGCTGAGTTCCCCTGCTGGCCGACTTTTAGCGTTGTTTTTGGCACATCCTGGTGACGGCCAATCCTAGCGGACTTCCGGGAGCTGGAGGCGTGTAGAGTGGGGTAAGACAGTGACTGAAGCAGCAAAGGGGAAGCGCAGAGTTCCACTATATGCCGACTTTGTGCGCTGTTTCTTGGCGCATCCTGGTGAAGGCCTCTCGTAGCGGACTTCCGGGAGCTGGAGGCGTGTTAGAGTTGGGGAAGACAGTGACTGAAGCAGCAGAGGGCAAGGGCAGAGTTCCCCTGCTGGCCGCCGACTTTGAGCATTGTTTCTTGGCGCATCCTGGTGACGGCCTCTCCTAGCGGAATTCCGGGAGCTGGAGGCGTGTTATAGTGGGGGATGATAGTGATTGAAGCAGCAGAGGGGAATGGCAGAGTTCCCCTGCTGGCCGACTTTGAGCGCTGTTTTTTGGCGCATCCTGGTGATGGACTCTCCTAGCGGACTTCCGGGAGCTGGAGGCTTGTTGGAGTGGGGGAAGACAGTAACTGAAGCAGCAGAGGGGTAGGGCAGAGTTCCCCTGCTGGCCGACTTTGAGCGCTGTTTTTTGGCGCATCCTGGTGATGGACTCTCCTAGCGGACTTCCGGGAGCTGGAGGCTTGTTGGAGTGGGGAAGAAACAGTAACTGAAGCAGCAGAGGGGTAGGGCAGAGTTCCCCTGCTGGCCGACTTTGAGCGCTGTTTTTTGGCGCATCCTGGTGATGGACTCTCCTAGCGGACTTCCGGGATCTGGAGGCTTGTTAGAGTGGTGGAAGACAGTGACTGAAGCTGCAGAGGGGAAGAGCAGTGTTCCCCTGCTGGCCGACTTTGAACGCTGCTTCTTGGCGCATCCTGGTGACGGCAACTCCTAGCGGACTTCCGGTAGCTGGAGGCGTGTTAGAGTGGGGGAAGACAGTGACTGAAGCAGCAGAGGGGAAGGGCAGAGTTCCCCTAGTGGCCGACTTTGAGCGCTGTTTCTTGGCACATCCTGATGAAGGCCACTCGTAGCGGACTTCCGGGAGCTGGAGGCTTGTTAGAGTGGGGAAAGACAGTGACTGAAGCAGCAGAGGGGAATGGCAGAGTTCCCCTGCTGGCCGACTTTGTGCGCCTTTTTTTGGCGCATCTTGGTGACGGCCACTCCTAGCGGACTTCCGGGAGCTGGAGGCTTGTTAGAGTGGGGGAAGACAGTGATTGAAGCTGCAGAGGGGAATGGCAGAGTTCCCCTGCATGCCGACTTTGTGCGCTGTTTCCTGGCACATCCTGGTGATGGCCTCTCCTAGCGACTTCCGGGAGCTGGAGGCGTGTTAGAGTGGGGGAAGACAGTGACTGAAGCAGCAGAGGGGAAGGGCAGAGGTCCCGTGCTGGCCGACTTTGAGCGCTGTTTCTTGGCGCATCCTGGTGACGGCCACTCCTAGCGTATTTCCGGGTGCTGGCGACTTGATAGAGGGGGGGGGGGAAGACAGTGACTGAAGCAGCAGAGGGGAAGCGCAGAGTTCCCCTGCTGGCCGACTTTGAGCGCTGTTTCTTGGCGCATCCTGGTGACGGCCACTCTTAGCGGACTTCCGGGAGCTGGAGGCGTGTTAGAGTGGTGGAAGACAGTGATTGAAGCAGCAGAGGGAAAGGGCAGAGTTCCCGTGCTGGCCGACTTTGAGCGTTGTTTATTGGCGCATCCTATTGACGGCCACTCCTAGCGACTTCCGGGAGCTGGAGGCTTGTTTTAGTGGGGGAAGACAGTGACTGAAGCAGCAGAGGGGAAGGGCATAGTTCCCCTTCTGGCCGACTTTGAGCGCTGTTTCTTGGTGCATCCTGGTGACGGCCTCTCCTAGCGGACTTCCGGGAGCTGGAGGCGTGTTAGAGTGGGGGAAGACAGTGACTGAAGCAGCAGAGGCGAAGGGGCAAGTTCCTCTGCTGGCCGACTCAGCCAGATTTCTTCCCCCCCTTAATGGTTTACAAATGGGCAGTGGTGCTAGGATTCTTGCTGTGGTCCAAGGCACGTCGGGTTGGCTCGACACTAGCTCCATTGGTTATGAATAGAACATTCTTATGCCACTAAATTTTGTTTGTAGCAACTGCGCATGATGAAATGTGCGACAGAACACAGAAGCAGTTTTCATTTCATGACAGTACTATAATTTTTGCTATGGAATCTTACATGTGGCAAGTGGTAAGCATGTGATATTCACATATGCAAAGTGCCAGTAAACCGACATATATTTAGTTTTAATAAAATTGGCGACAGACAAGTCTGTGTTTACTAAGAGTGAAGAGTTTTGTTTTAATTTAATATATATTGTTTAAATCATATAAATTTGTTTTATTGACATTACTAAAAATGTTTTGGTATCAGTATATCGATAATACTGGCGCAGCTCAGCCGACGATAATACCACTAAGAATTTAGTGCCGAGTTACCTTTACACGAACTAAAATTTCATAGTAATCCGATATGATTTTTTAACAGGAAGGTATTATTTTTCTTCTTATAAAATTTTTTTTTGAGCAAGTAGTATTCACGCAGGAATTAATTAAATATAACCAAGAACAATGCTATAATAATCGTAGTTATATCGTCTGATACAAATTTACTATTACAATGTTTGGTTTTAGACACTGTTATCAACTTCAAAGTTTGATGGCTCTTTTTTTAGATATGTCATAGATCTCAATAAAATGGCAGTAACTTCGCCGCATAACAGGGCTTCAATTATCAACACTAGTTTTTTGCATGAAAATTAATTACTGCCAAATGTTCTTAGGAAGCGTAATACACAGTTTTTATGGCCAAAAATATAACATATAATAACTTGTTCACATAAACTGCAGTTGAAATAAGTACTTTGTTGAATTACGATGTATTTACAACATGTGTATAAACTGTTTTGAATAACCTCAATGGAAAGTTGTAAATAAACATGATGGCGGAAGAGAGCACGAGAGAGCGCAGCGAGTGTACAACTTCGTGCTCTCCGGTGCTCTCACTCATTCGCAATCTCTCGGAGCAAATTGGGACGGCCAGAGAGCGTTCTCTGTGACGCATGTGTGACGTTTCTGTGAGAACGAAAGTACGAAAGATGCTCTCTGGGCGCCTAAGTGCGGTAATGAGAGAGACCTTTCAGAATTTAAAGTTGCTAATGACAGTTTTCCCGCCAAGTCGCGAAAATTATATGAAAATGATATTGCTTTCAGTTCAACGACAAAGATACCGCCTCATATCTCACTAAGAGAAGCTCCTGAAGTGAGAGAGATAACAAATATACGCACGCACCTCAGGTTTCATTATATTCACAGTTTATGAGCTACAAGCTGACTACGAGATTACAGAAAAGATTGTAGTAGTAGGGGCGAGTGCATTTCACCCCACTTTTGATTAATCGAATTATAAATTTGATATCAAAGGGATAATTGAAAAAGGGTTAATCCTTAATCCGACTTTAATGTGATCAAAAATTCTTAATATGATGTTAATCTGTTAAAAATCCCTTCATCTGATCTTAATCCGATGAAAAATGAAAAGGGTTAAATTTATTGAAAGGATTAATTTTTTTCTTGGTTCTATTTCTTTCTTTTTTGGGTGGGGGGAGGGGGATAGCAGGAGCTCTGTCCGATGTTGATGGCATGGTGTTCTGGAGGCGATTGACCTGAGTGGTGGGTTGCAATATCTTTTATAGGTGTAGAGTTGAGTGCAAGAGCAAGCTAAGGCTATTTTTTTTTATAATTTTCTAATTTTGCGGTGTTTGTAGGGATGTCGATAGTAGATAGTGGATTTTTACGAATATATTTAACAGACAAGAGAATTTCAGAGTGATTAAACAATTTCTATGAGCGGCCTAAGTGTAAAAGTTATATTTTTTGGGTGGATATAGCTCGTAGATAGGCGACTTTGAAATATGCAATTTACATGTTAAACAATCTGTTTTCGGAATGCAATCAAACGTTTTAGAATTTCAGAGTGTTCTATGTATGAATAAATTACATGCATAGAATTAAAAATTTTCAAACGATAACATGAATAATAATAAGTTGAATTATAAGTGTCTTAAACATAACATGAGTCTCGAGCTTAGAAATATAATTTACATGAGAGAGAATTTTAACTATGTGAGTAACATGTGATGTTGACAACTGCAAACTCTGTAAACGAAATCCAGCTAGCCAGTATGAATAAATAATACATTAACACGATCCAGCCTGTGAATATGAGTTAAACCAGACACAGTAGCATAATAGAAATATATGTACACTGCTTAATGCCTCTCAACATACCTTGAGTATTTTTTTAAACACGTATGTTTAATGTGGAGTCCAGCATAGCAATTATGTCATCTAATAAGCTGTGTATGTGGAGAGACTGATTATGTACATGTAGCGAAGCTGATAGACAAATGAGTTGAAATTTACAAGAAAAGCTCTAAATTCGTCTTACAACAGACAATGAAACAAAATTTTTTTAACTTAAGTTTCACTATTTTCAGAATAATTCACTTCTAACACAAATTATTTCCATCGAAGCATAGGGACATTTGGATGATGTGAAGAAATACTTAAGCTGGCAAATTGTAACTATGCAACACTTTATAGAGACATACTACAAATTTCCATTAAATCCGTGAAATTCACATCACTTGGTAACAAAAATAGCGAGTTGTTAACACAAACTGTATTTTCATCTACCGAACACAGAAATTGAAAATTTTATTGCAAATGCAGTATATCGATCCGGTCTTAACACACGAAAATGTATATTTTCCCGATAAAATATTATGTAAATCGCGGCTATCAATAGAGAAGGTCTGTAGCTGTGGTAACCCCCAAGAGTGGCCTTGTTGGGCGCCAAGTGTATAGAGGTGCGGTGTTTATGGAGCTGACAAGTAGTATATCCATCTCCTCCAAGCATACATGAGCGACTGAAGATGGCACCGAGTAGGATAGCTTAGAATACTTTGGTCCCTGCACCCCTAACCGCGACTCCAAGATGCCAGGAACTCCTTAACACCCCTCCTCTGCGAGGACCTGGGGGTCAGTCACCCAGGCGGCCTGCGAATGTCAATCGTCGCAACTGATTCAAGATGGCATCATCTACCTACTTGCATGCACATCAGGAGCAGGCACCCCCTCCCATCCTGCCCTGCACCCCTTTTCCAGAGGAACTTACCCCGAGGTCAAGAACCCAGAACATCCCTCCTGCCCCTACCCCTGAAGCTGTCTTTGTGCGAAAAGCGAGTTCTTCTCCAAGAACAAGGCTACGCACCCCTCCCCCACTACACTATTCAGAATGTGTCTTTTCTAGTGTTGGCTCCCCTTCTTCGACTTGCAGGCCCTTCACCCCCAGAGTGCTTCCTCGGTTATGAACGGAGGTTGCCTCAAGGCCAAAGCGACGGTTTACCTAGAGAAGTAGCAGTGGTTTTTGAACTACCCTTGGCTATTTCCCTTCTCCTCCACCAACTGGTATTTTCTCTCGGATACTGAAACTTTCTGCTATATTTCGGAAGGCAAGAGCCTGATACATTCCCAGATAAATAAAATTTCACAAATTCCACCAATAAAACTTCATTTATCCTCATCACTAAGAAATATGTTTTTTTTTCTAACACAATAAATTCAATTAAAAATATAAATCGTTTTAAGTAAAAATTTGAGTTTAATCCTGTAAACTTACAATACATTTTAAACTTTATAATGTTTCCAGCAAACATTAAACCATTTTCCAACAACTTTTAACTAATCACTGATTAATTTTCATATCAACATGCGTAAAGATTTTAAACATTGAAAGAACACGAGTTTTTCAACACATATTTGTATTCAAGTTTTAACTATTACATTGTAAGCAAACACTCAAGTTAAACTTTATTTTCAACTATTGAAAACATATGTTTAACAATCATATTGGAAAAGTTGTCTTAGTTTCAATCCGGCGTATATTTATTAGTCTAGCAGACAAAAATATGTATTTCACATGTAGAATTCTCTGTGATACAAAAAAATTTGTCTATACTATCATATAGGAAAATATGATCTTACTAAATTTTATTATTCTATGTTGAGTAAAAATCATTTCCAAATTTATTTGGGAACGGAAGTCAACTACAACGATATGTTTTTACAAAATATATGCTTACGAGTTATTTTAAAACCTCGTGTACAGTACCAGCTAATGATTAGCAGAGAATCGAGTGTATGTGGGAGTGTGCGAAACTTTGGTCTCAAGAGCCGATGAGTGTGTAACGTGCATAGTTGGAGCAGAATACACAGCGAACTTCGCACGAGTGGGCCGGTCGCGCAGAGTTGGCTAGGTGAGGGAATGATCCAGAAAGATGCCACAGGCCATGCCACTATCAATATCCGCCTGCTTTGATCCTCCCAACAACTTTCCCTTCACTCAGAGTCTGATTCTCGCCGCTGTCGCCTATACAATAGGACTAGGAGGGAGAACTTCGCCCATTCCTCCGCCTCCCACCAAACCACCAAAATTCACTCCACGATGCACATTGCCCTGGCTGCAGCTCACAGACACTAAACACAGCGCTTTGCGACCTCTCTCATCTTCCTTTCCAAGCTACACGTTTCGAGCACACACCTTTTGCGTTTAGTAAAAAAGCGAGCAGTTTGTGTTTACAATATTGCGTTTCAGTTTAAGCTCAGTTTAAACTTTACATACAATTTTTTTTAAATATTACACCGTTAAAAATTTTAAGTAGTTTTACACCATAGAAAAGTTTTTTAGCGTGGGGAATATTATCTTGCTCTCTTAAAGCTAGCCAATTTCGATACAAGCAAAGAAATATAACATAGCATAAACAATGATGAAACCCAGAAAAGTATTCCAACAAATTAACGATAAATTATGTTACAATTAAAAAACGAAATACCATAGAAATCTAATCCCAGGAAACAATGTCCAATTACCAAGAAATATATAACACTACAAATACATTCCAAATAACATTAAAACAGAATGGTAACCCAAATGCCATCACCTTAAAAAATTCAGTAAAAAAAAGATAATTGAATTCCAGGAAATTAAAACATCAAATCAAACAATTCACATCTTAGATGTCTTTAAGCTATAAAATTCCTCGAGATTTTATCCCGATTCAAAGAAATGTAACATAAAATCAATCAAAAAAGCCACATTTAAATGGAATCTATTGCAACGGATTACCACCCATACACACTGAATTACAATGTATACCAAACACACTCAATTATCACCTAACTGTGAATAATGTCAAAATTAAAAGTATTTAATCACAAGGGTTATCGCTCAAACGCTAATCCAATATCAACCTAATATTCATTTGGGGAACTAACTTTTTGCAATTCATGTTCGTAAAATCCTCCTTTTATTGGTTCTCCACCATATGTCTCTATGTAATACATTCTGGGTTGTGTTTGTCTCATTGAAATAATTTTTAATATTTCAAAAGACCAATTCACCGTAAATTTCTTCTCAAAGATCCCTTTCTCCTTCGAGATACGTATAAATTCCCCAACTTTGAAATATGGTTTTCTTCCGTCGATGACTTGAACACTATTATAAATAGTTTTCATTAGACTATTATCCATAACTTCTTTGGGAGCCATCTTAATAGTTCTTTGATATCTGGAATTATAAGATTTATCTATTTCAGGCAAAACGTCAACCCATGTGTAAGTCCCCCTCGACGTCAAATGTTTATATATTAACTGCTTAATCGAATCGTTGTAACATTCCACAATACTATCTTTAAGCTCGGAATAAATTGCATATTGATTAATACCATATTCAGTCATTAGTTTCCGGAAAGGTGTAGAAACAATTCAGTTCCTCTGTCAGTTTGGAGAGAATTGGGCTTTCTCTCTTTCAAAACAATCTTTATTGCATCAGTAACCTGTTTCACAGTTTTGTTTATTCAAAGGTATACCCCAACCATATTTCGAATAAATGTCTATTATGGTTAAAATATACTTTTATCCCTATTGTATTTTGAAAGCATTATCATTTCACACAAATCGGCTTGAAAAAGATAATTTAAACCATGAGTTATAACTATTCTCCTAGGATATATTTTCCCTGCAGGAGCGTGAAGCTCTTGAGCAATCTTACTAAACTTCATTTGTAATATAACCGTCTTCCGTTAACTATTCAATAATAGAAACAATTTCGTTCGTCGTATGTGAATTATTCCAAGACTCTCTCGAAGGGATGAGAAGTTTTAATCTATCGACCAATTCATTAGGATTGTTCCAATATACAGTTGAAAAGCGGTTGTCAGTTTCATCTTTACATATATTACACTTCCGACTATATTTCCTATTAAATCTTAATTTCGGGTGGTTTTCATCTCCTGAACGAATATTAGCATCCGTTCGACGAATAATTTCTTTATATTTCTGTAAATCAGTGTGAGAATATCAATTTGGAAAGTTTTTAAACAATAATTCAAATAACCCTTCACTGACATCAGTTACGTAATAACCTATTTTAATTTTATTCTCAGGCAAAAATTCAACAAACTAATCTCCCAGTAACCACTTGTTTTTATGTCGATAAACACCAAATGTCGTATCGCGCGTAGACCTAGATAGTTTTAAAGTTACATAACATAGTGTTAATTGAGAAAGGGATTGCTTTTTCTTTTTTTAAAGCTTCTTTTTCCATTTTAAATTTAAATGCCGTTTCATTTGGCTTATTCAACACAAAATGCAATGTATCCATTCTACTTGTAACAGGTTTAAATATTTTTTCGTTTAAAGTATCCTGTTCCATAAGGGCTTCCTTGGCTTGTACATATTTCTCTTTCATAGTAGATGTAACATTATGTAATTCCGATGCAAAGGGAGACATGTTTGATTAAGTTACATTAAATTCAATCAATTTATATATTAATTAAGTCGTTGCTTTTATAACTGATGTAGTAGGTCGATTACTTTGGGCTTTTTCAATCTTATCGACTTTACTTAAAAAAACATCTAATTTTGTTAAGTTTTAGATTTCAAATCATTGATAAAATAGTTCATTCGTGGTTTCAAATCATTATTTTGTTTTCTCAAATCTGTTTGTGTAACTAAACCAAAAATTTTATTAATCAATTCATCTCTTATATATTGCGTTATTTGTTCTATTCGTGTTTCAAGTTTTTTTTAATAGTTGTGTTTCCCACTTCATTAATTACAACTCTTAAATCTTCTTTCATATCTGTAAGTTGTGTTTTAAAATAAACCATGTTTGTCATATCGTTTTAGAGATGGGATGATTAATGTTTTTCTTGATAATTGATTCTCGATTATTACTCTTAAGAACATTGAAATCTCAATTATTTGATTCTCGATTATCTTAGTTCCAAGAAAAATTATACAATTCCAAAGTGCACGAGAATAGAAAAAGAATGATAGTGAAGGACCTCTGCAGTTCTAATGTAATACTCAACATTTCTTACTATTCCTTAAAAATGGAATGATTTTTGCATTTTCTAGCCAAGAATTCTTTTAAATCCATTAAGTCACAAACTATTAATTATGTTACAATGACTGTAATGGGCAAATTTATTTTATACATCACAAATATTGTCTTTTGAAATAAATTAAGTTGGAATTATAAAATGTTTTAATACTTCTCAGTAAGTACACTGAAGAATCCAAGCGCAAATTGTATTTATGTAGTCCTTTTCACGGAAGAAGTGTTGTGTACTATAAAATGTTATGGATTACTTCACAAAAATTGACTGCAAATGCTTTAACTCCTGGGAATATGAATAGCGTATTTACCGGAAAGGAAGACGACCCTTAATCTAAGACAACCTCTTCCTAAAAACAAACGTTTCCGAGAGAAAAATATTTAAACCTGAATTCAAGACTACCCCTGTGAAATACTGAAACAATATAAAGGTTGAAGTATTTTTGCATTAATTTATGACAAACCTTTCAAGAAGTAATGCTATTATATGAATAATATGATATATTTGATTTAATTTTAAAGAAAAGCTAATGACAATGAAATAAGTGTGTGTAACCTGGCTGTATGGTAGCAGCATCTTTCTTACACTGTAAAACTGTTGTGGGCATTATATTTGTGACTTGAGCCATTTTGCTTCCCAGCAAAGAGCTTTCTCTTCATGGCCCGGAGACATAAGATAAGGGAGACCCTTGTCAAAGTTGACAAGTACAGTCTCAGCACTACAAAAATACCTACAACCATAGGACACTCTGTATTTAAGCACGAAGACCCTTTTTTGTCAGAATTGCCTTGGTTTTTAATAGAAGACGATTCCCGAATTGTAGACGGCCCCTAATTTTTAATATTCCTTTTGTGTCAAAAATCCTTGTCTCATTTCTGGTAAATACTGTACGCTATGTTGTTTTGTGCAAGAAACTACTTTTTTTAAATATCAACATTCACACTTCGAAAAAAATAGAATATTCGAAAGTTCGAAGTATTTGTATTCGACATTTAATCCAATACGAATATTTTATTTATAGAAACGGTGTTCGAAAATTCGAATATTTGCACAGGCCTGATTATTAAACTATAGGCCTAAACTTATATTTTGCAATAATAATCGAAATAATCGAACATTAATAAATCCATACTTCATCTCGATTCTTGTTTATGTCGATTACAGCAAAAATCGAGGTTATCGAGAAATCGATTTACCCACCCCTAGAATCCTTACTAAATCCATTTAAACGATCTTCTATTCTAATTTCATTACTCTGCATATCAGTGCTAATATCTCTTAAAATGTTGGCTATTACAGTCGTGTTTTTTATAAACATTATCATTCAAATAAACTAACTTTATTAAATTTCTCTTGAATATTGTTCGATTACGATTTAAACACTTTTATAACTAATAGTGTTTAAGTCTTGCACGTAATGTTTATTTACAGTATCACTATCTTTCACAGCCATGCCGAAATTACGTAATATATGTCCGTTGAAATCACAATTCCCTTCGCGATTTTTGGTTAAACAGCTATTGTAATGATTGTGTTTTTGATACCGTTATGCCCAAACTTTGAAATACTCATTCTTCTTCACCTGGAAGTAAAAAACTGTCAAAACCAGACCCATATCTGTCTTTATATTGGGGAAGTGTTGCTACATCACCAAAAAAATCGTATTTTTCTTTCCAACAATACAAACACACATCTTTGAACTTTGTAAATATCATATCGCGTGTAATATGAGCATTGTAAATATGTTGCAGATTCATATTATACATTTTAAACACAATTGCCATATTTGCATTATCGCATAAATTATGTTTTAGTGTGCACGCATAACTTTGCGATAGATATATAAAATCAACGTTTGAATGTTGGCCAAAACTGTAATATTGCTATATTTCACTCCGCGGTTCACACCAAACATCGTCAAAATTGAATACATTATTGGGTAATGCTTTATTCGGAGGCACTATATCTTCTTTATTTGTAAAAGGGAAATATCGCATTCCTTCAATTAATGACAAAATGAACCCTAATCGTTGATATTCTCTTGTCTTATTTTAGAAAACACATATACGTTTTCAAATTTAAGTCCATTCGGATGCTCCAACAGTGACAGAATAACATAAGTTTTTCCACGTGAGGAAGGACAGCTTATTATACAACGTATATTTGATGGTAAAAGAATACCATGTTTCTGTTCAATTACGTTTTCTTTCGTTTTTACAATTACCAGTAAATGTACATTTTGTTTTATAACCTTCATTTCTACGCAATTACAAAGAATTACGTAACGTACTAGAATACAAATTAAGAGGCGTTTCGCCTACAGAGATGCTGGTGGTGTGTTCGTGTCCCGCCTGGAAGCAGGTGTAGGACAGGAGCTGAAGATGTGCCTGGCGCCACGTTTGGTAGAGCAACCAATATTGAATGGGGTCGTACGGTTGAATGGGGCCTACGGCGACTCTGGAGGCGCGGTCAATATGAAGGAGAGCTAATTTAATTGTCAGTTCAATTATGTTGAATATAAAATATTTCCTTTGGTGTGAAGCTTTCGGCCACTTCGCATGCCTATATTATCATTGAATTTACTCTGCTTGAGGGAGGTAGGCCCCGTAAATGCGAAACATACACTGAAATACACTTTAAAGTTGATGCTGCTATGAGGGTGCAGTACCCGATGAACTCAGAAGAGTTAATACAGTGAAACACATCTCATTATGGCATGACTGTTTTATTACCGCAAAGGTACAACGAAATGATGCTGCACATGAGAATGCGGACCCTTTTGTTAAGTGGACCTGCCGGTGGTCGCTACTGCTGAAAATAAGGCCTAGTCCTTAAGTAAAAATGTGTCTCATGCGTGAAGTCCTGGTATGCTACCTCAGGATGCAGGGAGACCTCCCCTCAGCTAACTAAGTAACCAAATATTCTGGATTTAAAGTGAACTATTGAATTGAAATGTTACAGCTTAAATTGAAGTGCAGAGGGGAATAACATGGAGTTTACGATCTGTCTTGCCAGTTGTCTGGAGCGCTGAACGTCCGGCGAATCCGGCGCCAAAATAAAAACATGAAAAAACGGAACTTAATAATTAACATGATTAATGAAACTGACATTGTACATAATTACGATTACTGAACTAAAATATGTTGTTGACATATCCGTGAGCGTCGGAGCCCCTGATATGGCTAAGAATGTGACGTCACGAGTATGTCACCGCACTTGAAGGGTGATATTAAATGAAATGATGCCTCAGGTGGCTGATTCTCAATGGATGATTACATGTTCACCCTTATAATTAACATATTAATATCGGCGTGTGTCATAATTGTTATAATTACAGGACTGCGTATGGATGTAACGACACACGGATTTCTTCAATTGGAGGCGGAGCTACGGTATGTTATCTACTCTTTATGCTGGAGCGGGTGGTTTCCCTACTTAATTATGGTGCAATTACCACTAAAAATGATAAAAACTGCTCTTATTAATTAATGCTGCTAGAGAACTTCTCGTCACTTTACACTTCGTGCAGGAATGTGATTCCCCGTCTTTTGACACTACTTGGAGTCATGTCGCACTCCGGATTCGGCCACGGGGCCCGTCAACATTGCGCCCATCGGACAGCTGTGGGAATAAGCGGCTCCGCTTATCCCAGAGTTCACTCCATTGGTTGTTGCCTCGCCTCTAACGGTCATGGCTTCATGGGACACACTCGTTCAAGCCATCACGAGAGTTACCTCTTGTTATGAACGTTAAATATCATGACCCACGGCCACGAGTTACAGAGCGGCAAGACAAGTGTAAACGCTGTTCTTGTCGACCTGCACTGATCGAGACCGCGACCTAATGTCGATCGGTCGAGTGTTGCTGTGTGGTTGATGCGTCTGCGATGGAATGAATGCACACAAGGGACACGTGGACGTCAGGAACATATCATCTATAAATGCAAGTCTAATATAGGCCTGTGTTCAGTTGAAAACAATGGCTCGTGCTAAACGTATCACAAAGGACGCGGTGTATTGAATACATTAATTAATAAATTACCCTTTGAATTGCATTTACCTAAATACTATTATTGCGGACCAGGTACGAAACTTGCAAAAAGTTTGGCATGGAACTATCAAGGAATAAACTCTTGGATAACGCGTGTAAAGAACACGATATAGTTTACAATCGAACAAACAATTTGAAAGAAATACATATAGCGGATACAATTCTAGCCGATAAAAAAGCAAATATAAGGAATAATCCATGTACATCTACAGGTGAAAAGCTTGGAGCTTGGTTTGTTGATAAAGTTATACCCGCGAAGAGAGGCATGGGCCTGAAACGTAAAACTAAACGAAAAACAAAGAAACGAGTAATCAATACTTTCCTATTTCCAGCATTAACAGTTCTTGGATCAATACTCGGAGGGTTTCGGCAATTAGTACAGCAGTTAAATCAAAAGGCAAAGGAATGTATTTGAAACCCTATAAAGTTGGACAAGGACGAAAAAACTCCAAACTTGGGGAAAAAATGCAGAAAGTCTTAAATGGTCTTCCAAAACGTGAGTCAACAAACAAAGATATTACTGTATTTGTAAAGAAACTGTATATTCCATATTTCCGAGGTGTATATATAAGAGACGATTTATCAAAGAAACCAAATCTTCGTGAATGTATGATAGTTAATTTAGATTCGAAACAAAATGAAGGAATGCACTGGGCTGCATTAATTAAAAACGCCAATCAATCCTTTTATTACGACAGTTTCAGCGATTTAGGTCCTGCTATTGAAATACGTAATTATTAAAAAAAACACGCAATTAAGGTACAATTACAAAATTGAACAATTACAAAATACAATCAATTGCGGACATTTATGTTTACGGTTTTTTTGGTTATAAATAGGGTATAAAAGTAAGTGTAATTGTAAAACATATTACTAATATGTCAATTACGTTGATATTAAGTGGTATTTCGTTGGAATTGCGTGCGGTATATTTCCCTGCGTTGAAGTTAGATGGAGAATGGCAAATAAGTTTAATAGAATTTGTTACTTACAACAGCATAACAAACATTGATATTTATTTACGGCTAATATTGGTGAAAAAACATACAAAATTGTGATACCAGTAGGATCTTATGAGTAGGATGACCTTGAAACATTTATTAAAGCGGCATTACCTGAAGATGTGCATTTCCGATTACGTGGAAATCCAAATACGTTAACTAGTACAATGTATAGTAATGTCGATACCAATTTCTCGGAAGACTATTAAATTGCAAATATGTTGGGTTATAAAAGGAGAGTATATACAGCTAATCAATTGCACGAATCGTCAAAACAGGTTAATATATTGTCGGTATATGTATGTCGTATTTATGTTAATATTGTAGGCGGTTCATATTTGAATGGAAAACCGACAAATACATTATATGAATTCACGTGTGCTGTGGCTCTAGGATATAAAATAATTGAAAAACCGAATACATTGATATATCTTCCAGTAATAACAAATCATGTCGATGAAATGGTTGTAACAATTGTCGATCAAGACAGTAAACTTATTAATTATAGAAACCAAGACATTACCGTTCGTTTACATTTAAAAAAAGCTGTATAAACAGCTGTATTCTGTTGCGCATTACAATTATAATGGGTGTTGCGTATAATAGTAACTTCGCACATAAAGTAGGCGGTTCTGTTAAGAAATATCTTACTAAGGAACATATTCCGAAGAAAGAAAGTATCAAAAGATGTAAACGCGCGCATAAAACGCTCACTTCAAATAAGATACCCGTGAAGTTAACACTAGGCAACGAATTGTATTTAAAATAATTAGGCTATTTGGCTAATAGAAATGGAAGCCATACTTAATGTTGAAGAACCGATCAGCTATGAAAATGCATTTCTATACGAAATCACGATATTCACACGTTACCGTCGTAATCACGTTTAAGGTTAATAGGAACAATTAAAAAGACAGCCGATGAAACTATTCCAGCAACTACAGGAATGATAAGAAATGGAATACATCATCTACTCGATAGAATTACATATCTGCTAAATGGCGTGGAAAGCGATCAAACACAAGATATTGGAATTACTTCCACGATAAAGAACTATCTCTCAGGAAGTATAAACGATCTTTATACAGGGCTTATGACTGTGTGGAGAAATGCTAGTGATTACTCACTACAAATATACCCTGGTGGAAAATACAAAGTTGTTATACTGTTAAGTATGGTTTTAGGCTTTGCTGAAGACTACCAACACGCCATATTAAATGCTAAACAAGAATTAATTATTCTATTCGGCAATACACATTTAAATGCTATATATGATACAGCTAATAACGAGGAATGTGTAACATTTAAATTAAGCAGCGTGGAATGGTCAATGCCGCATATTGAAATTAACACTCGTGAATGTGTAAATTTGTTTAAAATTTATCGAAAAAGGGAAGATTCCATTCAGATAGTAGGCTTTAGAGGTTTTTCCAACACTGCCAACATCGCAAAAAGTCATTTGGAATGTGAAATCAAGTTTTTCGTCGTAAAACCCGAGATATGTTGTCATTTGTTTTCAAACTAATCGACAAAACAATTTAAAAGCGGATCGATCAGTATTCGATAGTTGTGTTATGAAAAATATTAAACTATATCTAAACAATCAAGCTTAACCCTATGAGGATTTAAATATGAACTTCGCCAATGGGGAATTCCTTATTTCCTATTATATATATATATATACAAAGTTTCAGGAAATGAATTGCAACAAAATCAGTTCACCGATCCTAGAACCGTAATTATTTAAAACCAGAGGAATGTTATTTGTGTTTAATGTCAGCAAGCAAGACGGAATTACCAATGACATGATAAAAATACATAACACATAATCACGGATTTACAAAATAAAAAATACACAACACATAATTATGGATTGAAAAACATTTCCACATGATCAAGAATATACATGTCACCAGTAGTACAATGTCACCAGTAGACATTAATATAAGCTGGATTCGAGTACTGCTTAGATCATGTACAAATGTAGGCTAGTATCCTTTCTAAAGGTTCAAGGAAATATAAGTTATGATGTGTTACGATACATAAGTATATGTTATGTTGGTATGATGCAATACATATTACAATAACATTCTTTCACGGAATAATGAATCTCGCATGTAAATGATAAAATAAATTAATCTGTGTGCATGAAAGAGGTAGATATGCTCAAATTTATAGATGTTTAAACTTAAAACAATCGCGTAAAATTTTTTCCGATTAAATGCTATTAACTTTGTAATTTATATTCGCTTCGAAATTTTAGAAGGATAGTGTTTGCCAATGCCTCAAAAACGTTACGTTTAAAGATCTGAGGTCTTAGCAGTAGGACCGTTCTTTCAATGTTTTTCCCAATACGACCAACTACAGAACCTTTCACTCATACTGAGTTAATCACTTCCAGAATATCAGCAACTGAAGATCTCATTGTGTCTGGAACTATCATGGCAAAGCTTGAACATGGCAGGGAAACTCTCTCATAATCCCCTTTCACACTTTGAAACCACTTCCTGTCTACCAGCAACTGCAGGTCTCACAATGTCTGGACGTATCCTAGTAAAGCCTGTACATAGCAGGGAAACTCTGTCATAACTTCCTTTCACACTTTGTTAACCACTTCATGTCTTCCAGCAACAGCAGATTTCACAGTGTCTGGCCTTATCCTGGCAAAGCCTGCACAAATCAGGGAAACTGTCTCATAACTACCACTCACACTGAATTAATCAATTCCTGCATACCAGCAACTGCAGCTCTCATAGTATCCAAACGTATCCTGGTAAAGTCTGCACATAGCAGGGAAACTCTGTCATAAATTCCACTCACACTGAGTCAAACACTTACTGTGTATGAGCAATTTCAGATCTCACAGTGTCTCGACTTATCCTAGTAAAACCTGTACATAGCAGGGAAACTCTCTTATAACTTTCACTCACACTGAGTTAACCACTTAATTTCTACCAGCAACTGCAGATCTCTCAGTGTCTAGAGGTATCCTGACAAACCCTATACATAGCAGGGAAACTGTATCACAACGCTCTAACAAAAACTGAGTTAACCACTTCCTGCCTACTAGCAACTCTAGATCTCACAGTGTTTGGATGTATCCTAGAAAAGCCTGCACAAAGCAGGGAAAATCTCTAATAACTCCCAATCAAACTGAGTTAACCACTTCCTGTCTACCAGCAACTGCCGATCTCACAGTGTCTGGACATAGCCTGGCAAAGCCTGCACATAGAACGGAAACTCTCTCATAACTTCCACTCAAACTGAGTTAACAACATCCTGTCTACCACAACTGCAGATATCACAGTGTCAAGGCGTATCCTTGCAAAGCCTGCACAACACAGCGAAACTGTATCACAACGTACACTCACACTGAGTTAACCACTTCCTTTCTACCAGCAACTGCAGATCTCACAGTGTCTGGACATATCCTGACCAATCCTACACATAACAAAGAATCTCTCTCTTAACGTCCACTCACACTGAGTTATCCTCTTCATGTCTACCAGCAACTGCAGATCTAATGGTGTCTGGGCATATCCTGACAAACCCTGCACAAAGCAGGGAATCTCTCTCATAACTTCCTTTCACACTATGTTAACCATTTTCTGTCTAACAGAAACTGCAGATCTCACATTGTCTGTACGTAACTTGATCAATCCTACAAATAGCAGAGAATCTCCCTCATAACTTCCATTCATACGGAGTTAACCACTTCCTGTCTACCAGCAACTGCAGATCTCATGGTGTTTGGACTTATCCTGGCAAAGCGTGCACAAAGCAGGGAAAATCACTCATAACTTTCACTCACCATGAGTTAACCACTTTCTGTCACCCAGCAACTGCAGATCTCACAGTGTCTGGACGTAACTTGACCATTCCTACACAAAGCAGAGAATCTCTCTCATAACATCCACTCAATCTGAGTTAACCACTTCCCGTCTACCAGCAACTGCAGACCTCACAATTTCTGGACGTATCTGACAAAGACTACACATCGCAGGGTAACTTTCTCATAACTTCCACTCACACTATGTTAACCACTTTCTCTCTACCAGCAACTGCAGATCTCACAGTGTCTCGATGTATCCTCGCAAAGCCTGCACAAAGCAGGGAAACTCTCTCATAACTTTTACTCACAATTGTTAACCAATTTCTGTCTAGCAGCAACTGCAGATTCCACAGTGTTTGGAGGTATCCTGAGAAAGCCTATACCTGGCAGGGAAACTCTCCCATAACTCTCACTCACACTGACCTAACCACATCCTGTCTACCATCAACTGCATATCTCACAGTGTCTGGATGTATCCTGGCAAAGCCTGTACAAAGCAGGGAAACTCTGTCATAACTTCCACTCACACTGAGTTAACCACTTCCTGTCTACCAGCAACTGCAGATCTCACAGTGTCTTATCGCATCCCACCAAAACCTGCACAAAGCATGGAGACTCTCTCATAATGTCCACTTACACTGAGTTCACCACTTCCTGTTTAACAGCAACGGCATATTTCACAGTGTCTTGTTGTGTCCTAGCGAATCCTGCACAAAGCATGGAAATTCTCTCCCATAATGTACACTCACACTGAGTTAACCACTTCCTCTCTACCAGCAACTGCACATTTAAATGTTTCTGGTGGTATCCTCGTAAAGTCTGCACAAAGCAGGGTTATTCTCTCATAAATTCAACTCACAATGTGTTACCCACTTTCTGTCTACTGGTAACTGTAGACCTCACAGTTTCTGGACGAATCGTACAAAACTTGAACAAAGCAGGGAAACCTTGTCATATCTTCCACACACACTGAGTTAACCACTTAATTTCTAGGAGCAACATGAATTTTCGCAGTGTCTGGATGTATCCTAGCAAAGCCTGCACAAAGCTTGGATTCTATCTCATAACGTCCACTCACTTTGAGTTAACCACTTCCTGTTTACCAGCATCTGCATATCACACTGTGCCCTTATGTATCCAAGCAAAGCATACACAACGAAGGGAAACTCTTTAAAAACTTCCACTCACTCTGAGTAACCACTTCCTGTCTACTATCAACTGCAGATCTCACAGTGCCTGGACATTTCCTGGCAAAGCTGGCACAAAACAGATAAACTCTCTCATAACGTCCACTCACATTGAGTTAAGCACTTCATGTCTACCAGCAACTGCAGATTTCACAGTGCCTGACATATCCTGTCCAATCCTACACATGACAGAGAATCTCTCTCATAACATCCACTCACAATGAGTTATCCACTTCCTGTCTACCAGCAACTACAGATCTCACATTGTCTCAACATATCTTGGCAAAGCCTGCACAAAGCAGTGAAACTCTCTCATAAATTCCACTCACCCAGAGTTTTCCACTTATTGTATACCAGCAACTGGAGATCTCACAGTGTCTGGACGTATCCTGGCAAAGCCTGAACAAAGAAGGTAAACTATCTCATCACTTCCAATCACACTGAGTTATCCACTCCTATCTACAAGCAATTAGTGTCTGAACATATCCTAGTAAATCCTGCACATTGCGGGGAAACTCATTTAGAAATTCCACTCACACTGAGCTAACCACTTAATTTCTACCTGCAACTGCAGATCTCACAGTTTCTGAAACACAGTATCCTAACACAGTTTACACATAACAGGGAAACTATATCACAACGTCCACTCACACTGAGTTAACCACATCATGTCTACCAGCAACTGCATAAGTAACAGCGCCTAGACGTAACTTTGTAAAGCCTGCAGAAAATAGGAAAACTCTCTCATGTCGTCCACTCAGTCTGAGTTAACCACTTCATGTCTACCACACCTGCAGATCTCACATTGTCTGGACGTATCCTGGCAAAACCTGCATAATGCAGGGAAACCCTCTCATAACTTCCTTTCACACAGAGTTAATCACATTCTGTCTACCAGCAACTATAGTTCTCAAAGTGTCTGGATGTATGCTAACAAAAACCTGCACAAAGCAGAGAAACTGTCTCATGACGTTCACTCATTCTGAGTAAACCTCTTCCTGTCACTCACAACTGTAGATCTCACAGTGCCTGAACTATTCCTGACCAATCCTACACATGGCCGAGAATCTCTCTCATAACGTCCACTCACACTGAGATATCCACTTCCTGTCTACCAGCAACAGCAGATCTCACAATGTATGGACGTATCATGGCAAAGCTTGCAGAAATAGGGAAATGCTCTCATAACTTCCATTCACACTGAGTTAACCACTTACTGTCCACCAGCAACTGCAGATCTCAGAAACTCTGAACAATTTCCTGACAAAACCTTCAATTAGCAGGGAAACTATCTTATAACGTCCACTCAGACTGAGGTAACCATTTCCTGTCTACCAGCAACTCCAGACCTTACAGTGTCTGGATTAATCCTAGTAAAGCCTGCAAGAAGCAAATTACACTCTCTCATATGGTCCACTCACACTGAGTTAACCACTTCATGTCTATCAGCAACTGCAGATCTCACAGTGTTTGGACGTATCATGACAAAGACTTCACAAAGCTGGGAAACTCTTTCATAACTTCCACTCACACTGAATTAACCACTTTCTGTGTACCAATAACTGCAGATCTCACAGTGTTTAGACGTATCCTGTCAAAGCCTGCACAAAGCTGGGAAACTCATTCATAACTTCCACTCACACTGAGTTAACCACTGACTGTCTATCAGCAACTGCAGATCTCACAGTATCCGGATGTATTCTGGCAAAGTCTGCACAAAGCAGGGAAACTCTCTCATAACGTGAACTCATACATAGTTAACCACTTCACGTCTACCAGCAACTGCAGATCTCACAGTGTTTGAATGTATCTTGACAAAGTCTGCACAAAGCAGGAAAACTTCCATAACTTTCATTCACACTCAGTTAACCACTTCCTGTGTACTTGTAACTGCAAATCTCACAGTGTCTGGATGTATCCTAGCAAAGCTTTCACAAAGCAGGGAAACTCTCTCATAACATCCACTCACACTGTGTTAACCACATCCTGTCTACCAGCAACTCCAGATCTCACAGTGCTTTGACGTGTCCTGTCAAAGCCTGAACAAAGCAGGCAAACTCTCTCATATTTTCCACACACACTGAGTTAACTATTTCCTGTATTCTAGCAATTGTAGATCTCACAGTGTCTGAACTTATCCTGGCAAAGACTGCCAAAGCAGGGAAACTCTGTAATAAATTCAACCCACACTGTGTTAACCACTTTCTGTCTACGACCAACTGCAGATCTCACAGTGTCTGGATGTATCCTGGCAAAGTCTTCACAAAGCAGGGAAACTCTGTCATAACTTCCTCAAAGGCTGATTTACCACATTCTGTGTACCATCAAATTGCAGATGTCACTGTTTCTGGACGTATCTTGATAAGCCTTCACATAGCAGGGTACCTGTATCATAACGACAAACTCACACAGAGTTAACCACTTCCTGTCTACCAGCAACTGCAGATCTCACAATTTCAGGACGTATCCTGACAAGCCTACACATAGATGGGTAACTCTATAATAAATTCCACTCACACATAGTTAACAACTTCCTGTCTACCAGCAACTGAATATCTCAGTGTCTGGACATATCCTGAATAAGCCTACACAGCTGGGAAAATCTCTCATAACTTCAACTCACAGTGAGTTAACCACTTTCTGTCTACCAGCAACTGCAGATCTTACAGTGTCTGGACGTATCGTGTCAAAGCCTACACAAAGCAGGGAAACTCTCTTTACTTCCACTTATGCTGCCTTAACCGCTTCCTGTCTACCAGCATCTGCAGATCTCACAGTATCTGGACGTATCCTGAGAAAGCCTGCACATAGCAGGATAACTCTGTCATAACTTCCACTCACACTTAGATAACCACTTTCTGTCTACCAGCAACTGCAGATCCCACAGTGTCTGGCCGGATCCTGGCAAAGCCTGCACAAAGCTGGGAAACTCTCTCATAACTTCCACTCATACTGTGTTAACAACTTACTGTCCACCAGCAACTGCTGATCTCACAGTGTTGGACGTATCCTGGCAAAGGCTGCACAAAGAAGGGAAACTCTCTCAAAACTTCCACTAACACTGTGTTCACCACTTCCTGTCTACCATCAACTGCATATCTCTCAGTGTCTGGACAAATCCTGGCAAAGCCTTCACAAAGCAGGGAAACTCTGTTATAACTTCCAGTTAGCATTAATTCGTAAATAATGTATGTTTTTGGTAAGCCAGGAAGGGTCCTACCTGACGAGTTGTATAAACTTCTGACCGACTCGCTAGCTGCTAACTTATCACCGCTGCCCTGTCCGAAAATATAATTTTTTAAATAAAAATATATATTTCGTCCTCGTGTTATCATCGCTCAGCTTGAACTCATGGTCACACTTAAAGCGGACAACTGACTACTGGCTGACCGACCAATCACAAGACTGACCCTTGACTTTGATTAAAATTGACTCAAATTGACTCAAAATGACCCATGAATCACCCTTTGCAGTGCCAAGTGTGGTGCTTATTGCGAAAGATGGCTATATATTGCGAAAGATTGCGAATAATTGTGAAAGTAGAGGTAGTGCTGATTGTGGTGCTAATTGTGGCACTGATTGCCGTGCTGATTGTGATGATGATTGTGGTGCTAATTGTGGCACTGATTGTTGAGCTGATTGTGTTACTGATTGCCGTGCTGATTGTGATGATGATTGTGGTGCTAATTGTGGCACTGATTGCTGTGCTGATTGTGATGATGATTGTGGTGCTAAATGTGGCACTGATTGTTGGGCTGATTGTGTTACTAATTGCCATGCTGATTGTGATGATGATTGTGGCACTGATTGTTGGGCTGATTGTGTTACTGATTGCCGTGCTGATTGTGATGATGATTGTGGTGCTAATTGTGGCACTGATTGCCGTGCTGATTGTGATGATGATTGTGGTGCTAATTGTGGCACTGATTGTGGTGCTAATTGTGTTACTGATTGCTGTGATGATTGTGATGATGATTGTGATGCTAATTGCAGTGCTGATTATGGTGCTGATTGTGGTGTTGACTGCAGAACATGTGTGGGTTACAAGTTAAAATAAATTCTCTATGATTTAAAATAAAAATGTGTAGTCATACCTCCAAAGCTGAAAGGTGGATATTTTATTTAATAATCTCATTTTAAAATGTATATATTCATGTCTCTCGGTATGTTTCATAAATTCCTGGGTAAACTGTATTTGCACTTTGCACTAAAATTGCTAGAACTACAAAAGCCTCCCACCACGCTTCGCCATTGGTCGATTCACAGTGAACTTATAAGTCTCATAGATAAACTTCAACTTCTCGTGTTTCTCAACGATCTTCTCAACAAAAATCTTCGGGGCATTCATCCCGCGTAGAGGATAGGTTCTTGTGGCAGTTCCGACATCAGTGTTGCAAGAATGGTGTAAATGTATACATGTACGAAAATACAGAAGCTGTAAGCTTCGTGCTTATGGTATGCCATCGGGAGAGCCTTCTGAGGATCAGGTTGACAGGTCTGAGTAGGTACCAAAATGTCTTCGAAATCTAAGTAGTTCAAAATAGGTAGTTTATACTGGTGCTGAATATTTCTGAAGCAGAGCACTGGAGGCCTCCTATCCTTTCCAGGCTGTGGCATGTCATCTCGAAGTGGTGCATATTCAGAGCAAAGATTTTTGTGTCCAGCCATACACTGTTCACCTTTTAGCCCAGACACTCGCAGATGATCACTGAAATGCATCAGACATCAGGCATCTCTTGCATATATGCACTGTGCCACGATGAGCTCTGGGATCGTACCGATCTGGATAAATTCGAAATGTGGCAGTAGTGGGATGTGCCTTCATCTGACAAAAGCAACAAGTCTATATAATCGTTATTTTCTTCACTGGTCACTTGGAGAGGAAAAATCTTATTGTTTTCACCAGTGGAGTAAATATTGACTGATATTCCTGGGTTCTTCTTCTCGAACAATTTGATCTGACTCACTGATGTTGGAAAAAGTGATGTCTGAAAAGTTGTACCTATCTTAAACATCGCTGTATCTCTTGTCAACATGTTGCAGATTAGTACCTTCCACGAACTTGGCCAGTACTGCACATTTAAAACACACGTGGTCTTCAATTTTTGGATTGATTGGCACTTTCTTAGCCTTGATGGAAGCTGGAAAATCTATCCATGATGACGGTCTTAGAGGATCTAGTTGATGATCTGGAGTTGGAGCCAGTTGACAGAGATGAGCGTCCATTCAGATCCTTCCTCGGCATACTCTCTTTCTTCAGTAGAGAGCTTCTCAATACTTTCTGACATGGCATGTTCAATATCATCAGTGTTGTAGACGGGCACATTTTTCATATTAAAAATTCTTGCATCTGTCTGGTCTTCATGTGGCTCTGGCTACCCGTAAGTACTCTCCAGCCCAGTGTTAAACTTAACTGCACCACGGTTATCTACTTATTATATTGACTGACCAACAATGTTCTTGCGAATGCCTACCAAGTAGTCATATATACATATATATCCAGCGTCACCATTATTCTCTGCTGCATAATTTTTTTTTTAATTTCCACAGAATGCAGTCTCTTCCTCGACGTAATCATGGCACTTACTGAACCAGCTCCAGCAACGATATTTGGTCGGTCTGATGTTATTGAGCAGGATGGTGGATCACTATCGATTAGCCGCACACATCTCCTATTCTGGACTGGCTGTGCTGATTTCCCCTTGTAGACCTTCAGGTGCATGGCCAGGTTGTCAAGACGACCAAATTGGACACTGCAGTTGTTGCACTTTAATAGACCGCGTTCAGTATTGAAATCACATCCTACGTCATGTCTTTGTGCATTGCACCATTCAGTAAATTGTCTGTGACAAAACTTGCAGCTGGTGTTGGTCGCCGCTTTCCTGATGGTAACATTGCAGCTACGAAGACGATTTTGTAGTATATCTCTGCGAGCAATTGTTTTGCCACACTTTCCGCACATCAGCTGCTCTCCCTGCTGTGGATTTAGGCTGCAGTTACTCTCATGCCTTAGCATGTTATTCCACATATTAAAATCCTTACCACAAAACATGCACTGGCTTGCTTCCATCGCTGACAAAAACCTAACTAAAATTTAAGAGTCTTGATGTTTTTAACCTAAACTATTGATGTACTAACTAGCCTAAATCTTGATGTTCTAAACACCTCTAAAAATCTTGATTTACTAACTAGCCTAAAATATTGATGTATTAACTAGTATAAAATCTTGATGTACTAACTAACCTAAAAATCTTGATGTACTAACTGACCTAAATCTTGATTTACTAACTAGCCTAAAATCTTGATGATATAAAAAATTTTACTCACTCCAACTATAACTCTTCAAGCACAAAATGGCAGCGAAGCAGAAGGGCACTTGGGGGATACACAGTCCACAAGCGCTGATATCAGAGTGAAAGATTTGTTGATGCTTCGGCCTTTATGTATCCTAGCGGAGTGGTGGGGAGGCGCGGAGTAATAAAAGGAAAATAGTACCTGCAGAACAGGGGCCACCATGGGACACTTCGCCGACTTAGACTACTTGACACCATGGAGGTACGGACCTGATAACACTGCTCTTGCCATGCAGCACAGATATTTTTCTAAACTTTGACAGATGGAGGTGTCCTCTAGGAAAATCAATAAAATCCGGGGTATTGGACAATTATTAAGTTTTTTACAAATGTTTATAATTCTAAAAATTATATTTAATATTAAACTTTTTGGTATTATTTTAATACAAAAGTGAATTTTAGGCAATTTTTAGGGAAAATGAGAAATTTTGAGTGGAAAATACCAATTGTAAGGGAAAAAAGGCAAATTCAAGATGGTGGACAGAGTCCGCTGAAAGCAATTTCTGGGCGATTCACTTTTTGCAGCTGGGCAAAACTGGAAATTTTTTTTTAATGGAAAAAGTGATTTTTGGGTCAAATAATTGATCTATGAAGTAATTTTTGGGTAAAAACAAGTGATTTTTGGTATAAACAAGCGATTTTGGGAGAAAAATTCCAAAATGGCGGAATGCGAGATAGTGGCCAGATCTGCCGATCCGTATCCTGGAATCTTTGTCATCAAGGAACATTGCCCTGCTACTTACATAAAGAATTATATCGTTATTTAACAGTCACGTGAAAAAGTATAGTCCTTTAAAACGAGTAATATTTTCAACTGCCAACATGTGTATACAACACATAAACCATTCATAGTGTCACCATTTTCCTCAGCCAATATTCTAACATACGAAGAGATAGTGGCCATGTCGAAAAATTCCACTCTAAATGTCCCGCTTTACACATTGACAAATGGAATAATACTTGTTTTAATATAAGACTTTGCACAAATAATAAATGTATGTACGTGCGCTTTTATACGCTAACTACCTACTTAAAATGCACATTTTGTAAAAATAGCTTTAATTTAATCATACATTATTGCAGGCACAGCATGTGTTTACATTCGTCACGTTGCCTGCCTGAACACACAGGAGGGAGGGGAAGAGAGTTGTGGTGGGGCAGTCGGTAAAACGCCGTTGCAGAGGTAGTGGGTTCCCGAAATTATACTGCTCTTAGAATAACTATTTGGGCATATTATGCTCCCGATTATTTCAGACGGCTTCTGCCTGGTGGCAGTGCGCTGCAGCCGGCTTCGTTGAGACACTGTTCGAGTCGTGAGGCCACAGACCGGTCGGCAGGGTTCTAGCAGCATAGTCTGTTCCACGAAACATGTATTTTACAACAACAAGCTATAGATCAAGAAGAATTGTAACGACATACACTGCTGCCAATTGAAATTGAAAGAGCAAGAAGGACGCAGCCGAAGGAGCCCACATTAGGGGAATAACTAGAGAAGGGTACGAAAGTGATATGATTAGTTGTTGAGTCGAGTGGCGACTCTGATAAGTAGAGTTGCTGAGAGACGTACAGGAAGTCAACAGCTCTACTACATCAACGAGCGTGATGACAGACCAGACATCTGGTGCGCATGGCGATTATGGATGCTACAGCCACAACAAACACCCTCCCTCAGGAGTTTAGGCAAGTGGCACGCCAATCTGTGTCCACACGCAGGGTTCATCGTCGTATGCAGGATCAGAGCATCTTGTCTAGGCGGCTACCACTGATTGGTCGTCACAGTCGCCTGTGGCTGCAGTGTGGCGCGGAACGTCGGGCCTGGAGGGACGAATGGAATGCCGTCGTCCTCTATGACGAATCCCACTCCTGCTTGCAGCACAGTGCGATGCCTATGGTCGCTGCTATGTGGCACTGTGGTGCACGCTTGGCCGAGTACTGCAGTATTCGCTGTTATACCGGTAGAGTACCTTGATATGTTACTAGATGCCACCGTATTCCAATCCTGCTCTTTGATACACTGACCAGCAATCATTATATCACAGAGGTGTGGGCGCATGTTGTTGTCCCCTATCTTCAGGATCAGCCTAGAGCCCTGCACCAACAGGACAATGCGCTACCGCATGTCTCACACATCGTCTGGCGCTTCCTGGAGGACCACCATGACACACTGCTTCCTTGGCCTGTGCGTTCACTGGATCTCTCGCACATCGGAATCGCGTGGTCCAATGTCCTGCCTTAGTACACCTGCGGCCACAATGGATGAACATGGGCATGCATCGAAGCTGCATGGGCAGAGATGCTCCAGAAAGACATCAAAGTGTCTTCCTCTGAATGTCGCATCGTGCAGCAGCGGTTATTGCCGCTTGTGATGGAGCCACACAGTATCCATTGCCTCATGTTCTGTACGTCATACAGAGATAATAGTAATCATGCTAGCTGTGTATGATGTGTATTCTGTCCAATAAGTCTGGCTGTGACAGCTCACTCACTTCCTTCTTACGGCTGTAACTATAATGGGCAGCAGGGTATTTTTTTATCGTAGGCAATTTCTTTAATTCCTCTAATACGTCTGTTATCCAGTGTTGTTTTGTTGTTGATGTTGCTTTTACTGACTTCAGGAAGTAGGAAATGTGTTCAGTTTGAATGCGCACAGGAAAAAGTCGAATGTTCTTCCAGCAAAAAAAAAAAAAAAGTACCATTAAACCATTTATTTAAATTCTTGTGTTATAGTAAAATTAGTAATATTGTAACAAAGTTAGTAGTGTTTGTCTTAACAATTTACAAAGTCTTATATTACTATAAACCAAATATTCTATTAAAGTGCTAATGTCAATAAAGTCTTTAAATAATGTTGCCACAACCAAATGTACTACGCTAAAAATAACAGGAACAACAAAATGTGTTATGTTACTGCGACATTAAAAAAATGCCCAACCAACACAAGTTTACACTGACTTGGAATTTTAAATTGGCGGATAGATCTGAGCAGCGATAATCTCGTAAAACGAAACCACTTATATTACCACCTTGCAAAGCAGTCTACAAGTGCTAATTATGCATATTTATAGAGTTTAAAATATTTTCACATATTGAAAGAGAACAGACCTTTTTCGTTTTGATGGAGTCGATAACCACAATATGGAAAATAGTTAGACATGTTAAGATAGAGCAATTAGTAGGACGCCAGGCTCTCAAAGCGCGGATTCGAATACCCTCTCACCCATATTTTTTTTTTCGTTGGTAATAAATATTATTTAACAGAATAATTATAGGCTTTCTTAATTTATCTTACGTCGGCAAGTGGACAACATCCCTCCCGTACATAACGGCTATACACTAGTCTAATCTGTGTAGAGCAGATACGTCGGCTAGTGGACAACCGCCCTCCCGTACATAGCGGCTATACACTAGTCTAATCTGTGTAGAGCAGATACGTCGGCAAGTGGACAACATCCCTCCCGGATATAACGGCTATACACTAGTCTAATCTGTGTAGAGCAGATACGTCGGCAAGTAGACAACCTCCCTCCCGTACATAGCGGCTATACACTAGTCTAATCTGTGTAGAGCAGATACGTCGGTAAGTGGACAACATCCCTCCCGTACATAGCGGCTATACACTAGTCTAATCTGTGTAGAGCAGATACGTCGGCAAGTGGACAACATCCCTCCCGTACATAGCGGCTATACACTAGTCTAATCTGTGTAGAGCAGATACGTCGGTAAGTGGACAACATCCCTCCCATACATAACGGCTATACACTAGTCTAATCTGTGTAGAGCAGATACGTCGGAAAGTGGACAACATCTCCCCCGTACATAACGGCTGTACACTAGTCTAATCTGTGTAGAGCAGATACGTCGGTAAGTGGACAACATCTCTCCCGTACATAACGGCTGTACACTAGTCTAATCTGTGTAGAGCAAATACGTCGGTAAGTGGACAACATCCCTCCCGTACATAACGGATATACACTAGTCTAATCTGTGTAGAGCAGATACGTCGGTAAGTGGACAACATCCCTCCCGTACATAACGGCTATACACTAGTCTAATCTGTGTAGAGCAGATACGTCGATAAGTGGACAACATCCCTCCCGTACATAACGGCTATACACTAGTCTAATCTGTGTAGAGCAGATACGTCGGCAATAGGACAACCTCCCTCCCGTACATAGCGTCTATACACTAGTCTAATCTGTGTAGAGCAGATACGTCGGTAAGTGGACAAACTCCCTCCCTGACATAACGGCTATACACTAGTCTAATCTGTGTAGAGCAGATACTTCGGCAAGTGGACAACCGCCCCCGTACATAACGGCTATACACTAGTCTAATCTGTGTAGAGCAGATACGTCGGCAAGTGGACAACCTCCCTCCGATACATAGCGGCTATACACTAGTCTAATCTGTGTAGAGCAGATACGTCAGTAAGTGGACAACATCCCTCCCATACATAGCGGCTATACACTAGCCTAATCTGAGTAGAGCAGATACGTCGGCAAGTGGACAACATCCCTCCCGTACATAACGGCTATACACTAGTATAATCTGTGTAGAGCAGATAACGTCAGCAAGTGGACAACATCCCTCCCGTACATAACGGCTATACACTAGACTAATCTGTGGAGAGGAGATACGTCGGGAAGTAGACTACATCCCTCCCGGACATAACGGCTATACACTAGTCTAATCGGTTTAGAGCAGATACGTCGGTAAGTGGACAAAATCCCTCCCGTACATAACGGCTATACACTAGTCTAATCTGTGTAGAGCATATACGTCGGCAAGTGGACAACCTCCCTCCCGGACATAGCGGCTATACACTAGTCTAATCTGTGTAGAGCAGATACGTCGGCAAGTGGACAACATCCCTCCCGTACATAACGGCTATACACTAGTCTAATCTGTGTAGAGCAGATACGTCGGAGAGTGGACAACCTTCTTCCGTACATAGCGGCTATACACTAGTCTAATCTGTGTAGAGCAGATACGTCGGCTAGTGGACAACCGCCCTCTCGGACATAGCGGCTCTACACTTGTCTACTTTGTGTTCATAGCGGGGCACAGATGTCGACAAGTAAACAACTCCCTAAAAGCTATAGCGGCTGTACAATTGTCTACCCTGTGTCCATGGTGAGGCAGTAACGTGGGCAGGTTGTCAACCTCCCTCCCAGCCATAGCGGCTGCACACTTTTCTACTTAGTGTCCGTAGCGGTGCAGAGATTTAGGCAAGATGAACACCTCACTGCCAGCCATAGCAGATGTACACTTGTCTACTATGTGTCCATAGAGACGCAGTGATGTGGACAAGATGACAATTTCACTGCCGGCCATAGCAGATGTACACTTGTCTACTACGTGCCCATAGCGACGCAATGACGTCGGCAAGTGGATAACTTTCCACCCAGCCTAAATGCTGTACACTTTTCTATTCTTGGTCCATAGCGAAGCCAGGACGTCGGCAATTGGACAACATCCCTCCCAGCCCAAATGGCTGTAAACTCGTATATTCTGTGTCCATAGCGAGGCACTGACGTTGGCAAGTGGCCAACTTCCCACTCAGCCTTAACGGCTGTAAACTTGTCTACTCTGTTTCCATAGCTAGGCCAGGATGTCGGCAATTGGACAATCTCCCTCCCAGTCGAAATGTCTGTATACTGTATTATGTGTCCATAGCTAGGCCAGGATGTCGGCAATTGGACAATCTCCCTCCCAGCCGAAATGTCTGTATACTGTATTGTGTGTCCATAGCTAGGCCAGGATGTGGGCAATTGGACAATCTCCCTCCCAGCCGAAATGTCTGTATACTGTATTGTGTGTCCATAGCTAGGCCAGGATGTCGGCAATTGGACAATCTCCCTCCCAGCCGAAATGTCTGTATACTGTATTATGTGTCCATAGCTAGGCAGTGATGTCGGCAAGTAGAAAACCTTCCTCCCATCCATAGCGGCAGCACACTTTTCTACCCTGTGTCCATAGCGAAGCAGTGGATTCGGCAGGTGGACAATCCCCCTCCCAGCTATAGCTGCTGTAATCTTGTCTACTCTGTATCCTTATCGGGGCACAGACGTCGGCAAAATGACGATCTGCCTGGCAGCCATAGCGGTTCTACACTTGTCTACTCTGCTTCCATAGTAGTGCAGAGTTGTCAACATGTGGACAGTCTCCCTCCTGGCGATAACAGCTGTATATTTGTCTACTCTGCTTCCAAATAAGAGTAGAGACGTCAGCAAGTGGACATCCTCCCTTCCGGCCACAATATCTGTACACTTGTTTACTCTGCTTCCATAGTAGCGCAGGGACGCCAGCAAGTGGACAAAATCCCTCCCATCAATAGCGAATGTACACTTGTCTACTCTGTGTCCCTAGCGAAGCATGGCGTCGGAAAGTGGACAATTTACTTTCCAGTCTAGTGGTTGTGCACTTGTGTACTCTATATCCATAGTGGGGCAGCGACGTCGGCAAGATTACGACCTGCCTCCCAGCCATATCGGTTGAAAACATTTCTACTCCGCTTCCGTGGTGTTGCAGAGATGTCAGCAAGTGGACATCCTCTCTCCTGGCCATATAAATTGTACACTTGTCTACTTTGCCTCCGTAGTAGTGCAGAGACGTCAGCATTTAGACATCCTCCCTCCTGACCATAGGAGCTGTACACTTGTATACACTACTTCCATAGCAGTGGAGAGATGTCAGCAAGTGGACGTCCTTCTTCCTGGCCATAGCATCTGTACAGTTGCCTACTCTGCTTCTGTAATAGTGCAGATACGTCATCAAGTGGCTATCCTACCACGTGGCCATAGCAGCTGTACACTTGTCTACTCTGTTTCTGAAGTAGTTGAGAGACGTAAGAAAGTGGATATCCTCCCTCGTGGCCATAGCAGCTGTACACTTATGTACTCTGCCTCTGTAGTAGAGCATAGATTTCATCAAGTGGATCTCCTCGCTCCTGGCCATAGCAGCTGTACACTTGTCTACTCTTATTCCGAAGTAGTGCAGAGACGTCAGCAAGTAACATCCTCCCTCCTGGCCATAGTAGCTGTACACTTATCTACTCTGCCTCCGTAGTAGTGCAGAGACGTCAGCAAGAGGACAATCTCCCGCCTGGCCATAGCAGCTGTTTACTTGTGTACTCTGCTTATGAAGTAGTGCAGATACGCCAGCATTTAGACACCCTCCCTCCTGGCCATAGGAGCTGTACACTTGTCTACATCACTTCCATAGCAGTGGATAGACGTCAGCAAGTGGATGTCCTTCCTCCTGGCCATAGCATATGTACAGTTGCCTACTCTGCTTCTGTAATAGTGCAGATACGTCATCAAGTGGCTATCCTACCACGTGGCCATAGCAGCTGTACACTTGTCTACTCTGTTTCCGAAGTAGTAGAGAGACGTAAGATAGTGGATATCCTCCCACTTGTCCATAGCATCTGTACACTTGTCTACTCTGCATCCATATTAGTGCAGAGACTTCTGCAAATGGACATCTTACCTTTTGGCCATAGCATCTGTACAGTTGTCTACACTGTTCCCATAAGTGCAGAGATGTCGGTAAGTGGAAATGTTCCCTCCTGGTCTTAGCAGGTGTACAATTATTAACTCTGCTTCTGTAGTATTGCAGAGACGTCAGCAAGTGGACATCATCCCTCCCGGCCATAGTGGCTGCCACAATTGAACTATGTCAACTAACTCTTATTATTTATTATGTATGTTTACTAAAATGTCGATAAACAATAATAATAGGTATAGTATATTCAAAGGTAAACTGGGCACTTTTGAAGTCTTGCTTAACATCTACTTGTATGTATATTGCGATTTCTTCCTCCTAATGTAACATTCCCGTGGGCTGCGTGACTTTATTCATGCTTCGGTAAAGTGAGATTTGAAAGTTTTTACAAAAGGAAATAATAACGGATTTGCATTTTTTTTCTTTTTCACTAAAAATAACAGAAAGCAAAGGAAATCATTTCAGTATGTACAAACGTTAACCTAATTTTTTGAAGTAAATGTTATGTCATAGAAATACTTTCTTTCCGTCATTACCTACTTTAGTGGTCTCATGCCAGTCAATTTTCCAGTTAAAATACGTGCAGCTTTTGCGAAGGTTAATTTTTATAGTTCTCAATTAACCGTGAACAGCGTGTAAGTTAGTGAAGTCTATAATGGCGTAAGAGTTCTGTGCCACAATGTATGCTAGTGGCAAGCAATGTATGTAAACACAGCTATAGTTGATTTTAAAACATAATTGTAGAGTGGGTTATATTTTTCAACAGCAGCAATAGGGATGCGAAGTTCTCAAGACTTGCTTCCGTCCCGTCCTCGACAAGAAATGATGGATCCTCTCTCCCCGCCATGGGGGTTGGCTGGGGTGATGGGTGGGTGGGTGGGTGGGGTGGAGCGAGGCTAATGCGACTAGGAAGTACACTACTGAGGGGTGCAGTCTTCTCCGAGGTTATCCCCTCCAATCAACCACCCTCACCTCGCCGTGTTCTCATTAGTTTTTTGTTCCCCCCCTTTTTTTTCTATTTAGCATTTTGCGAGGTTTAATACAGAATATTGTCACATTCAACTCTTTAGCATTCCACGCTAGTAATATTTGCTTTTCTCATGGTTCCAAACGCAAAACGGAAATGACAAATATACGCCACCGATGTTGTCCACAAAACCTGATCATGTGGCCACTTTGTAATCAAAACGTGTCAATTGAAACACGACCTCTGACAAGACTTCAGCACCTCGACCAGTCAGCTTCTTCAAGACACTCATATCACGCAATAACCACCTACACTGCAAGAAATTGTCCGCGAGTCTACTATAACAGTGTCTACGAGCAGTGAGGAAGCAAGAAGGCGCAGTTTCTTTTCCCATACAACCATAGTATCTTTCCTAAAGTTGTTCGGGAAAGAGGCTAATGCATAGATAAGTTCTCAAATTTTGTATAGAAGCATTTTCATCCCTGCAGCCTGATGTACCGAATTATTCAAAACAACATAGATAACGTTTGTTGTGTTGTGAGGGACGGCAAACCGATATTTTTCATGAGAAACCCAAGCCCGGAAAGGCAAGTTTTGGGCGCGTGGGGCCTGTACTATGGCCACCACGGTCACCAGACCTGACATCTCTCGACCTGTGAGACTATGAAGAGTCTCATGTACCACCAGAGGAAGGCAGACCTAGGCGCTTGAATCCACACAGCGACTCAACTACTTAGCACACAACCTCATGAGCGCTAATCTCTGCACTGCACAAGTAGAGGACCAACAGTTCGAACCACTTGTTCAGTTTACTGCACGACGGGATCGTCATGTGGGGTTGGTGGTTATTTAGCGTGAAGCGCACAACAATCGCCATATCCGCAGCGTTGTCAAACTTTGACGCCCCGCGGAGTCCAATCCATACTTTTACGAACATGTGCGGACAAATGATCGAGTTGCCGTCCCGCACAACACACAACCTAAGTACACATTGTCGGTGTGGTTTTACAGTATGGTACACATTCCTGCTGCCTTCCCAGGACTCTGGTTGGGTTTAGCACCAGCTGACAGCATATGCGTGGAGGAGACTCCTCCAACCCCAGCTAGGCCGTTCTGGAGCCTTGTTCCTCCGCTACCCCGCAGCAGGGTTGGTTCTAGTGATTCATCAGGGAGATGCTACTCGTGTATCTCGTTCAAACCGCATGCTACCAGCAATATTTAGTGTTGCCTACATAGGAAGGCCTGCACTCAAATTATATACTAACTGAATACTTTTTAAAATGTCCTTGATACTTTACTAAGTGCATGCATTAATACTGCATTATGAACCTATTAACTTACACATCAATTTTTCGTTCCAGTTGTTTGCAATAAAAGAGAAGATGTTTGGTCTGACGGGTACTTAAGCATTCTTTGTATAAGCTGTTCACGATGAAATGAGCACTTTTCGAAGCCCTGCTTAAGATCTACTTTTATAGACGTTATGTATTGTTCCGCCTTATGTAAAATTAACATTTCCATGGACCTCATCAATTTATTCATGCGTCGGTCAAATTAAACTGTGAAATTATTATAGAAGTAAATATTTTACAAATCTGGTAATTTTTACACTCCGTTGCATTAAAAATAACAGAAAGCGAAAAAAAAATTAAGTTATCACAAACGGACGCCTAACACTTTTTATTTGACATTAACATAATGGAACTATTTTCCATCCATCGTTACCAACTTTTCTGTGCACATGTCACTCTGTGCGCCCGTTAAAATATACGCAGGCAGGGGCAGTGACTATTCTCTAAGGTTGATTTTAAGAGTGCTCACTTTATCGTGAACAAACTTTAATAAATTATACGATGGGACGTATGAGGATGATTTGTATTCGTCAATGGAACCTGCTCAGCCAATAATAACGTTTCGGTGTGCTACCAGTAGCAGCAAAAGCACTCTCTTAGTTATCACTAGCAATAAGCTGTATGCTTAGTGTCCGGCTACAGTGATATGAACAATGCATCGTCTGGGTTCGTTATACAGTTTACTAATAATTACCCAGTAGGAAAATCGTTTGGCATTGAGGACTCGCAGTGAACAGTGGCGTGTACCATGTACAGTAGAGTTGAGAGGTTTGGGCGCCTCTTAACATCGAGGTCTTGAGAGTCGATAAGGGTGAAGCGAGGTGAGTATGGAGTAGCACTGGAATGTAAGGGCGCGGGAAATGGGAGATCCCCGAGAAAACCCGCCGACCAGCGGTATCGTACGGCACTATTCCCACATGCAAAAATTCGCGAGCGACCCCGTCAGGAATCGATCCCGGTTTGATCGGATGTGAGGCGAGTAGTCTGACCCCTACACCACCGCGACCCCACAGCAGCTGGTTAAATATATCCTCCCTGTGCTTCATGTGTATAGGCTGTTCACGGTAAACTGAGCACTTTGAAAGACCTGCTTAAGATCTTGCATGCACGCTTTGAATTCTTACACCTTATGTAAAATTAGCATTGCAATGAGTCATTCATGCGTCGGTCAAGTGAAACTGAGAATTAGAAAAATAAATATCTTACAAATATACTCACTTTAACACCGCGATACATAAAGAAACATAAAGCGAACGAAATGAATTAAGTTATCACAATTGATTACCGAACACTTTTTATTATTTTCCTCTATCGTTACCAACTTTTCTGAGCGCATGCTACTCAGTGAATTATTTTTTAAGGTTGATTTCTAAAGTGCTCAATTTATCGTGAACAGCCTTTATCATTGTACCGCGGTTCATCATACACTCCTTGCAGGACTCACAACCATCAGTAAACACTCATCACTCTGGTATGTTCACTCAGTGTGTGTCCGGGTGTAACAAGAGAGTGTGTGTGACGTCAGAAAATGTACAAGTGAGCTCTGCTCCAGTGTGTAGATGACTGTGGAGTCTAGCTTGCTACAGCTCTCTAGGAGCTACAGGATATGTCACTGGATATCGAGACTCACAGTGTGTAGAGGACCAACCAAACACAAGCTCCATGCGCGATGCAATTATTTACTCTGTTCTTTGCTCAGGCGTTGATTTGAAAACAGCAAAGTAAACTCGGAGGAATACTCGGGAGTGTCGGCTCTCTGTCCCTGAGAACAACGCTCTCACACACACTATTTCATTTTTGTGAGTTTTACATGAACGCTACAGCTTATTAGAAACACATTTCGGAAATAAAGAGAAATGTTGTTGAACACTTTCACTGCGATGGCTCGTTCAATCGGGCTGTTGAACTAAGGCCTGCTGCATCGAATATATTTTTTTAAATATTTCAAATAACTAATTTTTAATTACCTATTTCCAAGGGCTTGTCTATCTTCTAATAGTAACGTTAAGTCATGGTGAGTATAATTAATTTTCTGCCTCATTTTCCATTACGAATAATCTTACATAATTTGTACGCCATTTTAATTTCCTCACTACTGTTGTATATTTGTGTGGTCTTATCTCTAATGATAGTGGTTTTAACGAGACGCCAAGTCTTACCTACCAACTGAACTCTTAAGAAATTATTATTTATTAATTACACCCATTTTTTAGGAAAGTAGGCCCTTTGTTACATCATTAACTTCTTGTTGACTTTTATGTAGCCATTCAGTCCTCCGTTTTATTGACAACCACTAAATCATAATGGCTGTTACCCAAAGTAATAGGGCAGTGTAGTAAAGAGGCAATACGTTTGAGACAAGTAGAGCCCAACATAACTGCCGTTACTGCAGTAAACGCCGGACACTCACGTCTAGCTTGACTCGTACAAGCCAGTAGACATGCACTATAGCGGTTCTCTATAGTGAACTCAATATTTCATTTTATGCTAATTAACCTGTCATATTAGTTTTGGGCACTATTATATCTCGTTTATTTACATTTTTAATGAAAAGTATTTTTAGCCCCTATAATAATATTTATTATAGTTAAAGTCTTTTAATATTTATTTTGTAAACCACACACCCATTTTATTTTATTACGTTGTATTCTATGATTAACTAATATTCTGTGTCGTATATTTTAAACCAAAAACCTTAAATATTAGTTTCATATAAAGTTTATATTTTCCAATGTTAATTTTTCAAAATTTCTAAATAAAATAACTCTTTTTTATTATTGTTTTAATTATATATAATTTTCTTGTTATTTTCTTTCTTATTCCACCAGAAGTAAGTTCTCCATTTTTGGATAGCGTTAGGGGTAGTTGACTTCTGGGAGAGACCTTCAAATGGACGGCCGACTTAATTCCGGTGGGATTTTATCTAGAATCCCCAGCACCATCGTAAATTTAGGGTTTTATATTAGGCCCAGAGCTGAAGTATAGGTGTTTGTACACGGTCACATGAGAAGAGGACCAAGGGTTCCAAACAATATATTATAATTTGTAGTTGTTCCAGCCTACAGGCGACGGAGTGTAGCTTAGCGCCAGGCTTCATGACGTAGGTATGAACCCAGCTCTATATCAGGTGACGCCAGCCCTTTATTCAAGCCTGAGGTGCAAATCCTGTTTATCCGGCGTGTTAATCTGTTACACCAAAGTATGAAGTCCACTATTAATGTGTTTACGAGATTTTGTAAATATGTTAGGAATGGCAAGCCATTGGTACGTAGCTTGTATGGTTGAGCTAGTGCCGGGGCAGATTTATTAAGGACCCTGAGAACCTGAATTATCGTGAATATGTGTGAGAACTAACAGTGACAAGTGGTAACAGGAGAGGACTGAAAGTTTTAGTAATTTAAAGTATGAGGAGCTTTAAATTACCATTTATCTAACGGAGTTCTAGAACTACGTAGTGATTATCAGTTCCGTAAGGCGAGCTCTCTTTAAACTATACATTGGCGTCATAATTGGCGAAACCTAAGGAGAACCAAGCAGTAATAATGTAATATTAATAACTTATATCGTTTATATTATTAATATCATTAAAAGTTTTTCTAAGGATGGTACAGTAATCACACTTCTTCTTGCAGTAATTTGTAATTTGCTTTCTTACACACTATTTTCAAGTAATTATTTAATGTTACCTTCAAACTAGAGTCATTTAGAGTTCAAAAGTACAGACAATAATTGATCAAATAAAATATTGCAGCTACATTTACGTACATATTTTGTTTTATTTCTCTATTGACTATTAATTTTCCAACCATCATATTTGCAAATGAAATTATATTTTCTGCTAAAGCGAAAAATCTACTTTTCATAATTAATCTTGGTATCAGTGAAAACGCATGTGTATGTTTTGTCACACTGAGTTCGCCGTAGATGCTAAGACACGGCTGTACTAATGGAAATAGGGGGAAAAAAGGTTATCTCCATATACTACGAGAGGGAATAAAATAAAATATATCTACCTACATCTCCTTCTCTAAATAATACACGCAAATAGGCTCTTCACCAATACATACATACATAAATATTACACATATTTAAACTAGTCACGGAAACATCATAACATATTATTTTGGTGCCCATCCGTGGGGCCCTAATCATTATAAATGACAACACATAACTACCACATTACCGACAGAGTGTCGAGTCTGAACTTTACATCGCAGTCTGCAGTCTCCCTGCAGTTTGTACTGTGACTGCGGCGCTATGGAACTGGGCCGTCTATCGATTGCCTAAAATCACTGCTTGTTAACAGCCGGACTTAATGGACTATGAAAACGCCTCTTCACCTCCCCCTACATTCTTCCTCGCTCGATCTCTCTAGGCTCAGTTATATAGTCCATCCACGGTTACTTATCTCTTTTCTGAAGCCCTGCAAAAGTTCTACTTCCAGAGTATTCATCCGCCTCGTAAATACCAAGCTTAACTAAGTATGGAACAATTCACCCAAAGGGACGACGCACAGTATTCGTACGCGCCCAGTGTATACAAATTTTACGTAAGAACTATTTCTTACTAGGCATTACCAACAAACCTATTTTCTTACTGTTTTTATTCATATTAATTCTAATGAAATATTACCATTTATAGATAAAATATAATTTGAGAAAATAAGTTTTTTTCGATGTTAACACAAGTATAGAACGATTGTGATACATGACATCATTAGGAAACAAGAAAACACGTCATACATGGAAAGATTTTTCAAAGGTGTGATTCAAAAAGTGTGATAAAACCGCGAGTAAACTATATAAGGTTGGGCTGACCGCTTCGTTGGTTCGTCCTGTCGAAGTTATGGCTCGCAGCTGTCTGCTCAGACATCGTGGCCGCCATTGTTGACACGTTGCAAAGTGAAGTATGTGGTGCTGTACATAGCGAGTGCTCGCAGTCACGTGCAGGTTGTGCTCGGCTCGGCTCGGCTCGGCTCGGCTCGGCTCGGAACATCGCCCTCTTGCAGTCCTCTACTCTCTACACGCCAGTCAGATGATATCTCACGACACAAGTTGACAGAGAGAGAGAGAGAGAGAGAGAGTGTGTGTGTGTGTGTGTGTGTTTGCGTGTGTGTGTGTTTGTGTGTGCGCGTGTTTGCGTGTGTGCGCGCGCGTGTGTGTATACACACTTCTTCCGAGGAGGACGATATGTTTTCAGTTCTGTTGCGTGTAATGGTATACATAAACGATACCTTCAGTGATATGAGAAAATATAAATAAATTCGCATCGTAACGATGTAGAACTAAAATGTATAGTTTTGTCGGTCAATCGTTAAAAATTAATACATATCCAAAACATATTAGTCGTTTTATTGTTACATATTTTACCTTGCAAAGAAAGCAATAATTTTAGTACTAAGTCGTTACTATGCGAACATGTGTCTTCGCATAGTATTGATGTAGTACTAAAATGTTGTTTTGAGGTTTATTGCTAACAGTGAATATATTTCCAGTACCCTGGAGTAGTTTCTTATTAAAGTTTTTACCATGCACAGAAAGTAGATATAGTGAGACACGCACGCACAGAGAATAATTCTGAACTCCACGGACGAACTTCGTAATATTATTCATAATGCTAATTACGGTAGGATAGTTAATATTACGAGGAGAGACCCGCCCTAGAAAATTGGGAATTAAAATAGTATTTTTTTTCGATATTAAAAAATACTTGATATAAAACAGTAAATTCATGAATACATTACCCGATCTAATATCTGCCCTCTGTGAACATCATCGCCCGTCATTAAGAAAATGGGGAGGTTAGACTACCCGCCTCCCAACAAGGGGAGGTTAGACTACCGGTCTCCCAACAAGGGGAGGTTAGACTACCCGCCTCCCAACAAGGCGAACCGAGTTCGATTCTCGGCGGGGTCGTTCTCGAATTTTTCCATTTTTAGCCATTTTTGGATTTAAATGAAGACGCGAAGCTTGCATTTGGGCATGAAAAGTCTCTTAAACGCTTTTCGTAATTAGACACTACTACAAAGTATCCGACCGTATTTAAAATCATGTGTTTTCTACCAAAACTTTGCAACATACCTCATGTGCCAGCCAGGCGGAGGCCTTAATAACCACGTTGTACTAAGTCTTTAATCTCATTTTCCATAATTAATAAGCTCACGAAGTATGTACTCGAAGTTCAAGTTCATCCTGTAGGCGTGTATATACATAAACACACATACGTGTGGTACATTACATAATACACGTCTACTTAACTATGTCTTAATATAAATATCACAGTGCTATACTTTATCATTCAGTATGATATATATATATAGGTGTATGTTAGTAATTGTGTGCTACACACACACACCGACTGCCGCAATGGACGCGCGTACAAGGTGACGTCACGTGCTCGAGAATCCTTCGAGACGTTGTCCCCATATTCTCACGATCCGGCCTTCTCCACGTAGGGGGGGGGCCTCCCCTCCCCCCAGGGCAGAGCCACTCGCTTGGGCAATTATTGACAGCGGTGACCTGGCTGGTGTCGCAGCCTCTCCCCCCTCCCCTTGCAGGAGAAACCGACGAGTGCTCAAGAATATTCTGGGAACTAGGACCCTCGGCGCAACGCGGCATTTAGAGAAATTTCTGGACGATGGCCTACGACACTATAAATACAAGCCTCAGCTGGACTGTCGGCAGTCTTCTTGTGGAAGCCAGTTGGCTGAGTGCGGTTATCGAGCGACGAGTGGTGCAGCGAGGGACATCGGTGAAGAGGGTGGACGACTGGAGATTGCGAGACGACGGCGGACGAGGTGTTAGTGGTGTGAATGTACGAGAGGGCGTGATATCCGCAGAGTGAAGCCTACTGTACTCTAGAACATTGCGGACTTGCGGAACATGGACTAAACTGAGGTGGGATGTATGAATCTGTGATACGGATTTTATAGTAAATATTGGAACTGTTAAATTTGGCCATTTAGTTTATAAAATAATTGAATAGGTTTTGATACACTGTATATTGGGAATGATTTTAAATCATTTAATTACATTAATTTCTTTGAGGCAAATGTAAATTGCATTGATTGAATCCATTAATTGTAAACTGCAAGTTATATCAATTTATCGTGAGATGTTTCGAAAGAATTTTGTTTATAATTATTCTCGATAAACTTAGGAAATTTTAATTAATTCTTTCATTTAATTAAGACCTCCATCCCTTAACGAACCTGGCAAAGCCCAATGACTTTGAGAAATTGTAACAATATCAAAGATTGTAAAACTGCCGGGAGACAACGCTATAAATGATTACGCCATGCGTAGTGACGTCATCAAAATGGCTGCCAACCAGATTATTTAAGTGTCATATCTAAAAAACTATTCAACGGAATTTAATAAATGAGGTTTCATTTTAAAGCACACTTTTTTGTCTCAAATAAATGTACTGGCACCATTTGCTGTAAATGCGATAATGTCTCACTTATGTGTGGGTTATGAAATTGTTATTTATTTTTCCACACTTTCCCATTAATGCAGTAATTAAAAAAAAAAATGTGGACAAACTTGCAAAAAATAGTTTGTATATATTGACTGGAGGAAGATTCAAGCAGGTGAAACGAACATGTGCGAGAACAAAACATATTTAAAAACAATATAGGCGTATATGTGACTATATTGTTTTTAAATATGTTTTGTTATCGCACATGTTCGTTTCACCTTTTCAAATATTCCTCCAGTAGATGTATCATGCATGCTTGTATCAGTAAATATTGTTTTGTACAGTCAGGCTATATGTCATGTTAAAATACTAATGCTAGTATTGTCTACCTGAGTGACGCACAGAGGGTAGTTCCACTCCCGGCCGAGCAGTCACTGCAGCGCTGGTGTGTATGAAGGTGACATGGATCGTGAGGTGCAAGAGTTTGCAAGCGTTACAGCTTGCAGCTAATGTTGTCTTAGCAGCTACGAACAAACTACTTAGGTGACTATAATTGTGCAAGACTGAGGTCCGAGTGTATTTCAGCTTACACGCCATGTAGTTTCCGGCGAGAAACTCGCGTGTGAGCGGAGCTCGGTGATAGGTAGGTTGCCAGTTCCTCACTCCAATCCTACTGGCTCCTGTCAACTTCGCTCTCTTGCCACAGGTATACGTCATGAAGCTCACAGTTTGCCGTTTTGACTCCTGTGAGGAGATGCAGGCTGAATAATAGACGTTACTTGAGACACATTGAAAAGAATACTTCCAAGACACATTCCACATGTGGCAGGTCACCCAGAGCGCTATTTTAGTGTGCAAGGGAACTATGTTGAAGGCGATAGTGTTCAAACATAGATAAATAAGGTACTTTCCTGTACACAGAGCGAGTCTGGACAATGTTTAGAACCAACATGTTGGTTCCACAGATGTTATTGAACTTTCGTTCATCATACACTCCTTGCAGGACTCACAACCAACAGTAAACACTCATCACTCTGGTGTGTTCACTCAGTGTGTGTCCGGGTGTAACAAGAGAGTGTGTGTGACGTCAGAAAATGTACAAGTGAGCTCTGCTCCAGTGTGTAGAGCACTGTGCAGTCTAGCTTGGAGACGTGTTTCATGCGAAACGGTAGGATGTTAAGTGATTATATTTGAGTGCTATTGGCGACACATGACATCGCACACAGCTACAAGGACTGCGCCGTTATATTGCGTCGCTAACAGATGTCATGAAGTTCACAGCAGTGGAATGTATCTGCTGGCAGTACTCAAAGTGTAATTTTATGGGCACGATGGACTGTATGTTATGTCAAGTAGGAAGGAGCATTTACTGGGGTCTCTGCACTCCACTGTCTGACGTTCAGCCAGTAATGAAGGCAGTACAGTACAGTACAGTACAGTACAGTAGTGTAGTAATGACAGTGTGTAACTAGCAGTACACAGACCAACACTACAGGTGTTCTTGCACTGCTCGAGCAGGTGCAAGGAACATACAAGGGTAGAGTTGCAACGCAACTGTACAACGATAGAACCTTATCTCATCCATTTGTTTGCCATAGTCAGCTGAAGTAGGTTCTACGGCGCTGTCAACAGTAGAACACAGACTAAACACAAATGTGCACTTTGTTATGTTGGCAGACAAAGCGCTTGTAAGGTCCCCAACCTGTTTTCTTTGTTTAAATGCTAACTTCGTTTTCTGGACAAAATTATTTATTGAGTAATATATCTACAGTTATTTCATACCACAGATGTATTTGACAATCATGAAGATGATTCACTGTATAAACAGTTTTATGCAAATATTCCCGGGGATACAAGTGACATGAAGTATCTCTCATGAAGGTCACGTGGGCAGCGAGTGTCTTTCCACCGCCACCATCAGAACTGCTATATGTTACCAAGCATGTGTAGATCAAGCATCTAGAGAGAAAACTACATGATCGTGTATTGTCTATTTATGAAATGTGCAAGAAAGAAATATTCTGTTTGGATGGACATCTTTTATTTTTAGTGCCGAAACTCAACCTCGGGTATCTTCGGTAAAGATTTGTTTTCCATATTCGAGTTGCAATCGCCTGGTCCTAGCTTATGTTGAGTGCCAGCGAGTGCTGCTTTGCATATCGAGCGATATCCGAGTGAGAAATCAGTAATTTTTTCATTTGCCGAGAAAAAAATAGGAAATTACGTGAAAAACCATCAATATCGAGGGAAACTTTAATACAGTGTTTTTATCAAAATATTTTTTACTAGCACTATTGGCTACCACATTTCAGAAGTCTGTATTGAATGAGTTTGTCAATATTTAAGTTAAATTTCACTTTTGAACTAAAAAATGTGTAGTAGTAAAATAATTTTGTTTTTAACATTTACAACATTATTACTACTAACGGCAAATATTGAACAGTGTTGATCAAGTAATTCTGACTTGTAATTTAGGGTCGCAAACCCTCCGTCAGAGCGCCAACCACGGGACACACTTCTAGCGTCGCCAGAAGTCATCTATGCCTGCACAACTCCCAACTACTGCACGAATAAACCTAAATAATTACATTTTCATAATAAATTTTTCCTGAAATGTATATACAACAGTTAATGTAATACGTAGGGACTTGTAAAACTCGCTTAATATTAGGTATCAGACTAAACTTGACAGCACTTTTTATACTCGCGCAGACAAAGTTTCCTATTTGGTTACTGCACAGATGTGAAGTCTCCCTCTCTTTCTGATAGAACTTCACACGTGATTGGGGCACACCATTCTGAAGTGTTCATTTACTGGCGCAGAGTCACGCGGGGCGTGTCAAATAAATTACGGTCCAATGACAAACGTTTTGCAAAGGTACGCGTGTTTTAAGTTTATCTAACGAGTCATCTTGTAATAACGCGAATTTTTGCAGTTCGATTTTTCTTCGGTAGCTAAGTGATAGTCTGTGAAGGTGAGATGTATTGTCGACGGGGGGTAGGTGTGAGGGGTAGCATCAGTGGTGTAGCAGACGGCACGGGGAAGGAGATTTAGAGGGGCGGCAGGGTGGTGTGCTCTGCAGGGGTCGTGCTCTGAGCGCCGCATACTGCCTGGCGTCTCGTATTGATCGCCACAGCATCCCTGCTGGACCCGGCTATAGCGGCCGTCCTACTACCTGCCTCCTCTCTCCAGCGTCCTACTGCTTACTACACACACGCACACACACACACACCCTGTGTACTACGTTCATGGTTACTCGCTACTTTTATGAAGCGCTGCTAAAACTGTACATGTAGGATATTCTCCCGCCTCTCGCAAAATAAGCTTAACCGAGTCTTGAAAATTACACCAAAAGGGATTTGTAATAACATTTTGCATAACCACGACCTGTTACTAAGCATTACCAACACACATATTTGTCTGTGTTTATATGCATAATAATAATAATAATAATAACTATAATAATAAATAAATTATTGTAATAATATGGATAAAATATAAGTTAAAGTTCAATTTAACAAATCGAAGATTCTCTAATTTTAACAAAAGTTTTAAACTCGTGTGATACACGACATATTTAGGGGATGATCTTTTAAAGGTTTGATTCAAGATTATTGAAGAAAACGCGAATAAACTATACTTCCCTCGTCTTCACACTTTTCCAAATTAACACTTTCAAGCATGATGGTTTATACAGAGTGGTCACGGGCTATGCGGATACAAACTACGGCAGGTGATTCCTCATAAAAATAAGTGGAAAATATGTATACGACCTATAGCCCAAGTATATTTCAGAAGGGTGTGGCCACACTTGAAAGTAAAACTAAAGTTGACGTTTATTGATAGCAACACATGCAGGAAGAGAGACAAATCTCTGGATCATACTCTATAATCAAGAATTGAAAGTTTTGCACAAAAAAACGCTGTTTTTGGAGGGCCGCTGTGGGCGAAAGGAAGGGAGGAGGGGGAAGCTGACCTCCACTCACTGTTCCTACATCCTTCCTCTTTGAAAACTTCTCCTAAAGTACCCCCCCCCCCTCCCCTCTACTCCCCTGGGAGGAGTTAGAATGACAAGGGGGGTAGGATTTCCATTTTGTGGGATTGTAATGCGTCCCATATTTCATCTTTTCGAACCTCTGTATGGCAAAGTCAGTATGGGCAAATTATAGTAAGTTGGCAGGGGAAGGTCTAAGCATGATTTGAGCCAATTCCCCCACAAAAGGGGTGGGGGGTGTTATTCAATGGCCGCAAATGTTGTTTGTGGATATATTTGACTCCCTAAAATCAGTGTGAGCGGTGCTATCCCTGGAGTCTGTGTACATGCGACAATTTCGGTTGGTGACCCTCTGGGGGGGGGGGGGGCAATTGCCCATTTCTCTTTTCTTTGGCTGTAATCGGCCTGGAAGGCACATTTTTCGACCGATTTTCGTCACATTTGGGGGAGGGTTGCCTTTCCGTGCCCTGTCCTTCCCCATAATCAGTTAGGTCCTTCGTAGGCCTTACGCCTTAGGACTTAAGTCTTACGTCTTAAGTCTTAGGTCTTAAGTTTTAAGTATTAAGTCTTAAGTCGTACTTTCACCATAATTGCTACTGCATGTCGGGATGTGCGAGCGAGCATGTGCCGAAGTTCTCAGACGACATTGCACCGTGAATACTAATTTGTACGTTTACGTGCTTCTTCTACGGTGGCTCAGCCGGCAGTTTCCGCGGGCCCGACCCCTGGTGATGCATTACTCAACAACGGCGTGTAAAAAAACAAAACAAAACTAAAACTGATTGCGGTCATCAACCTCCTTCCTTAATAATTGATGGGCTGGAATCACATTTGTGCTTTAAAAATATAACTGTTCTATATTGTTTGTTTCTTCCTGCGACTTGGTAATCTACGGAAGACTGGATAAGCATTTGTTAATTCATGTAGTTCTGCGCGCAAAAGTGTGCTACATGGCGGGCAGTGAACTGAATAAATGGCAATATGTTGATTGCCGAGTTTAATGGTAACTCTCACAGCTTCGAGTTTTTGAAGTTGAATTATTTTCGCGGGATTGCATAATATTGAATTATGAATTAATATCATGACACCTCCGCCGTGTCTGTCGCTATCTTTTCGATAGCATTTATAGTCGAGACAGAAAATCGATGCCGTGGGTCTAAGTGAGTTTCATTTAATGCAATTATATAAATCTGATAACGAGAAATAAAATCTACCAGCTCCTGTTTTTTACTGCGAATTCCATTAGCATTCCAGTAAACTAAACTACTGGCTACATTAAACCTAAAGGGCAAAGCATTTGCCAACTGCGTATTAACAGCCGTCAGGATGTTGCTGCTGCGCTTGCATGATAGAGAGGGCTGCCCCAGTCAGGGCTCGCCCTTTGTCTAGAGCTGACTTGGTTTGGTCGTTCCAAACCATTAGTAAGTTACGGAGTGCCTCCAGCACTCCACTAAAGGCGGGGATTTTTTCATCCAAGGGTCTAGTCTTTGCCTCCTCAATTGAAACCTGCATATTGATTGGTTCCAAGGCAGCTGGGGTTGTGTCCATCTGTGACACTGGGCGCACCAGTTTTGTCTGGCTGGCAGAAACCTGCTCGCTCAATGGGCTTTTAGCTGGCTCCTGATTGGCCAGGCATGTGGCTGCGATTGCTGTGGAGACTATGTTGGCGATGTTGGATTCCATGGGGTGGGAGTTGGATCAAACTGCCTGGGCTGAGCTGCGATTGCAGCATAGTAACAGCTCTCACTTCCTGCGCTCTTGTGGTGCAAGATATCTCCACTTTTATTGTTTATAAGCCTCGCAGACTTTATAATTGGCAGCGTGATTGGCACCGCAACTCACACATTTACGTAGAGCCCTGTCGTCTCTGTCTGGCAGGTCGCATTTCAGGGTGGTGTGTCATTTGCCACACAGCCTGTATCTTGATGGGGGGGGGGGGGGCGACACACTCTAGTCGCGTGTGCAAATCGCTGGCAGTTGCTACACTGCGCTGGTACTCTTCGACCTTGATCACAAGGCCGCAGAATCCACGAAGCTGATAGATTGACTGGGACTTTCCGCAGGCCGGGAGTAAGACAGTAAACATGCCGAGAGGCTGGCGATCGCGAACTGAAAGCTTAGGCACGATTGTTGTGGGTCGAACCCGAGAGAGAAGAATTCCTCGCGAATCCAGGCGCTCGGAATGCTCTTATCTAACCCCTTAAGAGCCACTTTGATAAGCATCTCACTGCGCGGAGTGAGGATTAAATACCCTACCTTGAGGGCGTCAAGAATAGATATCGCCTTGAGAAAATCTTCATAATTGGCAGGGAGGTAGGATACTCCTTGCGGAACCAATCTGTTTTGAGTTGGCTGGCTCAGTTGTTCACGAAACAGCCTACAAACTGGCAGGTAAGCGTACTCCTGTGTGTGTGATACACGGTGAGTGGCCTGAGATCGGGCCTGATTGGTCGGGGTTTGCTGGCTGGAATTTCCTCCTGCAGAGGTCGATCTGGCTGCCATTTCGCTGGCTTTTCTTTTCTTATAGGCGATGTCTTCTTCCATTTTCTCCTGTAAATCAGCCATGTTGAGCCGACGAAAAAAAAGGGGGGGGGAGGGGGTTCCCCGAAGGGTCTAACACATACTCTCTTCTTGTTTCAGCTTTGGGAGAAAATCTAAATAAATTCCTAAAATAAAAATTACCTAACACACAATCGGCCTCCACAAACTGGCGTCCCTGACATCTCCCCTCTACCGGAAACAAGGCTATGGGACAGCCAGCCGCTTGACAATACCCTGGCTGGCTAAGGAGTTTACCTCTTACCTGCGTCCTATAAGAGAGCACAGGCCTGGAGTTGCAGAACTAGCAGTCCTATCCTCACATAAATCCTCTTTTTTCTCGCAGGAAATGTTACGAGATCATTCGCGCGTACAGCTCGCTTCAAAATAACTGTATACCTTTCAGTAGAACCTTTCAATGACAAGACAGCTCGGAGATACTGCGACACACGTCTGACCTGCACCAAGCTCTGCTGGCGAATGACATACGTCACTTCACCCTCATCGGCTCTCAAGACCTCCATGTTAAGAGCCTCTCAACATCCGATATTTTTTGACCAACTTTGATGATAAAATTTAGTAACTATATTTCATCTTCGAAAATTTTTTGTTCAACACATCTGAAGGAGAAAATTCGACATAGTGACGGGGCGTATAGAGTTCAGTGGCGTGGGAATAGGGGGCTGGGGCGTGGGAATAGGGGGCTGAGGCGTGGCCAGGAATTTGTTTCGTGGAGGGATTTATGATTTATATTTTTCGGAATAATATGAAAGCTATAATATAAAAAAATCATTAGTTCAAAACCTATTTACAACAGATGGGTTAATATACAGGGACGGAACTACAAAATGTTATACACACCCACACATCCTATATATTCAAGAGCAATCGCACATTTCTTATAATTACATTTTTTATTTACTTTCTTAAATTTTTTTATTCTTTTTTCAAAGTTTATTTTCGAAAATTTAATTTTCTTTGGGAGAGGGGGTATGTACCAATATCATCCCCTACCCCCCTCCCCCCTCATGGCTGGTTACGCCCGTGATGGGGGATGTTTAAGAGCTATCTTGTTGCAGTAGAGCGAGCAGGATTGCCAACTGTAGCGACGTGTGTGCACTGCCAACCATCGCAACATTGTTAATTTCCCACTGCATCCTTCTCTCGCTCTCTCGCTCTCTCTCTCTCTCTTTCTCTCTCTCAGAAACAGTTCACTAAAACCTATTTCACCCCGCCTCTTGTTCAACGAGCGGACAATTAATTCACTTCACGGCTGTCTGTTATGGGCTGGTCACTGTTATTTCACACTTTTCTGAATAACTTATACTTCTAGATTATTCCTCCGCCTCATTCGAACAAAGCATAACAAAGTCTAGAAAATTACACCAAACGAATATCGCACCGAATTCGTGCGCACCCTGCATAATATTATTTTCCATAATAACCATTTCTTACTAAACACTTACCATCATTTCTTGTTAGTCTACTTTCCGAACGATAGAAAGGCTTATGATATAACTTTTTCTTGTATATGTGCCGTGTGTAGGTGTGTGTGCATGTGTGTGTCCTCTATTTCAAGTTTTGAATGCGGCAACCGAATTTCATCTAAGTCGGTACATTTATATGCTTAGTAAAGAGACCCGACTTTTATAGTTTTAGACCACGCTTGGCACTTACTTTTAAAATGGCGGCCATTTAAATATTTTGGGTGATATGACATCTCGGGAACCATTCAACCGATTTAAACAAAATTTTGCATAATGTCAAAGCATCGTGTAAGTAAAAATTTTTGGAATGAATATTCTTGTAAGTCTGTCGTTTTGTAAGCTAGTATAAAATGAAAAAAAAAAAAAAATTGATTTTCCATTACATCCCGAATACTATCAAAGTAATTCTCACCCGATTTGACCCTTAAGTAATAACATGACAGGTCAGATAAACGTAACTAACTAAACTCGATTGGGTACTTATTTTCAAAATGGCGGCAATATAAATATTCTATGTTTATTTGGTATATCTGCTTTACTATTTAACCAATGCCGATCACATCTAATATGCGAAAGTATTTATTACAAGCATCATATATGTACACACATAGCCAGTTTGTCAACTATATTTTGTAAGATAGCTCTACATGAACATATAAGGTTTTTATGTCATATCTCGGCAAAAAACGAATCGACTCCCATAAAATTTGGCAAGCAAGTAGTACTGAGGCAGATTATGTTAAGTGGTACTTTTTAAGCAGTTTAGGCACTTATTTCCAAAATGGTGGGAATATAGCCATTTTTAGCTTTTGAATGCTCTATTGTCGAAGCCATGTAATCAATTCCAACTTAACTCTGTATGCTGGCAGTGCCTATTACAACCGCCTAATATCTCTGTGCAGAGCCTCATTTCTCTGCCATTTTTTCAAGATAGCCCCTCCAAAAAAAAAATTAAGTTTTTATTTTTTATCTCCGGAAACAATCAACTAATTCTTACCAAATTTGGCGAAGATGTACTGTAGCAGGCCATATTAATACATGGCCTATATTTTAACTATAAAACACGTATTTTCAGAATGGCGGTTATAAAATCATTTTAGTTTTGTGAGCAATATCTATGAAACCATGTAATCAAATTTAACTTATTTTGTCTTTTGGTAGTATACAATCATTTAATGTGCTACTACATTAATTTTATGTCCTCCATTTATGAAGATTGCCACACGGAAATTTTGTAGGTTTTATTACATATCTCGAGGACCAATCAACCGATTCCAACCAATGTTACACTTGAACATTTCAACCAAATTGCGCACACCATAAATGCTACAGGAGACCTTTCATGATTTAAAAATGTCAGACAATGATGTTCAAAATGGCGGCTTCATTTGCACATATATTAAAACACTTTAATCAAATACAACCAAAATTTGTCTGCAAACAGTATACATTAGAAGCATCGAACGTAAACATTTTTTTTTGGCAATTCTGTACGATCGTCTACCACCAAGGCGAACCGAGTTCGATTCCTGGCGGAGATACTCTCGGTTTTTTTTTGCACGGGAGAATCGTACCGAGAGATGCTGTTGGTCGGTGGGTTTTCTCGAGGATCTCCCGCTTCCTCTGCCCTTGCATTCCGGTGCTGCCCCACACACACATCGCTTCACACTCATCGACTCCCGAGATCTCAGAGCCGTCGACATCTCTGCGCTTCACAGTGATGAAGTAAGATAGTTGTGACTGGCCTATTCAAATATGACACTGATTCTTCGAAGACACACAGGAAAGAACCTAAGTAAAACTGCAGACGTGCACGTACGATACTGGAATATAGCTTGCTTGGAACTCTTTGCGCGAAAATATACTGTCGCTAACTATAGTTATATATATATATATATTGTAAAATTACCCAGCGAACCAGATAGTCTATAAATACTTCTCCGTTTGAAACGACGTGTGACGGCCATCCAGTACAGTACAGTACAGCACAGTACAGCACGGTAGGAAGGAGTGTGAGGTGTAGTGTAGTAATACGAGTGCAGTAAGTGGCAATACACAGAACAACATACCGGTGTTCCTGCACTGATGTATACAGGATACTTACTTAAACACTGTCTTCGGGACAGTGATCTGATAATGAAGATGAATTCGAAGATGGCTGGTGACTAACTTCCCTGGAGAAATGTTTTGTTTCTTATTCGCAGTATATTTTTAAGACGTTTACTGCCAGCACAAAACACTGTGAACGCGCTGAATATTTGTAATATCGTTTGACGAATTTGTAATTGTAAGTGCATGATACTGTGTCCAGTAAAACCTGCCGTAGTACAGTAGTACTACATACACTACACAGAGGTGAAATAAAGTGTGTGCTGCAGACATCACTGGCCAGCGACATGTTTGAACGTCGTTCACCAGTCGGAGCCTGCTGACATATTCGCCAGCCGGCAGACTAGCTGACAGTCAACAAACAGTACGCAGTAACCAGTCAAAGACGAGGCCCATTCCCGGAGCCTCGCGCAGTCAATGAGAGACTAGGTTCGGCCACATCAAAGGAACCGCGACACCGTGCTATGACGCAGTTAGTGACTAGCAACGAAGACAATAGCTTGATTACTACTCAACCACCGTCAAGTTCTACTGGCAGGGCCACCTATTTTCGCGGAAGAATTCTTGCCAAAGTGTATTCCAATACACTTAAACTCAGATCCACTTTCGCGATTGGGTGGTTCAACTAAGTGCCTGCTCGCGAATTACAGCGAGTGTTTGAAGCCATTTGGGTGGCTCTTAACATCCAGGACTCGAGAGCCGATGAGGGCGAAGCGAGGTGAGTATGGGGCAGCGCCGGATTAGAGGGATCATGGAACCGGAGATCCCCGAGATAACCCACCGACCAGTGGCATCTTCCAGCACTATTCCCACATGCGAAAATCGCCGGGAATAGTCTAACCACTAGACAACCGCCGCCCCCGCCTCATCCCCCGCGAATCACAGACGTTCAGTACAGGAGTAACTTAATTCTCATAGGCCCAGTAAAATTGCATACTGTCTTCGGTAAAGACACGTGGCCAATAACGGAAGGAAAATTGCAGGTGTGCAAGTAGAATTACTTAACGTGAAAGTCGGCCAGCCCTAGCTATTGGCAACGCAATAACGTTTCTAGAGCACGTGGTGGTGATGTCATGCCATATACAGTATACAGTGTAGTTGATGACTGCAGCAGCACTCTTGCGCACACCAGCAACGACTCTGTGGTGTACAGTCAGCACACGCCCCTTCTCTCTCTCTCTCTCTCTCTCTATGGACTTGCTTAGCACGACACTATATAATTATATGCTTAAAGCTTGAACACTATCGAGCTAACAGCCACACCGTGCTGACATAATCGGAGATCTCCTGATATCTAGAGTTAAGGAAGTCGGGTATAATGAGTACTTGGATGTGTGTTCGCCAAGGATCGACACTCTAGCTAGTCTCGGGCAGGTTGCCTAACACTGAGCCGAAACAACGGCACATGCAGAGATAGAAAGTATTGCAGTTACTCTAGTGAATTGAATAATATGCGGCGAAGTGGAATGCAAGCTATAAAGACTACACTAATCGAACAAAAAAACTTACCAGGACATGGCTAAATAATAGGCAAGTATACGAGTCTAAGGTACTAAGTCTAAGTTCTCGAGCCAGGAGCTCCGAGCCACCACAGTAAATGCAAAGGCGTTATGTTTCTAAACACTTACATATGCAGTGATGACGATTGTTCACATGTTGCACAGGAAGGCTGTATTAGACCTGTACTGTACAGTGCGAGGCTCAATGTGCAACCAATGTAGCAAAATACATATGACCCATTATGGTTTACAGTTGGATGCCAAGCCTACCAACAGATAGCATGCACCCGGCACCATTGATGATCCTAAAGTGGTACCACTAACTAGCCATACACTGCCCATAACTCTCCCAGGTGTGGTGAACACAAATGGCCCAAGCATGGACCATATGATTACAACAGCAGTGGTCCATTAATGTACCACTTTACAGCCACCAGATGGCCTACTGATGGATAGCCATGCTTCTATCATATGTCAAACACTATCGTAAAAAAAAATATTTTTTGCATCATTCTCAACTTTTCATTGTTTACTTCAATATTAAACACATTACAAGACATGATATTCTTATGCTTACCAGGGGAATGGAAAAAGGGGGGGGGGGAGCACGAAGTTACGACCCTTGCACAGCCAGGCGTGCTAACTATTTCTCCACAGTGTATTCTTATGTTTAGATTAACTAATTTAATATATATTTGGACTTGAATTATTAACAATCACTAATATAATTTAAATCACACCAATTATTTCATAGCCTTAAAATGTATCATTCGTACAAATCGGTTTTTAAAAAACATTCAGATAAAAAAATACTGTCGCTGAGAGAAACCTACCTACGTGAATCGCAATATTCAAACAAAACCTTGCCTTTAATGTGATGTTTCGCAAAAACCATTAATTAATGTTGAAATGACAGGTAAAATATGTGGTCGCTGTCATAATGAATCTATATACAGAAATGTTCATACATTCGAAGGGGTATGATTTTAGAGCATCCATAAATTCGTGTATTCCTTCAGACGTAATTCTAAGCAGTTAAACTGCCTCCTTCTACTGTTAATAACGTCATTGTCAAATGTAAACATCATGGGAGCACCAGCGTCGCATTGGTCTTCCCAAGAAACTAACCAATCGGGACCGGCCAATTCTGAAGCGTGTCGTGAGAACCCACAGACTAAAGATGAGGTTGACAGATTTTATGTCTTTTGTGTCCGTACCAAACATTGATTCACCCAACACCAATATGACTGTCGAGTTCACGTGGCCTCTTTAGATCTTCATTTTCAAGATAGAAACTCTCTTAATTTACTAAAATATTTACAACAATTTGAATTGAATCCAAATGCATTAACATTTTGTTAGAGTAGTTATACAAACATCTTATAGGACTTTATTTTACATGAGCCGTGTTGTAACCTCAAATAATATTCACGTTGTTTGTGGTACTTATATTAGCAGAAATATTTATTCAATATTGGGACGATTCTAGCATGTCCAGTGCAAAATTAATTTACCAGCCCAAGTGTTGCAATGATGTGATGAGCTGTACTTGTTTGGAGCGTGCTTGTCGCAACCAGTGGACAACATGCTGTGAGTTCGTGACGTCACCACCAGTCATTCACAAGCGAGAGATGCACAAACTTCAACCAACATGACCATTTGGTTAGGGCAACAAAGTGTACGCACCTGTAATCTCGGAACGTTGTGAATTATCGACAGTGGGTTTATTATTGTTCAGTTTATTTTAGAAGAAGTCTTGAGATACAGGATATATACGTCCGGTAATATGTCTGAACGAAATATTTTTTCATTCACAGGAAATGGGAAGTCCCGTAAACATAGAACATTTCGCAACCCTACTTACTACGCAAGGGGATAAAATTACTAGTTTTCCATGTTCTTACCGCTGCCAGGAGAACGCACCAATGTCTTACGTCTTTTAGAGAGGAGCAGACAACACTGTATCAGGACTGTGGCTCTGTGGAAGAAGATCCTACGGCGCGGCGAGTCAAATATACAAATTGCGAGTGTTACGATTTCCGGGAACCGTTCTGGGATGTTTCAGTTCATCAAGGAGAACCGTTATATGTAACCGTATTTTACGGAACAGTTCCTAACAAATACATACATATTCTCCAAGTTATCGCGGCAATAGTTTGGAATAGTCATTTGCCATCAATGTGGAAGCACAATGTCTCACTGCATGCTAGAGTTCATATATCCAAAAATTAAAGTCGGGTCTTGAAGATTAAATATAAAAAATGTCCACTGTAAGAAAATGTGAAAAATTGACATCTATCCTCAATTCCTTGGAAACATTTAAATTGTGACTAAATGATGTACACAACTATGAATGAGAATAGTTTCATGATAGATTTTCTGACACACAGTGAGGTAGTTCCAGTTGCACCACAGCAATAGAGAAGACAATCGTTTGATCGGGAAGTGGTGATGGTTGTTCCAGCAGAAAAGTATACTGTCCCATCGGCACAAGTTGTCCAGGATTGCTTCGACGAGCATTATAGGGAGTTTTAAAAACTGCTGTGGCCATCTTGTTCGCACCATATGAGCCCCACAGAGCATTTATGTGACGTGGTGGGGAGGTACATTTGCACCAAATATCCTGCAGTTACAAATAGCAGGGAGCTGTGGGTAGCTATATCCAGATGGCATGGACCAACAACTCTCCACCAGGTGTTTCATCTACTTGTGGATTCGATGCCACGAGTTGCTGCTAGGAGGGCGTACACGACTACTCTCATATCTAAAGACTTTTGGCAAGTCAGTGTACGGATACATAAGTAGTAGGGCTGGGGCGGAGGGGGGTCAGATCAAAGGGGATGCCACCTTTTGATTGGCCTAATTAATGCAATATCAAAGGGATATTTAAATTGATTGAAAGGGTTAGTCAAAAATCGAAAGGGTTAATCAAATTGAAAGGGTTAATCAAATCGAAATTTAATTATAATATATAATTAAATAAAATAAAATGAAATAAAATTAAATTTAATGAAATTGTTAAATTTATTGCAAGGGTTAAATGCATTGAAAGGGTTAATTTTATTATATTGTTTTCTTGATTTAGTTGTACTTCTTTCTTTCTTTCCTTTTGTGGGTAGCAGGAGCTCTGTACGATGTTGATGCTGTGGTGTTCTGGGGGCGATTGACCAGAGTGGTGGGTTGCAATGTGTTGTATAAGTGTTGAGTTGAGTGCAAGAGTGTGCTAACGGTCATTTTCTTATTCTTTTTTTCTCATTTTGATGTGTTTGTAGGGATATTGTTGGTCGATATGTGATTTTTACGAATATATTTAACACACGAGAGAGAAATTCAGAGTGTTTAAACGGTTTCTACGTGTGAATAAATAACACGAGAGAGAGAGAGAGAGAGAGAGAGAGAGAGAGCTATAACTACCTGGTCTCATAAAGAAACAAGTGCAATTACATGACTCTTCAGTATGGAATCAAACGTAACGTGATTTTACTACCCCGAGCTGTATGCTAGCAATATAATTAACATGAGAGAGAAGTATAACATACAAACACAGATATGTGAGTATGGAATTAACGATTTACAACAAAATATCCCTATAAATTAAATGAACACAATAACAAGATATATATGACGCCTCTCGCACATACCTCACACATCCGTCTGCCTGTGAGGCTGGCGAGGAGGAACTTTAGAAACATAATCCACATGTAAAAATAAATTAATTGATTAACATGCGTAGTAAAATTCCACCTCTCCCAAAACACGTCTGTCCGACTGCGAGCTCAGTGAAGCACTGTTTGATTATATACTTCAACTCGGAAATTTTAAAGAAAATTAATGTTTCCAAGTAAATTAAAAAAAAAAAAAACACGTAATGAAATCTCACCAGGAGCTCCCAGAAAACACATCCGTCCACCTCGGAGGTCATTCAATGAATGAGTGTATCATAGCCTGCTTATGTACGTGTAGCACGGCCGTCGTCTTAAAAGCAACTGAGTTTAAGTTTATGACTGACAGAACCTATTTCCCTACCAAGCTACTATTAACGACTTGATTCGTCCTACAAGTATGTGAATGTACAAAAGTGAATTATTTAAAAATAACGGACGTACTACAAATTTCCACCAAGTCTGTGAAATTCACCGTATTTGGTAATGAAAAAAACACAAGTTGAAAATATTATGAGGTTTCGGCGACCGAACACAGAAACTGGGTTTACACGATAAATGCACCATAACACGAAAATGTATATTTTATTCCCAATAAATTAAAAAAATATTTCACACTATAGTTTATGAAGACTGTGAACGAGATCTGAACCCTGGAGCATATAATATCGCTTAACGAGAATCGCAGCTATCACACTCCGAAGTCCAGTGTATATGAAGGAGCTATTGAGGCATACATCCATCTAGTCCAGCTTCTATTAGGAACTGAAGATGGCGGTGACTGGCTAGAGGCCTTCACATTGGCCCTGCTCGCCTGTAGGCACCCCCAACCCTCCACCCCTCACCAGAGTGACGTGCCCTGAGGTCAAGAACCCAGACCATCCCTCCCACCTCTATTCCAGAAGCTGTCTTTGCCCGAAAAGTCAGTTTCTTCTCCAAGGCCACGCACTCCCAGCTCGGAATGCGTTTTTTTTCGAATATCTCGAGGGTTGGTCTGTCCACACAGCCTGCCCTTGCTGCCGATCCATGGTCACACAAGAACCTGGCATATTCCCAGCGAATTAAAATTTCACAATTCCTGCCGATGAAATTTTATATCCCTGAAATAAAGTTTCTTTAATCCCTGAGATAATCCCCAGATTTAACATTCAAACAAGTGTATATTTGAATCAAGCAAACTATGATTTGAAAAATCACACAGAAATACAAGACATATTTGATGTACTCGTAAAAAAAACGTTTTTTTTTTACAAGTATTGAAACGAGACATATATTCATTCATCTAACAGACAGAAATACGTATTTCGTGTGTAGTTTTTCCTAGCCCACAATTTCGACTCTACTATCGTATAGGAAAATATTATATAATCATTTCAATTTAAATATTCTATGTTAAGTAATAACTAGTTCCAAATTTATTCGAGAAAGGCAGTCGACTACAGCGATGTTTACTACTCCGGATGTGTGGACCCGGTCTACGCAAGGGAATTCAAACCCTGAAGCCATGTGGATGGCGCTACACATTTTTACGAATAACTTTACTTTACTATTTCCAATTTAATTTACTTTAATGCTAAGGGGAGGGTGGGAGAGACCAGCACCTACACCATTTGCTGTTGCCTCTCCTGTGGGAGCGGAGCACGCATTAACTAGGGGGATCAAGATAGCTCAAGAACAAAGCACTCGTCTACAAAATACTACTTTTATTAATTTACTTAACAATTACAACTAAGCCTCAAGCAGGCTCTTCAAACAGGTAGCAATTTATACAAATATTCAATACGCAAGTCGTTCAATTCAGTAATAGCTCAACAGGGCGCTGATGCCCCAAGTCAAGCTTGGATTAGCTTTAATTTGAATCGGCTAAGCAATGCTATAAAGAGCATAGGCCGTCGCGAATCCCGCGCCCTCCAGTGCCTTACGTCGCCCTACCAGAGATTCAATATTTACCCGAGGTCCCATCGCAGCAGCACAGCTCTCTCGACAATGGGCTCTCATCGGGTGTCGATGGCGGACCTCGGGCTGCGGTCCCCTCATCTGGGCGTTTCACGGGCAGCAGGCAATATGGCGTCCAGAGCCTCCAGCACCCTGATCTTATATACAACCCCTCTGACCTCATGCTCGATCCCCCGAGGTCTGTTAGTAAAAACAGAGTTTCAGCTGGCCGAGGTCGCCCCGTGCCTCGCCACACCGTGATGCTGGGCTGCCCTCGCAGGAGCTGGTCCCAGCAATATGATGGACTCCCTTTCGTACGTTTATTTAACCTATTCCTTATTAAAAGTGAACTTGTTCTGGTAAGAAAAATGTTTTCTCTCCAGAGACATTTCTTAGAAAAGTAATAAATTTGTCTCCAACAGAGAGAGAGAGAAAAAGAGATTCTTAAATTTTCTATTAAAAGGATGTTGCATTCAACTAGAGATATAATTGAATCTGACAAAAAAAAAACTACGAGTGGAAAAATTATAAATACATGAAAGAGGTTATTCTTTCGCCAGCCTCCGTAGAGTAAACCGTTTATTCAAGGAGGCTCTGGGTTCGAATCCTGGATAAGGTATAATTAATTGTAATATATACTTTGCTGGTTAGATTCCCAGGTAAGATATGGTTGATATAAGTTGGGTTCAAATCCCGGTTATATCGTGTACAATTGTAAGCTAGTTTCTCACTTTCAGTGTTGAGTAGCTATGATTGTAAAATATAGATTCTGGGTTCGATTCCCGGCTAGGTGATATTAGATACTTTGTAAGTCAGTAATCGTTAACCATATTAACTAAAAGCATTAAATAAAAGGATTAATCAATTTAATATAAATTTACAATTAAATTATAGTAAAACTGGAATTCGTTCGTATACGCAAAAGAGTGTTGATCATAGCATTAAATTGATTTCACCTTATAATGCAAAAAGTTTGTATTGTAATGCCAATTGTTCATGTACGAAATCGTTAAATAAGAACATAATTCAAACCTAATTGTTTAAAACCGAACAATTACATGTTAAATTCAGATATAAATGCTAAAATTCAGAATATCCACGCTAAAAATCCTAAAATGCATTAAAAACTTTGAATTTTCTTTAAAATTGTCTAAAATATACTATAAATATCTTGAAACATGTTATTAATATATTTGATATCCATCTCAGGCTAATAGAATTATCTTAATGTTTGCCACAAGGGAGGGTGGTGCGGGTATAAGTAGGCCTACGCACCCAGTGGAGCTCATTTGATGCTGAAACTTAATGGGGTCAAGACCTCCTCTCTCCTCCAGTGCGTGAAAATGTACCAACCTTCAGCCTTGGGAACCGGTGTGCAGTACTACAGTGCCTACTTCAAGGGCATTGGCCGCCCTCTCACCATTTACCCCTGCCTGTCTGGTCCGCAACGGGACTTTGCGACCAAGGGACCCACCCGCCCATAATTTCTTCCACTACGTTCAAAGTATTTGGAGCTTGCTGCTCACTCCACTGCCAGAGAAGTCACCCGCGGAGCTCGCTTGGGCCTGTGATCGCCTGACTGCTTGCTAGCCTGTTGCGGTAGGCTCCCACGGAGATCTTGAGGGCATTGCGAGCACCTGCCTCTTAATCTGTTGGTGCAGGAAGTTCGATGCTCCCAGGTGGAGCGGCCTATCTTTCAGCTCAACTGACCTGTGTTTGTGTCTTGTTCCACACCCACCATCTTCGCTACAAGAGTTTAAGTAAGTTAATCATTTATATGTAAAAATTTAGGGTTTTGGGTATTTCGTTTAAAATTTTTCGCATTTTCTTTAATTTGAGTAAACTGCATGCATTTCATTCGACTTTTTAACAAACTGACTGATGTGTCTGTAAAATCGTAAAACATGAATGAAAATCGTTAAAATTTGTAACAAACTTAATTACGGGTCTCTGCAATTGTAAAACAAGTCTTTAGAATCGTAAAACTTTTCATCAAATTGAATGATGGGTCTTTGAAATTGTAAAACAAGTCTTTAGAATCATTAAACTTTTCGTTAAACAGAATGATGTGTCTTTAAAATTGTAAAACATGAATGAACATCGTAAAACTTTTTATCAAATTGAATGATGGGTCTTTAAAATTTTTAAACAAGTCTTTAATTCATACTGAGCATGATATATTTTTAGAATTTGTTAAAATATAGGCTGTTTATGTTTAGATTTTGTTAATTCATATGTGTGTGCGTTGTGCAAGGCGAATGTGATACAATTTAATTCAAGATGTAATTTTTATGTACATTTGAGTTCATTTAGCAGAGTTAAGAGGGATATACAGATGAACTGCCAGTAGCAGCTACTGTACTATATGGAATAAGGCCGTGTCAATAACACATAGTCTGGCCCTCTTTTCACTGTTTAAATATTCGCAAAATATGTGAAAATCATCTAGAATCTAATGCCGAATACTCTGAGAAAAAAATTTTCTTTGGTCAAGTAGGTGGATGATGCGAGTGTGAGTGTAGGGGAAAATTCGTGTGAATTTTAGTTAGTTTTACATAGTTTTCAGAAATGTTTAAGGGAGGGTTATTGTGTGTATGAGATATCAACTTTAAAATGGCTAACACAAGGGAGAACTACGCCACTCATGCCAAGCATGATCTCAGCTCCCAAGCTTCTTCAAAATGAGTTGGCTGGATAAGAATGTATGAGATGATGGTTATATGAGCCTTGAGTATTTGTAACAAATGAAATGTTTTTTATGTGTTTATTTGATGGGGCGAATTGGGTATTTAAGTTAATTTTTAAACATTTCATTTTATAAGCTGAGTGCTACTATTTTTAATTTTTTTAAATATTTAGTTTTAATAGCGTTTGTTTAATTGGTATTACTATTATTTTTATTAATCAGTGTGTTGCTCCCTCGATATTTTAAAACTGAAAATTGTTATTTCACAGTGTGAACTAATTTTTACACCATAACTGATTTTCTAAAATGTACCCTAGAATGTATTTTTTGATGGTGTGATATTGATTTAAAAAAATTCTGTGTACTATTAATAAATTTTTATGGTGTAATATTCATAAACGATTTTGACAGTGTAACATTCATAAATGGTTTTGATGGGGTAATATTCATAAATGCTTTTGATGGTGTAATATTCATAAATGTTTTATATGGCATATACTAGTTTTGATGGTGTAAAATTAAAAGAAATAAAAAAAACACATTTTAAAAATAATGTTTGACTAGGCTTAAACTGAAAAGCAATAGCATGAGTTTAAATGTCACTGTTATATTTTAAACGAAAGCCATGTACCTTGGGCCGAAAAGTAAATCTTGTGAAAGACAAGGGTAGGATAGGTTGCAAAGCGCAGTCAGTTCTATACTGGAGATGGGCTGCGCACTTAAAAGTCATCGGCGAGTCGGGGCTGGAGGGGAAGTGTCAACTACATCTCTCCCCCATCCCCGGTTCATCACAGAGATGACTGCAGCATCTATGCGATGACTCGTTGGAGGGGAAAGGGAGAATGTCGACAAGGCACAGGTTGTCAATCTGGCACAGGAGGGGGAAAGTGGCTGGACGATGGTGCACGTGGGTGCTAGCGGTAGGTTACTGAACTATTTTTCCAATTATCTCGTCTATGGTCCATTCCTGATTGGAAGCGACTTATGAAAATCAACCTTTGAAAAAACACCACTAGGGAAAACATGTCAGCCTGTTTTTTTCAATAACTTGTATTCCACAAATATATAACATTGTGGTTAACTTTATAGTACTGTATTATTGAATAAATGGAACTTTACCTTAATATCTTCTATAACTTGTGATATTCATTTCTTTTTAAATATGAATTAACAACAGCGAGAGCAGCGACGTGTTGGCAACGACCGGTAAGAAATAGTTCACAGCTAAAATGTTAATTAAATTAAGTTTTTTAGAATAATATATGTAAATTAAACGGTGCCTATCGAAATATTTAAATATTTACGTAGACCTGATGGCAACATATGACATTCTTACAGTTTAAAATAACAGCAGAAAATATTGAGAGTAGGCCGTAATGGTATGGTGTTGTTTTATCGAACATGAGCAATTTTGAAGCAACTGTATGTTGAGGGAACTTTGTTGCTCTCTCTCTCTCTCTCTCTCTCTCTCTCTCTCTCTCTCTCTCTCTCTCTCTCTGTCTTTGTCTCTGTAACACTCGGGAAGTTTCACTTTGCTAGTACATGACAAATTGTACATGTTTTCAATTGCCGCATATTTCATACTTATTACAGCAAAATAATGAGTTTTGAATTTGTAATTTACAACTGAAAAGAGATTTTTAATGGTTAAATACTTATTTTAATATATTTAGATATGATGGTGGGGCAGAAACAAAGTGACGTTGCCAGATATGGCGCGTTGCTGTTTTACAAAACGAAGCATAAATTATGCTTACTCCGATAAATACTTCAAATTACCACATCATGTTTATAGATGTTGTGATTTTTAAACCTATCTGAACAAGTTACAATGTTGTGATAAATATATGTGTCTGTGGCAGTAATAAATATACTGTTACAGTGTATTTCGTTAACCGCTGCTTGTGAAATAGCGTGGTATGACTGTTTGGTGATAGTTACGCTGGATCTGTGTGTGCGTGATTCCAAATATTTGATGTGAACTGTTTTTATGACGAAGTTATTTATTAAAATCCACGTATGATTATTTATCACAATGTTGTACCTTTGCCCTGGTGGGTGTTTGAAACACAGTCGTATAATGTGATTTACCACCAATCCCAACAAAATAACCAAGCCCAGCCCCAATAAATTTTAATAAAACTAATATACAGTATGTAGCAATACATACAAATATGAGTGGAATAAAAGTTACGGTAGGCTTATTTGAGTGCATGTTCACCGCTATATTTTAAGTTTCTATAACAAAAACTGAGCAACAGGAGTTGCATGCTTGATTTTAATATCGCTTTTTCGTTGAACTGTCTATTCCTTCATTATTCCAACTGAAGCTGTCCTTTTAAAGAAATAACCCAACACATATCAATAACAAAAAGTTGAATACTACAGTTCATTACCCCGCAGTTGTAACAGTGTTTAACATAGTCGTGGCAAAATATTAACTTGCATTGTGTGTAATGTGCTATGTCGTGGAAAACAAATATGTTAATGTAACGTAACCATAATAACTATCGTTAATTCAGGCATTTTTAAAACATCATAAAGCTGACCTAAATAATGTTATAGACCAAAACTGTGAATATTCGTACGAAATGGTTTTTGAAATAGACGTAAGACAGAATTCTTTGAAAAGCTGTAAACAGTAAACAACACATTTGACAGGCATAAAAGTAGAAGTCACATTTCAATGTTTATTTTTAGGTGTAGCGAAAGTATATGAACACATGTACACAAAGAATGGCATGTAAACATTGATTTTGACATGCTACATGGCAGTCATATGACAATGTTTGTTTACATTTGGCGGAAGGATACGAAATGGGCCTGCAAGTACATATTTAGCAGGGCTCCGAGAAAGTTGCTTCCAATGGGGAATGGACTATAGTAATTTCCGCACGCGGATTGACATGGCTTGTTCCACACTCGCTTCTTACACTGTGCACCCTCACCATGTGCAGGGCCTGTCAGGTGGTCAAGACCTTGTCCTGTCTATTCCATATTGTGTTTCGTTTCTCCTCGCCTGCTAGCTACCTGCCTCTTGTCTATGTTTAAAATATTCTGATCTAGCTACCTTTTTATTCACAGCTATCGCTCCTGTCTTTCCCCAACAAATAAAAAATTTATAAATAAGAAAAACATTTTGCCCTTTTGTCTAGGATGTTGATAATAGAATTATGTTTTCAGTTAAAGAAAATTTTAGTTATTTAAAATGGGTGAGCATAAGTGATCCAGTATTGACATCTTCCTTGAAGACCTTTACGTAAGCGATTCCGATTCGGAATCACAGAAGGAAAGACAAACAAGTTATCGAGACAGTGTCCCTTCGTCTAAGCGGACACGAGTTAATCTTTTGGAGGATGATCTCTACTTAAGCGATTCGAGCTCGGATTCGCTTACGGAGAGATAGTTAAAAACAAGAGATTGGAACGTGTCCACTTCCCACAAACATGAGAAGGTTCATCTTCTAAACAACTACTTATTTCTATCACCTATCAGACTCGGAATATTCTTGTGATCCGGAGAGTGCTCCAACTATTACACAACCTGACTTTTGAGTCGGTTAGAGATATTTCGCCAAGGTAGTCAGAAAATAATTCCTTTTCCAATTCCCAAGCCTCAGTGGAAGCTTTGCCAGATCTGACATATGAGCTATTGGCTACGGCTTTCGTGGGAAGACTAAATGATGCTCGGATACGTTATGATTGATTAGAGTCTGACGCGGATTTTTCTCGCTTTTTCCAGAGGTGTAAAGTCCCTTTATTAAGCTTAATAAAGGCTTTACCCCGACCTATTAATGTTTCAGTTAGCGTAGCAGGTAAGTATTTGAAATCCCTCATGGTGGAGGAAGGTGCTACAGAAACCTTTTATTTTCAAAGTAGAGCACTCCCTGTCCTACATTCATCCGATATGGGTTTAATCTATGATGATGATATACTTCCTTATCTCACAGATAGACTTGAGGATAGACTTCGTGCACGTGGTTCTGGCTGGAGTCTCCAAATATTGACATACATGGACGTGCATGTGAGCCAATATCGGCCGTTCACCATCGGTGCTGCGCACACTAAACTACCAAAGATTTCTGCTAATTGTCTTGCTTGTGTTGATGTACACTGCCCAGAGGGTATGTGTTTCCACTATGCCATATTATCATCTTTGTTTACTGCCACACAAAATGTTTGCAGAATTACTTCCAAATCCTCACGAGGTTTTGAATACTGAAGGTCTGTCGACACATGTAGTCATACAGGATATTCGTAAGTTTGAGGAGAACAATTCTATTTCTATCAATGTCTACTGTATGGTGGACAAAGATAGCAATATAATTGACGAAACTTGCGATAAGAGTGGGGTTGTTGTACCCAAGTGTATTTCTCCTGTAGGGCATGACAAACATATCAATATGTTGACAATATGTGCGAGTGGAAATACCACTCATTTGCATTTTATCTGTATCAGAAATTTGTCAAAGCTGGTTCGTAGTCAGCTGAATAAACATGGTCATAAGAAATTTGTTTGCGATTGTTGTCTCCAGATCTTTGTTAGTGAGGAGAAACTCGGAAGTCACAGTATTCTTTGCCAGCAACAAAAGGCAGTTCGCAGTAGTTTCCTCACTGGGAACGACAAGTACTTGGAATTTAAAGACTACAGCAAACAGCAGAGATTGGGTTCCGTCGCCTATTGCAATGTAGAAGGTTGTCTGAAAACCACGTCCACTTGTTTGCCGAATTATGAAACAAGTAATACAACTACCAACAACCAACATGTTCCATATACTTGTAGCATTTTGTTGGTTTGTTCATACAATCCTGCTTTATCTCAGTATTTCGAGTTTGTGTGTGCTGATTGTATGTGCCAATTAGTAGATAAATTAGTTGAACTTACAAAGTGGGTTGTAGGAATTTACAGCGCCGTTGTTCCGATGGAGCCAAAAATCCTCAGAAAAGTTGTCACATTTGTAAAGAAACACTCGGTACAGATGATATTGTGGTTGATCATGACCATCTATGATTAAAACCTGATTATTTGAGATAGTTACATTTGCTGGTAACAGCTCGGTGTGTACTTTTACCGTTTCTGACGTAATAGTTCTGTTAGAAACTGCAGTTAACTCGATACCAACTTAACTCATGTTTATGTTGTTTTCGTTTTCCAAGATGCTACTGCATTTTACTTACAATTTACCAACATAGCATCTAACTTGGCATTTCTAGCATCAAACCTAGCATTTAAATTAGCCATGAACTCGGCATTTTTATTCCTTAGATTAGCGAATTCAGTTATTTGAGAATCAAATTTAGGGTTTATTTCGGCATAATGAGCATCTAATTTAGCACACATCATTAAAAAAAATTCTGCAATAGTAATGTCAGATTCCGTTTGTTGTCCGATCAACCATGTCCAACACTAACTACTTCCTCATTATTGCTATAATGGTCTCCAGAGATACTAACTACTTCCTCATTATTGCTATAATGGTCTCCAGAGATACTTGAAGTAGCGCTCGCAATCCGCGTTCCTTCCAAATTAAGAATTTATTAGCCAGAACTAGACATTTCGTCTGCTCTACTATTTCTTAAACAACGAAGAGAACTTCTTACAAAATACGGTTTTCTGGCCATTTATTAGAATTATGTATCTGTGATGTGCAAAACATAACTTATTTAAAACATAGCACAATACCAACGCTCATAGAAGTATGATTTTCTTTCTCCTTTTCAACACAGATATTACCTTAGTGTGCATAACTTCTATGCAAATTGTGTGTGTGATCTAAGGATCTTCATATATATACATATACTTTTGCAACAATCTATTTCAACTTAAAAAAAATAAGCATGATTAATAAAAATTCCCCTTAATTAATTAGCTCGCGTACCTGGCCCTTATGATGTTGTACCGAATCTTCAAAATATAGGGGTAAGATTGGATAATATATGAAAATAAAATGTGTGATGCTGAAAATCAGAAGAACAAAATAGAAATAAATTACTTCCAATGGTGGCAGTGTTCAGTAAATATTGTGCCTGTGCGAATATGTGTTTAGACGACAGAAGAATAATTATACATAACAATCCACTTTGAATATTTCATATCAAACATAGAATAAAAATAAGACTTTGATTAAGATTGCAGATGCAACAAATAAGATTATTAAAGTTGGTTTTACTCATACTTCTGTAAAAGAAAACATTACACAAACACTGCAATGATCATTTCTTTGATAAATAAATAATTACACTATGCTAGAACAGTGAAAAAACAACTGCTGTCAGATATTGTTATATAAATAGTGGAAATTTAGTATTGAACCAATGTAATATAATATAACAAATACTATTATTGTTCAAACGATAGTGAAAGTTTGCATAAAGTTGTTTAGCATGTTAATTAAATTGGTATCTTGTGTTTCAAAATCATTAAAATGCTCCGGGTTAGCTTACAGTCAGTAGTGCAGTGTTGATTAACATTTCTCAATAGTAATATCTGCATATGTGAATAAAAATTCATATTAACTTATTTCAAAGGAAAGTGAAACGAATAGTTTTTCATAAACAGTACTCAAGTTAGTGCAGAAGTGGAACAAAGAAAACATGTCTGACATTCATGCAAGGAAGACAGACACGTTGGTCTTAGAAATGGTGTTTGTTTGGAACTTACTAACAATGCATTACAGAGTTCTGTTAGAAAGGAATATTTCGGCATGAAGGCAAGAGAGTGTTTGAGAAGGGGACTCGTTCGAATGAAGCCTGAGAAGGATGACGTCTTGGATGCGAGGGACATCCAACATCGCCCGAGATCTGCAGGAGGCCTGATCGAGTGTCACAGAGGCGCGGTATTGCATCCTACGTCTGGAGCACACAGAGTTGTAAAATGGTATCCTAATTAAATGAGGATATCGCCGCTGCCAGGTTCGTTGTAGTCCAGATGCCATTTCCATTATTACAATCATCCTCAAGTAAGGTCTGCATTGTCAGATAATCCTGCTGTCATTTATTTGTTAAGACTTGCCTACCAACATATTTAATTTGATTGAATTTATCTAATTCAACATCAGAAAACTATTGATCTGAAACTTTTCAAGAGTTTTACATTAATTTGGAACAATACCATGGACTTTTATCAACTTTCAAAAGACTTCATTAATTACATATTTAGAATGTATTTTTCCAAATTAATTACCAGCACATCCCAGAGGTATAAGCGTAAGAAGTTTTCCCTGTGCTACTGACTGTAAGCTAAACTACTTCATGCATAGTTTCACTAGCGTTTGAACATTCATAGTGTTTGTTATATTATATTACATTGGTTCAATACTAAAGTTCCACTATTTATATATTAATATCTGACAGCAGTTGTTTTTCACTGTTCTAGCATAGTGTAATTATTTATTTATCAAAGAAATGATAATTGCAGTGTTTGTGTAATGTTTTCTTTTACAGAAGTTTGAGTAAAACCAACTTGAATAATCTTATTTGTTGCATGTTATTTTAATGTGTTATACAATCTTAATCATGTTTGATATGAAATATTCAAAGTGGATTATTACGTATAATTATTCTTCTGTTCTCTAAGCACATAAGCACACTGACACGATAATTACTGAAAAAGCCCATCATTGGAAATAATTCGTTCATATTTTGTTCTTGTGTTTTTCATCATCACACATTATTTTCACATATTCCACAATTTTACCCCTTTTCACTCATATCTTGAAAATATGTAATTAACAAAAAAGTACGTTAAGTGTATCAGATGTCCCCTTCACGTTTTGTGAATATCTGGAATATGTAACGCAACATCGGGGGGGGGGGGGGTGGAAGTTTTATTTGGGGCACTCTGCATATTCTTGAGTAGCGGAATTACTCGCAAATTATATATGTAGCAGTATGATCTTATGATACGAACTGTAAGTCAATGGATTTAAATTACAGACGTCTTTTTGTACTTTTTTAAGGACATTGCACAGGAAAGGCACAAATAATTAGAATGCTTCTAACAATTTGTACTAATTCTTTTTGTTTGAATATGTTTAACAAGATGAAAGTTATATATTAGTGTCTCCGAGATAATAATTTCCTACCTTTCCTGAAAAAAAAATTGCATTCGCAGACCATTTATTTCCCGAGATACGCGTATAAAAAGAGATTTTATAGTTTCCAAGGAGTGGCATTACGTACGCCGTGATATGACTTAGCTGCAGACACACGGACAAGGGGTTGGCAGTATACTGACAGTAATATTCCTTCAAGCCTGGGTATTTACGGCTAGGAAGTTAGTCGTAGAACCCTTGTACCCTCTGTTGAGATAAGTAGTCCCACAGTTGGCCGTCTACATCTTGCAGATCAAAGCCGGGTAGTAGATTACGTCTGAGCTGCATGATGCACAGGAAGCAGGTAGCTGGCTCTCATACTACACAGGTATATCGTAGACAAATTTGCCGTGTGTGGATGAGAGTCTCCTGTAGGAAGACTGTACCAGGACGTTGTCTCACGAGGAGTCACACATGAGGACGAAGTTCACCATTGTCCCACCAGGGTACACCACATATCACCTGAAGTCATAGTCCACAGCTTCCGTACCACGATGCCAGGATTAAGACTCCAGTGTGCCTGAAAATGCTTTGCGCGTTCAAGAAGTGAGTTAACAATAGGGGCGACACACACACAAAGCCTAGTGCCACATCGCCCCTACGAGAAAGACGATGAACTCGCTTGCAGTGTTACCATCGCTGCGCTGTGCTGGGAGAACTAGATCTGTAACAGTGTGACGTCATCATACGCAATGAAAGCTTACAGATACAACTACATACATCCTGCGTAGGAAAGCCCTAGAAATGGATTTTTTTTTCCATTTCGTGAATTTCTTCTCTTTGAGTACACTTAATAGTGTAAAAGAAAAAGTATACTATATTCTATTATTGATATTTACCTTCTTTGGCAAAAAAAATTGTAATCCCAGAACAATTATTGACTGAGATATGCGTGTACGCGTAAGCAACTATCTCGCAGGCACAACCCTCATAATGGCGATATTCGCTCTACGACGTTGGCAGTATGTGTCCTCTCCCTTCGTCGTAGTGGCATTCACACACGACACTATATAGAGCCGACACTCATCACTGAACATAGTGCGACGACACTCCATGCCTCCCACTTATAGACAACACCGCTCCATACATCACCACACATTAAGTATAGTTACTTGCAACTATCTCGCAGGCACAACCCTCATAATGGCGATATTCGCTCTACGATGTTGGCAGTATGTGTTCACACACGACACTATATAGAGCCGACACTCATCACTGAACATAGTGCGACGACACTCCATGCCTCCCAGTTACAGAGAACACCGCTCCATACATCACCACACAATAAGTATAGTTACTTGCAACTTTTCTGAAGCCTGGCCTGCTGCAGTTCTACTTCCAGCATATCCCTCCGCCTCGTGCAAACAAAGGCTAACCAACTATAGAACATTGCACCAGAAGGATAACGCAACATAATCTTGCGCACTCAGAGTAGTAACATTTCGCATGAGAATTATTTCTTACTAGACGTTACCAACACTCATATTTTCTCTCTGTTTACATTCATATTAATCATAAATGAACGATTATAATATATAGATAAAATATAAGTAAAAGCTAAAGTTAACCTAAAATAAAGCACTGTACTTTGGTGTTAACACAAGTATACACCGCTTGTGATACATGCTACATTTAAGGAAGAACCAAGAACGTAATACATCGGGTGGTTTTCAAAGGTTTCATTATAAAAGTATGAATGTGCCGCGAAGAGACTATACATAGGAACACCCATATTTCGTGAAAATATTTCACGACCAGTTGTATTTCATAACGCTCTAGATCAGATTCACATCAGCGATTGGACGATCTAGGTTTTACGTGTCTGTCCGCGAATCACAGACGTACAGTAGCAGAGTAACCTAATTCTGATTGGCCAGTCAAGTAAGAAAAGGTCTTCTCACAAACACACGCCGCCAATAAGCAATATAATACTGCTGGTATACCCATAGGGTATTGAAACTACATGTGCGTCAATATTTTCGCGAAATCCGGGTGTCCCGAACTATACAGGATGGATACACAGAAGAAGCAATCACTTGTACCGCAAACTACAGCCGCAGAGGCCAGGGACATGTGTGGACGCCGTTAGCCAATCTGCGCCTGGTAATATACCAGCTGGTGGCTGGAACCTCCCGCGGCCAGCAGAAACCAATCAGACTTGAGACCAGTTTCAAGGGCCTCGAGCAGACAATGAGGGAGTGTGTAGTTCCACAGCTAGCGACATCACTGCGCCTCTGCGGCTTGTGGTGGAAGGATGGGGGGGGGGGGGGGAGAGTGACGTCACTACTAGGCTGTGACGCAGCCAGTAGCAGGCGCGGCTCGATACAGACCACGTGGTACGGCACGTGCATCTACCCTCTGACGTCACTAGGGGGTCAATGCTCCGCCCTCCCTTAGCGCACACTCTTCCAAGCAGCTCTCGGCCTGTGTGGGCTCGTTCACTGAGCAAGCAAGACGAAGCTCAGTGCTATCTTGGTCGGCCCTTATTTTCCTCTATGTCTGCGATATTAGGCAGAATTTGATGCCAGTATTACAACTCTTAAGCCCCGTCACACTGTCAAATTTTCCGTCAAACTGCTTACAATAACTCTGGTCAAATTAAGTTGGACATTTATGACAGCATTGAAACGTCATAAACGCCGCCATATTTGTCTGAAAAGTTGGATGGCTTCAGTTTCCATCCAACATTTGAAGATTGGACCAGTTGTAAAATATATTAGATGTTTGATTTTCTCAGGCAATCACAGTCGTGCACGACGAGTATAGTACCGCAGGCGTAAACAATCCTGCCCTCAGAACTGTAAAGACAGGGAGAGACTGTATGGACGTGTACAGTTTTATAATCGGCTACGTGAAGCTCTCGGACAAGCCTTGCTCCTGATTGCTTACTGCGTGCTGTGGAGGGCTCCTATTGGCCGGCCCGTCTGCATAGCGAGTACGTAACCACACGCCGCTGCTAGTGGAGTGGGCGGCTCGTGGCAGCGATGTCTTGAGAGCCGACGAGTGTGAAGCGAGCTGAGTATGGAGCAGCGCCGGAATACAAGGCCGGGGGAACGGGATATCCCTGGGAAAACCTGCCTACCAGCGGCATCGTCCTGCATGTGTCCCACGTGCGAATATCCGGGAGCGACCCCGCTGGGAGTAGAACCCGGGTCAGCTGGGAGACGGTTAACAACCGCGGCCCCACGCGCTGATTGGCTAACGGCGTTTAGAACTGTTGCTGGCTTGGTGGCGTGTGCGGCTGGATTTGATGGAGTAAGAAGCTTTTGTCGTCTACGTATTACGAATAGGGGTTGTGAAATTTCGCGAAAAGATTTCACGACAAGTTATATTTCAGAACAATGTAGGGTCTATCTTGATTGGCTGAATTACTGTTAACTGTGTGCGCACGAATCACATAGGAGCCGTGCCGATGTTGCCGAATTCTGAGTGGCCCAGTCGAATATGAAAATGCCTTCTCAAGCAGACAGCAACCAATGGCAATAGACGAACTGCTGTTGTGTGCTTATTGTATCGAAGTTTGCAATAAATCACTAGCTGTAATAATGAAGTTCTTTGCGGTGAGGGGTGCCGCAAGTTAATACAGTGGCTCATGCAAAGTTGCCACTAATAGGCAGATGTCGGCTCGACCCAAGAATCAATAGTAGCTACGTTATTATTAGAGAGCGCCAAGCATTGCGTGATATAATTAGAAACATCTAACAGTCGAGAATACATCTGGTGCGAGGGTGGATTCTAGGGGCTTGTAGTATCGCAGTATCTGGTACACGGCATATACGATTGTGAACAAGTCATAAACAGGAGCAACAGTGTGACATAGTCAGTGCAGAATATACACACAATAAACGAACCATTCTGACTAGAGCATAGCATGCTGTGCACATATAGCTGCGTAATTTATGGACGTGTGTTTGTAATAAACTTGAAGCAGCCAGGCCCCACAGTACTTGACAATACATGAATGGAACACGCTCATTACAGTCGCACACGCCACCAATATGGCGACAGTGGTCATCAACATAGCGGAGCGCGCCATTTCTAGCCGACTACTTCCCTGTGTGTGTGTGTGTGTGTGTTCTAGCTGACTACTTCCCTGTGTGTGTGTGTTCTAGCCGACTACTTCCCTGTGTGTGTGTGTTCTAGCCGACTACTTCCCTGTGTGTGTGTGTGTGTGTTCTAGCCGACTACTTCCCTGTGTGTGTGTGTTCTAGCCGACTACTTCCCTGTGTGTGTGTGTGTTCTAGCCGACTACTTCCCTGTGTGTGTGTGTTCTAGCCGACTACTTCCCTGTGTGTGTGTGTGTGTTCTAGCCGACTACTTCCCTGTGTGTGTGTGTTCTAGCCGACTACTTCCCTGTGTGTGTGTGCGCGCACGTATGCTTCCCTAGAAACTTTTACACAGGATAACCAAGTTTCCCCAAACTCGGCACACATATAGTACGTAGTAAGGACATCCTACTTTTATAGTTTTAAACACACCGAGTGCTTACTTTCAAAATTGTGGCCATTTTAAGATTTAGAGTGCTACGCGATATCTTGGGAAATATGCAACCGATTAAATCCACATGTTGTATGTTCAGAGTGTATCATGTATGTTGAGAGTGCATCATGTATGTTGAGAGTGCATTATGTAAGCACTAAATTGAAATGTAGATAATGTTATTGGTACGCCATATATAATACTACATTAAATACGAGTAATAAAGCTTATCTAGAAAACTGCTCAACTTATACTCGCCAAACTAAGCACGCAAGTAATACTATGCTAAGTCATTTAAAGATATACCATTTACGTTGTATATGCGAACACATTGCTACATTATTTGCCGTTGTTTAATATAGCACCGCATGTAGAAAATTAAGTTTATATATAATATCTCGGGAAACAATCTGTCGATTCTTGCCAACTTATAAGCGCAATTAGTGCTACAGCAGAAGTAGTATGATTATGTATTTTCAGGACCAATGTATTTTAAATGGTAGCTGTGTGGCTGGGCGGCTGACGGTCTTCGGCTCGACTCGGATGAGCTCGGCAATATTCGGCTCGACTCAGCAGGTTCTCGGTAGCTGTCGAATCGGGTTTGTTGAACATACCCGAAGGTGCTCGGCAGTTACGCCTACTAAGTCTTCAAGCATATGTTTGTTTCTGGTAGCCATATTTGTTTTATAGCCATAGATATGCCAAATCGTAAATCTGTATTTATTATCTGATTAAAAAAATATATTTTTAGTTGTATATAATTTATATTTTTATTGTGCCGAAATGATGCACAGTGTACTGCGAAAACATGCGAAAGTAACATTACTACACTTCCAGTACTTTCTCTTGAAGATTAATTAATGCACGATGCCAGAATATGCTAATTACAAACTATTCACTACATCGACAGTTTTGTTGGTAAAAGTATGCTACTCAGATTTTTGTTTGTATGTATGTAAATAGAACGAACCAAGCACATCATACTAATAGCGACACATGCCCGAGTATGTTATTTTCATGGTGTGGATCAGTCTCTACCAACACTTTTATGGACTTAGTTGACGTTCATTTAAAAGCCAATACTGCTTAGTCGTGGAGACTTGGAATGTACGACGGTGATACACAGTCTTAACTTTCATGCTTTTCTTGACCATCAGTAAGTCAATCATCTAATCATTCCATCGGTATTTGGATTAATACATTAATATTCAAATCTTTCCATCAATATTTCAAAATCCTCGCCAATCCTCACCAATCTTTCAATCTTTTCATCAGTCTTTGGCAAACTTTCCATCAATTTTTCGCAATCTTATACTGAACCGTAATTTAATACCAATACAATTTCAAACACTTTTATTGATTTACAACAATATTGCAAGGTTCAGATGTGATATACTGACTCAATTTTCTTTTCATATGCAGGTCTCTAGTTTAAGGAAAACATAAATTAACAAAATGTTAAGAAAAGAACAGTCATCATATAAGCGCAGATAATATTTCTGTATTAGGTGTACTCGTACAGCAAATCTTTCAACTGGTTCAAACCACAAGATAATTTTATATTCTCATATAAGCACAATGCCTCATATTCTATATTATCATATAAGCGCAATGCCTCATATTCTATATTATCATATAAGCGCAATGCCTCATATTCTATATTATCATATAAGCGCAATGCCTCATATTCTATATTATCATATAAGCGCAATGCCTCATATTCTATATTACCATATAAGCGCAATGCCTCATATTCTATAATATCATATAAGCACAATGCCTCATATTCTATAATATATAAGCACAATGCCTCATATTCTATATTATTATATAAGCGCAATGCCTCATATTCCATAATATCATATAAGCGCAATGCCTCATATTCTATAATATCATATAAGCGCAATGCCTCATATTTTTACATAACATTTAATGATTTCAATTCACACTCTTCGGCACAAGCATGGTCATGAAATTGTTTAATTTCAGAAACGTTGATTATACCACTCTCTACACAAGAATTCATACGTGAATAAACATAGAAAAATCTAAAAATTTTAAGAAATTATTACTGAATTTGTACTATAGGTATACCGCGCTACAGGCGTAATAATTAGGGCCACCTTTCACGTGTGCATAAATATATACATAAATATGCAGAAATAATTTCAGAACACTGAGATTAAAGCCAAGAAAAGTCCTTGAATGATTCGTCGCGTCAGTAAGGCGAACTTACAATATTTATTATAACTCGTTACCACTGCTACTACACACTAGAGCTGAGAAAGGACCAAAGATTCGCCAAATTTTGTACTGCGGACAGAATTCTTGGCTATTAGTCCACTTTAGCATTAATTCAAAATGCACAACTGTTCAAGGAAAACTATTCTTTAACACGCAACCCACAAAAATGATTATATGTAAAATACTTCTGACAAAATCTAACAATAATTAAAGCGTATATAATAATATTATACCCAGCACGCCACCAATCTAATGACAAATGCTATGTGGTTATTTATGTATACAGACTTCATTACATGTATATGACTTCATTACATTGCAATTAAAACCACAACAACATATGTGTCATCCCCACCAAAACATGCCAACATGCTCAAAACATGCCAACTTCGTGTTAAGTAAAATTACACAGAATACTTTCACGCTGCGTGATTTTACCATTGATTACAACCCACAGTTAGCAAAATGTGTCTGATGGCCTCAGAATAAAAAAAAAATCTCAAACTGCTCACACCAGCACATGGCATGATGCCCAAAAAAAAACCCTCCTGAGACATATAGTTACACTAAAGGCTTCAAATAAAATGTACTCACATAAAACTCACAGGGGTTGGTTGTTCAACCCGGCAAACATATTTCATATTAAATTCGCGGAACCAGATTGAAAACCTTGTATAAATACGCATCAGGGAAATGCATGAATAGTACACTGCATTAAAACCGAGGCGCATTTCTGGGACCACTGCACCTCCCCATTCGATGCCTGAAAGCAGTGTAAATCTTCGGCACATGCGAGCCTCTATCTGAGCAGAACGGCAAAGCAGCTCACGTGGTAAAAATGACCAATAGTGACAAAAAGGACAACTGAAACCAATAATACGAGATCTCCTAATCTAAATCCAAATATTCATTGCTCCTATAGGAGAGGTAGTACGCAGCAACTACCACAAGATACATTCATTTGCTAAACACAACGGGCAGAGTAGAGTAAGTTTAGCTGAAACCAAAATTTATAACTCGCACACGAACATAGAATTTCGTGTAACAATAGCCACGCCGCTGTATTGCCTTCATGCCAGATCTCCTACCAAAATATATTTCCTAACATCTCACTCTCGCGCCACAACTTACCTTTCTTGAAGCGGTAGGCGAGGACAAACAGAGCTGGTCAAAAGCTCGACGTAGGAAAGTGCGAATTCAAACGCACCAGCTCACGCATCTCCGAACTCATAGCAGGTTCACTGGTGAAGTACATGACGAGTGCATAAGGCACACGACTAGAGCAGTAAAGGAGACAGATAATGTCAGATAACAGGAGCACATAACGTGGTTTCCAAATACACCACAGGCGCTAGTGTCGCAATCTTAACATCAGTCTTTCGCAATCTTCCCATCAATCTTTCACAAACTTTCCATCAATCTTTCACAATCTTTCTATTGATCTGTTGCAATCTTTCCATCAATCATCAATCCGTATTCAGTCCTTGGGTTTCTTGTCTGACTCTATACAGTACATACATCTAAAAATAAAGGTTCACCAACTATCTCCATAATTTGTACATGTCGACAGAATTAATGTTTTGTATGCAGTCAACTAATCATGCATATTTTGTACGTAAAGTCTTTATTATCGTTCTATACGCAGATCTTTCCATTAATCGTCGAGTGGTCACAGCACAACTTTATAGTTGTAAGCGATAAAATGATACGAGACATAAAAATAAAGAAAGATAAATTTTTTATAATAATAATTTATTATTTTTTTAAAATTACAATTTCAGAAGAAAGCAGTTCATCACATTATGCGATATATCCCCGTTCCTTCAGTTTACTAATGACTGAAGATATCTAAACAATGCGCGAGAAATGCCCACGTTTTTGAATGTCAATCAAACATCCGAGTCTTATCATCAAGGTAACTCGGGTTTTTGGTAAATTGGTAGCCAGTATTCTCTGCGTATTCTGCCTTCTTCGTGTCCCGTATTGCAGCGAAAATGTTGGAGGAGTGTGTCAGTGCATCGAGAAAAGCTCCGTCATCTTCACAATTATCACTGTCTTCATGTTCATTTTCATCTGTGCTGTCTTCATGATCGTCTTCACTTCCTGTTTCATCCTCAATTTTAAACTTGCTTTACTTTGTAGCAGAAGCTGTATGCTCATCAGTATTTATAGCCGACGACAGTTTATTTTGAAGTTCGTTGATTTCACGCGAACGTCTTGCAAATGTACATTCTGCGCTAATCGACTGTATAGTACGATGAAGGTCACTCATTCCATCATTGACTGTATGGTCATTATCTCCTGACGCATCAGTACCCACTAATGCATCAGGAGATAATGGCAGCACCACTTGCTGCGAGATCTCCAATTAATATTCCTTGCAGATATTGATGTGGTTCTTCAATGTATCACCTTGCAGATCTTGAATTGGTTCTTCAATGTATCACCTTGCAGATCTTGATGTGGTTCTTCAATGTATCACCTTGCAGATCTTGAATTGGTTCTTCAATGTATCACCTTGCAGATCTTGATGTGGTTCTTCAATGTATCACCTTGCAGATCTTGATGTGGTTCTTCAATGTATCACCTTGCATATCTTGATGTGGTTCTTCAATGTATCACCTTGCAGATCTTGATGTGGTTCTTCAATGTATCACCTTGCAGATCTTGATGTGGTTCTTCAATGTATCACCTTGCAGATCTTGAATTGGTTCTTCAATGTATCACCTTGCAGATCTTGATGTGGTTCTTCAATGTATCACCTTGCAGATCTTGATGTGGTTCTTCAATGTATCACCTTGCAGATCTTGATGTGATTCTTCAATATCACCTTGCAGATCTTGATGTGGTTCTTCAATGTATCACCTTGCATAAACTGTGTGTGGCCATCGTCGTAATTCATCCTCATGCGAAAAGGACTCTTCCTACAGGCGATTCTTTCATGTCTGCGAACTTTTGACTGAAGGTAAAAACTCGATCGCAGAATGGACACAGTCAGCAATCAGGCAGCGATGATGCAGGTTGCGGCTCCATGTTCGATGAGGTAAAACACAGACTTTCGTATTAACAATTCATATACACTGCATAGCGAGAGAATACTTTCAAATCGATGTTAACTCCTTGGCGCTTGAACTTAAACTAAGGTATCAGCCTGCTTCAGCGCTCTATATATACTTTCTCCCATCACTCGAGAAAAATCGCCAGAATGCAAAGACAAAAAGTGTCTGAAAAAAGAAAGAGTCAGAGTAACATACATTTTTATATCACATTAAAATCAGACAAACCTTCTGTCTTTGTAAAAATTGCATATTTATTTCCTGTAATATTTTTAGAAATAATTTGTGATTTAATATAAATGTGTAGTTACTGAAAAAAAAAAAGGAGACGAACTCATACGATCTTATTTCAAGTAAATTCCATATAGTTTGTTTAAACATTGCTTTTCACAGAAACGAATATGCCAAGAAATAAAAATAATTTTTAAAGCCTCCCACTAGTAAATTTATATGTTGAGGTGAGGTGCAAGCGGACCATACAATGGTTTCTCGTTTCTTTTTATCGACCGTTGTCTAGGTCTTTTCAAATATTCAGGGGAATCGTTCAATTCTTAACACAACATAAATTATGAGTTACTGAGTATTTTTAATAAGCAAATTTGCATGAAATATAAACCGCGCAGTCAATTTAGACATTACAGATTAAATTAATATGACATAATGAAAGCAACATTGCACTGCAATTTGTATGACCTTTTATATGGATATTTTTGTAACACTACAAATGCATTACAGAAAATTACTCAAAACATTATTGTGGAATGCGTAAAACTAATGTTGAATTTCAACAAACGATGACTGTATACTCCATGTTTATTATTAACATAGAGCTACACAAATAATTTTGTATTAGTAGCAGAATTTGGGGAAGTTGGGCATAAGGGTGTGGGGCGTCGGATCCAGATTCGCCCGGCCGCATCTTGTTACGTCACCGCCCGCCATCTTGGATGTAATTGGCCCTGACCTTTGACCCGTGACCTTAACCCCGGAGACCTCTGACCCCAAAAACCTAAAAGTTAAAAAAAAATCTAAAAAATTTACAACGAAAAATTTAATTTAAAAATCGTTTGAAAAAATATTTAAAAAATAATATAAAAAATCGTTTATAAATCATTAAAAACTTATTTTTTATGAAATTTTATGTCAAAAATGTCTTAATTAAAATGTTTTTAACACTGGCGGCCATTTTTCCCTTTTTTCCCTCGAAATTTCTTTTTGTCCCATGGAATTCCCCACAAAAATTCATTGTTAAAAAAATTCGTTTAAAAACTTTCTATATAAAAAAGTCTTTTACCCAGGAAGTCATTTTTCCCTTTCTCCCTCGAAATTTCTTTTTTCCCTTAAAATTTCCCTTAAATTTTTTTTACTAAAAAAAGTTTTAAAATTTTATAAAAATTTATTTTAAAAACTTACATTTCCGAAGGCCCCCCTCTCAAGCATCACCAATTAGTCATACTCGTCCCATCCCCAGCAGACGACTAACTCCCTCACAACCACTCCCCTCACATATACTCATTCCGCCATCTTGATTTTTAGCGTTCGTCATTTGGTTACATGTAACTGGAGCATGATTTTTGCCTTCACTCGCTAATTAGTCACCGTCGTTCCATCACCATATTTGTCGTCGGCCATTGTTCCCTAACTATTTCCCTTTTTTCCCTAAAAATTTCCCTTAAAAATCTTATTTAAAAAATCGTTATGTTTTACATCACTTAGGTAGCGCTAGTGTATTAGGATTTAATTGCAACAACTCCGTACGCTCTCACTTTACTAAAACATTTTCAATTTAAATATTTGTATAAAAAAAGCTTCCTGGGCCACGCGCCGTCTCCCTCCTGCATACCACCCACGTGACTGTTCACAGGACGATGCTCATCTTTATAGACTTATATATATATTCGTATGATATCTTGTCATTCTTAGTTTTTACTCATCAACAACAGTTTTACCTGCATGCATGCATTACTTACGAAAGTGAAATGTTTTTTGTTTTAATATCGCGGTACTTTATAGAATATTTTTATTCCTAAATAATGTAATTTTATCTTTACGACAAAGAAGAAATAAATTTAACTCTCAAGCGCGTCTAAAACATCTATATTTGTCTGTAAAATCTACATTCGCACCAACGTGTCCCGAGTATACTATAATAATAATAATAATAAATAAATAATAATAATAATAATAATAATAATAAAACGTCTTAATTTTTTGTTTCGAAGTTAAGATAATATCACCTTCTCTTACACTTAACCACTTTCCGTAGTAAAACATGACACTTATTTTTTTAAAAGAAAAAGAAATAAAACAATAACACAAAACTGAATGTCTTCTATAAACTTAGAAAGAGACTTACATGAAATATATAAAAGCAACTTACATAAAATAAAATAAACCTTAATTGTGAACTTACACGATTAACACATACATGCATACATAAAACCATATACACACCTGACATATATCCATATACATATAATTGTACTAGATATAAAATTAAACTACAAGATAACATTGACTAGGAAAAGTTCTAAAACTGACATTTTTGTTAAGTATTACTGAAGGACAGAAAATCACAGCGTATAACTAATTAAACACGGGAAAAAGACAAGAAAAATTAATTCATGTAAGACATTAAAAATTATAATTATACTTGTTATAATTATCAGCTACCTACAAATATACATAAAATAAGACATTTATATGTCTACTGGCACACGCTCATTCATACATATACATACATTAATTATACATTTAATTAATTAAACAGTAACATAAGCATCAGAAACACCACTACAGTCGCAGGAAGCAGAAAGCAAATAAGATACAGGTATTATAAAAAAGGAACCTCCACAATAAATATTTTGTTTATTTATATCAAACTTACATTTCAAGTTCATTTAAATATTTATAACGTGTCCAAGCTGTTATCATATAATTTTTTAAATTTAGTGATTGAAATTGTATCTCTGGCTTCCTGAGGTAAGCAATTCCAAAGTTTGGTTGCAGTGACAATGAAAGATGAAGCGAAAAATGAGTTGTGTTTTGGGACTAGAAGCTTTTGTTGATTGAAAGAACGAGTGTTTGATACATTGGGCGGTAAGAAATGAAACAAAAGGTATCGAGGACATCCTGTTAAAAATAATTTCTTTAACAAGCAGATCTTGTGCACTGATCGTCGATTTTTTTAATTAAGCCATGAGAGAGTGTGTCTGTATTTGGTGATATGGTCTTTCTTTTTAAGATTAAAAATAAGTCATACACAGTTGTTTTGTATTCGCTGAAGTCTCTGAGCTAGATCTTCATGCAGGTCACTGAATACTATATCAGCATAATCAAGGCGTGAAATTATTAATGATTCTGTTAAGGTTTTCATCAATTATGCCGGTAAACCTTTTTTAAGCCTTCTTAATGAATATAAAGTGACATTTGTTTGTCTACAGATGTAAGTGATATGCTCTCTCCATGTTAAAGTTTCACTTAATATTACACCTAGGTTTTTACGGACTATGATAGAGGAATCGACTCGCCATCAAGTATGATATTAGGGGCGCTAGTGACTTGGTGATGTGAGTAGTTTCTTGGATCCAATTATAATGCTCTGGGATTTCTTAGGGTTTAATAGTAGTCCATGCTTTATTGGCCATTCTAAGATGTTTGACAATTCATGGTTAATTGTGTCAATTGATGCCATAATAATACCGGGATGAGCTGGCAGGTAGATTTGGAAGTCGTCTGCACAAAGATGGTATTTACAATGTTTTAGTATCTGAGGGAGGTCATTAATGAAGATAGAAGGAGACCCAGAATACAGCCATGGCGAACTCCAATTTTAATTGTGCGCCAAGCAGATTGTTGTTCTTCGCAGACAACTCTCTGATAACAGCCACACAAGTAACTTTTAATCCATTCTAACAATATTTCGGAGAAATTAAAATATGATTTTAGCTTGGCAAATAATAGCTCATGATCAATGGAATCGAATGCTTTGCTAAAATCTAATAATATCAAAATCGTTAGCAAACTGTTACCATGTTATGTTTTATGTCATCAGTGATCTGAAGAAGAGCCGTACATGTGCTAAAGCCCTTTCTGAAACCAGAGTGATTGTCGACCATCGTGTTATTTTCAATAATGTACCTTGTTATCTGTTGGTCTGCAATATACTCGAGGGCTTTGGAAATTGTGGGAAGAATGCTTATGGGTCTATAGTCACTGGCACATTGAGGTTTATTTGTCTTCGGGATCGGTATTACTAAAGCAGATTTTCACTGAGTCGGAAAGCTGCCTGTGATCAACAAATAATTAAATATTTTAGTTATTGCTTCTAAGATAAACGGCAAGGCTAGGTTTATCATGTCAATTGAAATTCTGTCATTACCCTTCGCCTTAGTCTTAATTTGTCTGATAGCTTTCAGAACGTCAACAGGCTTAACGACATTCAAGTAGAAACGTTCTTCTACACAGCAAGTGTGTGCTTTAATAAGAGACAGTGTTTCATTTCTTGTTTCAGGAGTAATACGGGTACATGGAGTTGGGGAATGAGTATTAAGTTCGTCAACACTTGGATTGATTTTTTGGTAATAGTTTTTAGTGTCTAAACTTTACACCCATATTTTTGACAATGCTCCATAAGTGCTGTGGGGATGAGTTTGGTTATATCAAGCGGCGAGCGTACATAATTTTAGCAGTTTGGGTACACCTGTTTGAGTAAACGGTATTCCTCGAAACTCACAGATACAAGGATATCATTTTTTTCTCTTAGAAGATTTATATTTATGAAAAGCATTTTCCCGATCAGCCATTAAAGCTTTAATTTCCTGGGTCATCCACGGTGCTTGTGGACGAGAAACACGCTTAGCTTGTTTCAGAATGTGCTTATCAATAAGTTTGTATAATAAGGTGTTAACATAATTAAGTTTGTCATCAATTGTATGATCGCGTTCTTAAGTTCTTCGATGATGGAAATTATTTTTTGGTGTGCTAGCGGTTTCCTGCAGACTGCGAAGTGACGACCAAAAGTCTCTACCCATCTACCAACTCGTTCGGATCGTTCCAATATTGATAGTCGATTTTTTCTCCACTCTCCAATCTCAGAGTCAATCCCGATCCGTCAATTTGGGAAACAGTTCGGCGATAATGGGAAATTTTGCGTTCGTCACATCCTTTAATCATCGCGTTGAGGGTTTATTCTCGGCATAATGAGCACAACTGGACTGTAGCAGGCGGCGGTACTTGCCCAAATCCTATTCAGAGTAGTTCCTGAGTCGCCTATGAAACAAAAGTTTTCTCAACACCTGCGTGATGTTCACCTTGAGCTTGCCGATCTGCAGTACATATCGAGGAAAAAACAAAACTTCCTTGTTTCCGAGAAACCATTTTCCATCACTTTCTGCAAACCATAAGTCTTGTCGGTAGTACGATCAGAGTAGGAAGCGATGTAATGAGATAGAAGAGTACCCAACTCAGGTCCACGCTCCCGGGTTCGTTTCCTTTCCTGTGCATGTAGTAAATCGATCAGTGGCCAATCATCTTCGTCGCTAGTGATGGCACCTTCCGGTTTGTTCAGTTCCGGACTTGGTTTCCGTTTATGCGTGGAGGTTGGTTCTTCCACCTTGATTTCACGTTTGATATCACCGCGGACAACGTCACTCGGTTTTTTTTTTCTGATTTCGTCTAGTTGGAGGGCAATAGGTTTGAGAGCCTCCTCCCTTCGAGTCTCAACAGACACCCTGTTAGTTTTCGCGAGTAAGTATGTGGCCCGTACCGCTTCGATCGCTCGCTGAAGCATGTTCACCAGTTCGGCTCGGTTATCCATCGTTCACTGAGAGGAAAAGACATTCCTTACATGTGTGAGTGTGTGTGTATATGTATATATAACCTTTGTTTGGAGTCAATATTTCATCATTCACGATCCCCCCCCCCCCAAACTGTTTTATCGAGGTGCCATGACATCGGTTTTCGTAGCTAGGTTTGACAGTAAGAAATATTGGCTCCTTCAGTTCTTCTCGTCTCTGCGCATTCAATACGTAGATCAAGTCTATTATCCGAGCCTCCGCACACCCTATGTGCTGGTCGATAGCTCCCAAATCCTACACCACTTTGTTATTCACACTTTCCAATTTTCGACCGATAAGAGACAAGTATTCTCTACGTGCAGGAGCGAAGCGATTTTGGCCACTTTCGTGGCCATCGTGGCGATCGATGTCGCCAAATTTGTAAATGCTTCCGTGACTCATCGTTGGGTTCTTAGGATAAACCTATCGAACCCACGCATGTACCTACCATTATATTGTGCACAGTCCTTCACGATTGACAAAAATCCGTATTTCTCTTTCCAGCACAAGGCACACATATTTTTTAATTCTGCAAAAGTCATGTCCGTATTGACCTGTTCGTCGTAAACGTGGCGTAAATTAGTGTCGTCCATGCGAAACAGCACAATCCAGTAGCATTATCGCGAAGCAGTTGTTTGGGTATGCGAGAATATGTCTGGGCGAGGTACGCATGCCGTCCCATGCTAAAATACTATTGAATGCAAATTTGTTTTTCGCAGGCAATGTCGTCGAAGATAAACATCGAGTTTGGAAGAGCTTCGCTCGGTGGTACGATGACATCGTTATCACTGTAGGGGAAATATTTCATACCTTCAACAGCTTGCAATATTAGGGTCAGCAGTTGGTATTTCGGTTGCTGGAGCGATTTCGAATAAATGTACTACACGTTCTCGAACCGAAGCCAATTCGGTTCCTCCAGCAAGTTCATGTCTTGTCACAACCCGACGGGCCATAAATCAGACCTCACACACTAGTAGGCAACAGGATACCCTGACGTGATTCATGGGAGATAGCTTCATCTTCAGCATGAATACATATGGGTAGAATAACATCTTGATTGGCGATCCGTATGTTCTCACTACGATCTTCTGAAACAGATAGCGTCGATTGTACTTGCAGAGAACCAGTGCTACAAGTTTTAGAATGAGTCTTTAACACATCACTCCTAGAAAAATGTCTATGGCAGAATTGACATTCAAAAGTCACACTCGAACTTTTCATTCCGCAGGTCGATATTTCATGTCGTCGTAAATTCCGCAAAGCTGTGAATACTTTACCGCAGAAGAGGCGCAGCAGATGCATCATTATTAACATTTTTTATACGCCTGTACTGTTCCAAGTCTAAAATGATACTGAAATGAAAATGTATAAAAATAACGTATTTATACAGTTTAACCAGCATCGGACATTCGCCATATGACAAATGGCGGATATTCAATACTGCATATATAAACTAATATATGTATGCATTCATCATACAGTCGGTGAACAAATGTAGTTTTTATACATATGTATGGAGGCCACTAACAGAAAGATAGCGAAAGATCGATGGGGCGATGGAGCTATGGAACTATGGGGCGATGGAGCTATGGGGAGATGGAGCTATGGGGCGATGGAGCTATGGGGCTATGGGGTGACGGAGCAATGTAGCTATGGGGTGATGGGGTTATGGAGCTATGGAGCTATAGGGTGATGGAGCGATGGATCTATGGGCTGATCTATGGGGCGATGGAGCTATGGTTCTACGGGGCAATGGTGCTTTGGGGTGATGGAGCTATGGTGCTATGGGTCGATGGGGCTATGGAGCTATGGCGCGATGGGGCTATGAGTTGATGGGGCGATAAGTCTATGGGGCGATGGAGCTATTGAGTTATGAAGCTATGTAGCGATTGAGCTATGGGACTATGGGGCTTTGTGGCGATGGGCTATGGGGCTTTGGGCGATGGAGCGCTGGGCGATTGAGCATTGGGCGATGGAGCTATGGAGACATGAGGTAATGGAGTGATGGAGTTATGGGGCAATGAAGCTATGGGGCGATGATGCTCTGGAGCAATGGGGCGATGGGGCAATGGAGTGATGGAGCAATGGAGATATGGGGAGATTGGGCGATGGGTTAATGGAGCAGTGGTACCATGGGGCGATGGGTCTATGGGGATATTTAGCTATTGAGCTATGGATCTATGGGGTGATGGTGCTATGGGTCGACGAAACCTTGTAGCTATGGAGCTATGGGTCGGTGGGGCTATGATACGATGTTGCTAAGGGGCGATGGGGATATGGGGGGACTGGGCTATGGGGTGATGTAACTGTAGAGCTTCGGAGCAATGGAGTGATGGAACTATGGGGTGTTGGGGCTTTGGGGCGATGGGTTGCTGGGGCTATGGGAAATGAAGCTATGGAGCTGTGTGGCAGTGGCGCTATGGGGTGATGGAGCTATGGAGCTACAAGGAGATTGTTATTGGGCGATGGGGCTTAGGGGCGATGGGACTATGGAGCTATGGGGCGATGGAGCTATGCATCAATTGAGCTATTGTGCGATAGGGCTTTGGGACGATAGGGTTATGGGGCGATGGGGCGATGGAGGTATGGATATATGGAGCGAGGGAGCTATGGTGCGATGGGGCTCTGGGGCAATGGGGCAATGGGACGATTGAGCTATTAAGCTATGCGATGATGGTGTAATGGAGTTATTGGATAATGGAGCGATGAGGTGACGAAGCAAAAGGTCGATGGCTCTCTGGATCTATGGGGCGATGGGACAATTGGGTGATCGAGCAAAGGAGCTATGGATTGATGGGGCGATGGAGCTATGGAGCGATGGGGTGATGGAGCAATGGAGATATGGGCGATGGAGCTATGGGGTGATGGGGCGATTTAACTATGGGGCGATGCAGCTATGGAGCGATGAAGCTATGGTGCGATGGGGTTTTGGGGCGATGGGGCAATGGGGCGATAGAGCTATGGAGCTTTGGGGCAATAGGTCTTTTGGGGCGTTGGAGCTATGAAGATATGGGCGACGGGGCTATGGGGCGATGGTTCTATGGAACGATGGGTCTTTGTGGCGAGTGGCTTTGGAGCTATGGGGTGATGGAGCTTTGGAGCTATAGGGCAATGTAGCTATTTAGCTATAGGGTGATGGAGCTCTGGAGCTATGGGATGATGGAGATATGGAGCTATGGGGTGATTGAACTACGTGGTTATGGATTTATGGAGCTATGGACGAATGGAGCAATGGTGCAATGGAGCTATGGAGCTATGCAGTGATAGAGCGATGGATCTATGGGGCGATGGAGCTATAGAGCTATGGGGCTATGGGGTGATGAAGCGACATAGCTATGAGGCGATCTATGGAGCGATGGAGCTATGGAGCTATGGGGTGATGAAGATATGGGCGATGGGGCTATGCAGTTATGGAGCTATGGGGCGATGGGGCTATGGAGCTATGGGGCGATGGAGCTATGGGTTGATGAGTTGATGGAGCTATGAGGAGATTGAGCTATGGAGCTATGGGTGATGGAGTTATTGAGCTATGGGGCGATCTCTGGGGCGATGGAGCTATGGAGCAATGGGTTGATGGAGCTAAGGGACGATGGTGCTTTGGAGCGATGGATCTATGGGGCGATGGTTCTATGGAGCTATGGGGCTATGGTGCGATGGGACTATGGGGCGATGGAGCTATGGGGCGATGATGCTACGGTGCTATGAATCTATGGGACGATTAGGTGTTGGAGCTATGGATATATGGGCGATGGGACTATGGGGCAATGAAGATATGGAGCTATGGGGTGATATTACGATGGATCTATGGGGCTATCTATGGAGCAATGGGGTGATGAAGCTATGGTGGGATCTATGGTTCCTTGAAGCTATGGAGCTATGGGGTGTTGGGGCTTTTGGGCGATGAGGCTTGGGGGCGATGGGGCTATGGAGAGATGGAGCTATGCAGATATGGAACGATGGGTCTATGGAGCTATGGTGTGATGAAGCGACAGAGCTATGAGGCGATATATGCAGAGATGGGGCTATGGAGCTATGGTGCTATGGAGCGATGGAGCAATGGTGCGATGGGGCGATGGAGCTATGGAACTATGCGGTGATGGAGCGATATATCTATGGGGCGATCTGTAGGGGATGGAGCTTTGAAGTTATGGGGTGATCGGTCGATGGAGCTATGGAGCGATCTATGGGGCGATTGAGCTATGGGGTGATGGAGTTATAGGGCGATGGGATTTTGGGGCGATGGATATTTGGTGCAATGGGGCTATGGAGCTATGGAGCGATTAAGCTATGGGGCGATGGATCTGTGGGGCGATGGTTCGATGGAGCTATGGAGCTATGGGGCGGTGAAGATTTGGGGCGATTTGGCTATGGAGCTATGGGGCTATGGGTCGATAGGGCGATGGAGCTTCGGAGATATGGGGCAATTATGCTAGGGGTGGAGCTATGGGGCGAATAAGCTATGGGGCGAATAAGCTATGGGTCGATTGGGCTATTTAGCTATGGAGCTACGGGGCGATGGGGCTATGGGTTGATGGAATTTTGGAGGGGTGTGGCGATGGGGCTGTGGGACGATGGAGCTATTGAGCTATGGAGCTATGGCGCGATGGGTGATGGGGCTATGGGGCGTTGGTGCTATAGGGCGATACATCTATGGAGCTATGGAGTGATTGGGAGATGGGGCGATGGAGCTACGGGGATATTTAGCAATGGAGCTATGGATCTATGGTTTCATGGAACTATGCGGCGATGGGGAGATGGAGCTATTGAGCTATGGGGTGGTGGAGTGATGGAGCTATGAGGTGATCTATGGGCGATGGAGCTATGGATCTATAGAGTGATGGGACTTTGGGGCGATGGGGCTTTGTGGCGATGGGTCTATAAAGCTTTGGAGAAATGGAGCGATGGAACTATGGTGCTATGGGGTATTGAAAGCGACGGAGCTATGGCGCTATATATGGAGCGATGGAGCTATAGAGCTATGGAGTGATGGAGCTATGGGGGATTGGGCTGTGGGGCGATGGATCTTTGGGGCGATGGTGCTATGGTGCTATGAGGCTATGGCTCTATGGAGCTATGCGGCGATGGGGCGATAAAGCTATGGTGCTATTAATCTATGGGGTGATGGAACTATGAAGTTATGGGACGATGGGGCTATGGGGTGATGAAGCTATGGTGCTATGGGTAGATGGAGAGATCGGGATAAGGGGCGATCTATGGAGCGATGGATCTATGGAGCTATGGGCAGATTAAGCTCGGGGGAAATGGGACTATGGAGCTATGGGCGATGGGGCTTGCTATGGAGCGATGAGGCAATAGAGATATGGGCGATGCGGTGATGGAGCTATGGGGCACTGGGATTATGGAGCGATGGAGCTATGGGGCGATGTATGGGACGATTTAGATATGGCTTTATAGGGCATTGAAATTATGGGACAATGGAGCTATGCGGTGATGGGGCTACGGGGAGATGGAGCTATGTGACGATGGGGCGATGGGGCTATAGGACGATGGGTCTTAGGAGCTATGGAGCTATGGGGCCGATGGGTCTATGGTACGATGGAGCTATGGAACAATGGGGTTATGGGGCGATGGAGCTATAGGGCTATGGGTTGAAGGAGCTATGGGGTGATCTAAGGGGCGATGGATCTATTGGGCGACGAATCTATGGAGTTATGGAACTAAGGAGCTATGGGGTTGTGGGGATAAAATGCGATTTTGCTATGGGCGATGGGGCATATGGGGCGAAGGGGCTATAAGGGGATATGCTATATGGTGATGGAACTATAGAGCTTTGGAGCTATGAAGCGATGGAGTTATGAGGTGTTGGGGCTTTTGGGCTATGGGGCAATGGTGCTATGGAGCTATGGGGCAGTGGCACTATGGGGTGATGGAGCTATTGAGCTATGAGGAGATTGTTTTTGGGCGATGGGCTATTGGGCGATGGGGTTATGCAGTTATGGGGTGTTGGGGGCATGGGGCGTTGGGGTGATGGAGCTATGGAGTTATGGAGCGATGAATCTATGGTGCGGTGGGGCTTTGGGGTGTTGGAGCTATGGAGAAATTGGCCGATGGAGCTATGGGGCGATGGATCTATGGGGCTATGGAGCTATGGGGCGATGGTTCTATGGAGCGATGGTGCTTTGGGGCGATGGGACTATGGAGCTATGGTGTGTTGGAGCTATGGAGCTGTGGAGCTATGCAGCAATGAAGCTAATTTGCGATGGGGTTATGGGGCGATGGGACATTGGGGCAATGAGTCTATGGGGCCATGGAGCTATGGAACTGTGGGGCGATTAAGCTATGGGTCGATGAGGCCATGGATCAATGGAGGTATGGGGCGATAGGGCTATTGGTTAATTGTGCTTTGGAGTTATGGGGCGATAAGGCTATGCGGCGTTGGAGCTATTGAGATATGGGGCGATCAATGGGGCGTTGGATCTATGGAGCTATGGGTTATGGGGCTTTAGGGCGATGTGGCATTGGGGGCGATGGGGCTATGGGGACATCTCCCCATAGAGCTATGGAGCGCCCTATGGGGCGATAGAGCTCTGGAGCTATGGTGCTATAGGGTGATGGAGCTATGGAGCTATGGGGTGATGGAGCTCTGAAGCTATGAGCTATGTGATGATGGAGATATGGAGCTGTGGACATTTGGAGCGATGGATCAAAGGGGCGATGTAGCTATGTGGGGATGGAGCGATTGATCTATGGGGCGATGGAGCTTTGAAGCAATGAGATGATGGGGCGATGGAGCAATGGTGCTATGGGGTGATGGGTCTTTGGGGCGATGGGGCTATGGGGAGATGGGGCTATGTAGCTATGGATCTATGGAGCTATAGGGCGATGGAGCGGTGGAGGTATGAAGCTATAGGGTTATGGTGCTATGTGGCGATGGGACGATGGAGCTATGGAGCGATGTAGTTATGTGGCGATGGGGCTACGAAGCTATGGAGCTGTGAGGAAATAGGGCTATGGGTGATGGGGCGATAGAGCTAAAGGGCTATGGAGTCAAGGTGCGAAGGAGCTATGGGACGATCGAGCTATGGAGCTATGGGATAATTGGGGTATGGGTCATGTAGCTATGGAGTAATGGGACGATAGGGCTATGGGTTGATGGAGCTTTGGAGGTATGGGACAATGGGGCTATGGGACGATGGAGCTATTGAGCTATGGAGCAATGGAGCCATGGGCCGATGGGTCTTTGAGGCGATGTGCCTCTGGGGCGTTGGGCGATGGAACTATGGAGATATGCGGTGATGCAGTGGTGGAGTTATGGGCCATAGGGGCTACGGAGTGCTGGAGGTATTGGGCAATGAAGCTATGGGGCAATGGCGCTCTGGAGTTATGGGGTGATTGGGAAATGGTGTGATGTTGAAATGGAGGTATGGAGCGATGGGGCGATGGTGTGACAGGGTAAAGGAGAAATTGATCTATGGGGCTATGCAGCTATGGAGCTATTGGCAAATAGGGCGATGGGGCCTTGGTGCTATGGGGCGATGGAGATATGGGGCTATATAGCTATGGAGCTATAGATATTTGGGGTGATGGAGGGATGGAGCAATTAGGCGAAATATTGGACGATAGTGCTATAGAGCGATGGGTTGATGGAGCTATGGAGCTATAGGGTGATGGAGCTGTGGAGCTATGGACCTACGGGGTCATGGAAATATGGATTTAAGGGGAGATGGATCTATGTGGTGATGGTACTATGGTGCTATTGGGCGATGGAGCAACGGAGCTATGGGGCGATCTATGGTCGATGGAGGTATGGAACTATGGGTTGATGCAGCTATGGGGCGATGGTGCTTTGGGCGATGGATATTTGGGGCGATTGTTCTATGGAGCTATGGGGCGATGGGTTTCTTGGGCGATGAAGCTATGGAACTTTGGGGAGCTGGAGCGATGGAGCTATGGGCGATCTCTGGAGCGATGAAGCTTTGGAGCTATGGGACAATAAATCTTTGGGGCGATCTATGGGGCGATGGAGCTATGGAGCTATGGAACGATGGGGTAATGGGGTGATGAACCATCATAGCTATGCGGCGATCTATGGGGCGATGTAACTATATAGCTATGGGGTGATAGAGCTATGGGGCGATTTGGCGATGGCGATATGGAGCTAGGGGGGTTGGGGCGATGGAGATATGGGGCGATCTATGGAGCGATGGACTTATGTGGCGATAAACATTTGGGGCTATGGAGTTATGGAGCTATTGGACGATGGTGCTATGGGGCGATGGGGCGGTGGAGTTATGGGGCGTTGGGGATATGGGGAAATTGGCCAATTAAGTGATGTATCTATGGAGCTATGGGGCGATGGAGCTATTGTGCCATGGAACAATGTAGCTATGGAGCGATGGGGCTATTGGGCTATGGGGAGAAGGATCGATAGAGCTATGGGGCGATCTATGGGGCGATGGAACTGTGGAGCTATGGGGCGATGGGCCTTGTGGGGCGTTTGATCTTTGGGGCGATGGTGCTATAGAGCTATGGTGATATGGGGCTATGGGGCGATGGTGATATGGGCAATGGAGCTATGTGGCGATGAAGCTTTGGGGCAACGAAGTTATATGGCGATGGGGCGATGGAGCTGTGTAGGATGGAGCGATGGAGATATGGGGCGATCTATGGAGGGATGGAGTAATGGAGCTATGGGTCTATGAAGATATGGGGCGATGGGGCTATGGAGCGATGGGGCGATAGGGCTATGGAACGATAGAGTGAATGTGCTATGGGGAATGGGGTAATGGAGCGATGGAGCTATGGGCGATGCAGTTATGGAGCTAGGGGGCAATTGGGCTATGGGGCGATGAGCTATGAAGCTAAAAGGCGATTAAGCTATGGGTCGATTGGGCTATGGAGCCTTTAGGCGATGGGACTATGGTTTGATGGCGCTTTGGAGCTATGGGACGACGGGGCTATGGTACGATAGAGCTATTGAGCTGTGGAGTTATGGAGCGATTTCGCAGTGGGGCTTTGGGGCGATGTGGCTATGGGTCGTTGGGCGATGGAGCTATGGCGATATGCAGTGATGGAGTGATGATGTATTGGGGCGATGGGGTTACGGAGTGCTGGAGCTATGGGGCGATGAAGCTATGGGGCGATGATGCTTTGGAGCTATGGGGCGATGGGGTGATGGAGCAATAGAGCTATGGAGCGATGGGGTAATGGAGCAATGGAGCTATGGGGTGATGCAGCTAAGGAGCGATGTAGTTATGGGGCTAATTAGCTATGGAGCTATGGATCTAGGGGGAAGGAGCGATGGAGCTATGAGGCGATATATGGGGCGAAAGAGCTATGCAGATATGGAGTGATGGAGATATGGACCTATAGGGCGATGGAGCTGGGAAGCTTTGGAGCTATGGGTTGATGGAGATATGGATTTATGGGGTGTTGGAAAGATGGGGTGTTGGAACTATGGAGTGTTGGAACTATGGGTGTTGCAACTATGGGGTGTTGGAACTATGGAGCTATGGAACAATGGAGCTATGGCGCGATGGGGATCTGGAGCTATGGAGCTATGCGGTGATGTAGCGATGGAGCTATGCGGTGATGTAGCGATGGAGCTATGGGGCGATCTTCGGGGCGATGGAGCTATGAAGCTTTGGGGTAATGGGAATTTGGGGCGATGGGGCTATGGGAAATGGGGCTATGGGAAATGGGGCTATGGAGCTATACAGCAATGGATTTATGGAGCGATGGAGCTATGTGTGATCAATGGTGCGATGGAGCTATGGGGTGATGGAGCGATGAAGCTTTGGGGCGGTCCATAGAGCGATACAGTTATGGAGCTATGGGGCGATGAAAAAATGGGGAGATGGGGCTATGGAGTTATGGAGTGGTGGAAATGTGGGGCCATGGAGCAATGGAGCTTTGGGTATATGGGCTAATGGTGTGATGGAGCTATGGAGCGGTGTATGGGGCGATGCAGCTATGGAGCTTTGAGGTGATGGTGCTATGGGGTAATGGTGCTATGGTGCGATGAGGCGATGGGGTTGTGGGACGATGGTGCTATGGGACTATGGAGGTATGGAGCTATGGTGTTATGAGGCGATGGGGCTATAGGGTGTTGGAGATATGGAGTATGGTGCAGTGTGGCTATGAGGCGATGGGGCTATGGGGTTATGGAGCTATGGGGCGTTGGGGGTATTGTGCAATGGAGCTATGGATTGATGGGACGATGGAGCGATGGGGCTATAGGGCGATGGGGCTATGGATCTATGGGGCGATGGGGCTTTTGGGTGTTTGGAGCGATGGAGCTTTGAAGCTATTGGGCAGTGGCCCCGTGCGGTGATGGAGCTATTGGGCGATGGAGATACCAGGCTATGGAGGCATGGAGCTATGGAGCTATTGGGCTATAGGGTGTTGGAGCTATGGAGTATGGTGCGATGTGGCTATGGGACGATAGGGCTATGGAGCATTGGGACTATTGTGCAATGGGGCTATCGATTGATGGGGAGATGGAGCGATTGTGCTATAAGGCGATGGGGCTATGGATCTATGGGCGATAGGGCTATGGTGCGATGGAGCTATGGAGCGTTGGGGCGATGGGGCGATGGAGCTACGGGGCTATGGAGGTATGGGGATATGGAGCTATGGGCGAAGGGCTATGGAGCGAATTAGCTTTGGGGCGATGGGGCTATGGCGCGATGGGGCAATGGGTTGATGGAATTATGCATGTATGGAGCGACAGAGCTATGGGGTGATGGGGCTTTGGGGCGATGTGACGATGGGGCGATGAGGCTATGGAGCAATGGGGCGATGGAGCGATTGAGATCTGGGGCGATCTATGGAGAGATGGAGCTATTGAGCTATGGGCAGATGAAACTATGGGAAAATGGGACTTTGGAGCTATGGAGCCATGCGGCGATGGGGCTTGCTATGGAGCGATGAGGCGATGGAGCTATGTGGCAATTGGACGATGGCGCTATGGGGTATGGGATGATTGAGCGATGGAGCTATGGGCGATGTATGGGGCGATTTAGCTATGGATTCATGGGGCGTTGAAACTATGGAACGATGGGGCTATGGAGCTATGGAGCTATGTGGTGATGGGGCTATGGGGAGATGAACCTTCGGAGCTATGTGGCGATGGGGCTCTAGGACGATGGGTCTTGTGAGCTATGGAGCTATGGGCCCATGGGACAATGGAGTTATGGAGCGAAGGCCAGATGGAGCTATGGGGCGATGGAGCTATGGGTTGAAGGAGCTATGGGGTGATCTATGGGGCGATGGATCTAGGGAGTGACGAAGCTATGGAGCTATGGAACTATGGAGCTATGGGGCGGTGGTGCTATAAAGCGATGTTGCTATGGGGCGATGGGGCTGTGGGGCGATGGTGTTATGAGGCGATGGGGCTATATGGTGATGGAATTATACAGCTTTGGAACTATGGAGCGATGAAGTTATGGGGTGTTGGGGCTTTGTTGCGATGGGGCAATACTGCTATGGAGCTATGAGACAATGGTTCTATGGAGTGTTGCAGTTATGTAGATATGGGGCGATGGGGATATGGTGCTATGGAGCTATGGATTGATGGGGCGATGGAGCGATGGGGCTAAAGGGCGCTGGGTCTATGGGGATATTCATCTATGGGGCGATAGGACTATGGTGTGATGGAACTATTAAGCGATGGGGCGATGGAGCGATAGGGCTATGGGGCTATATAGGTTCTATGGAGCTATGGGGCGATGGGGCTTTGGAGCGAGTTGTCTTTGGGGCGATGGGTCTGGTGCATTGGGGCAATGGGGTGATGGATTTATGCAGGTATGGAGCTATGGGGCGATGGGGTGATGGGGCGATGGGGCGATGGATCTTTGGTGCTATTGGGCAGTGGCTCTGTGTGTTTATGGAGCTATTGAGCTATGGGGAGATTGTTTTCGGGCGATGGGGTTATGGGGCGATGGTGCTTTGGAGCTATGGGGCGATGGTGCTATGAAGTGATGTAGCTTTGGAGCTATGGGGTGATGTAGTGATGGGCAATGGGGTGATGGAGCAATGGGGCAATGTGGCGATGGTGCTATTGGACTATCTATGGGGCGATGGCTCTTTGGAGCTACTGGGAAATGAAGCTATGGGTCGAAGTTGCTATGAAGCTATGGGGCAATAGGGCTATGGAGTGATGGAGCTTTAAAGGTATGGGCTATGGGGGCTATGGGGTGATGGAGCTTTAAATGTATGGACGATGGGGCTATGGGGCGATGGATACATGGGGATATGGAGCTATGTAGCTATGGATTTATGTAACGATGGAGTTATGGCGCGATGGGGCTTTGGGGCGATGGGGCGATTTAGGTATGCTGTGATTAAGTGATGGAATTATTGGGCGATGGAGCGATGGAGCTATGGGGTGACGAAGGTATGGGCGATGGCGTTCTAAAGCTATGGGGCGATTGGGCAATTGGGTGATGGAGCTGTGGAGTGATAGGGCGATGGAGCGTAGGGGTGATGGAGCAAAGGAGCTATGGGGCGATGGATCTATGGAGCTACGGGGTGATGGGGCAATGGGCGATGGAGACATGTAGCTATAGAGCTCTGGAGGTATGGTGCGATGCGGCTTTGTTGTGGAGGGCTATGGGGCGATAGTTCTATGGAGCTATGGGTGATGGAGCTATGGAGCTATTGTACTATGGGGCGATAGGACTACTGTGCTATGGAGCTATGGGGCGATGTGGCTATGTGGCGATGGAGCTATGGAAAGATGGTGCGATGGAGCGATGGAGCTATGGGGCGATGGAACTATGGGGCTATGTGTTAATGGAGCTATGGGGCGATCTATGGGGCGATGAAGCTGTGGGGCTTTTGGGGCGATGGACCTTTGAGGCGATGGAGCTATGGAGCTATGGCCCGATGGGGCTATACAGCGATGTTGCTATAGGGCGATGGTGCTAGGAGCGATGGGGCTATGGGGTAATGGAGCTATGAAGCTATGGAGCGATGGAGCTAGGTCTTTGGGCGTTAGGGCGATGAGGCGATAGGGCGATGTGGCTATGATGCGATGGAGCTAATGAGCTATAGGGCAGTGGTGCTATGAGATGATGGAGCTATGGAGCAATGGGGAGATGGGGCTATGGGGTGATGGAGCTTTGAAGTAATGGGGCGCTGGGACTATGCTGCTATGGGGCGATGGAGCTGTGGGACGAAAATAAGTATAAAAGAATAATATGTATTGTTTATAGTTCAGTTAAATTCGTTTCGCCAAGAGGTGAAGTCAGTGAAATCCGGTAGTGGGATCATCATCCCTTGCAGATTGTTTTGTGGAACGTAGCTAGATCAATTGCTACCTCCCTAAACAAGGATCTGAACAGTAGGAGTATTCTTTATCGAATATCATGATAGCCAAGGTGAAACTAGGCGTGACATTACGTACAAGCAGCAGAACAACCCTCGAAAGGAAAGGGAAGAAGAAGAAGAAGAAGGTAGGAGGGTTCCTACCCGCATTGACACCTGTAATAGGCGCTCTGGCTAGTATCAGCGGGACAGTCACGAATATCGTGTGTGGCATGAAGAGAGCTTCGAACGATTGACAACAGGTAGATGAAACCCGTCCCCATAACAGAACTTTGGAAGCTATCGTCATGGGTATAAAAATGGCAAATGACTCTTTATTCGCCACCCGTATCGAGGAAGAAGAGAAGAGGGGGATCAAACGCCGGGAGGAAGAAAATGGGGGACTAAAATCGAAGAAGGAAATCAAAGAGACGCTGCCTAGACGTCCACTGACGAACATGGATTTGGAACTGTTTGCGCGCAATTTGAAAATATCTAATTTTAAAGGGGTGTTTCCAAGAAATGCCTTGCCCACTAAACCAAAATGTAATAAGTGCACCATAATTGATCTGGACACGACAGCCGGGCCTGGAACGCACTGGGTAGCTTATGTAAACCACGACAAACAAGCAATATACTACGACAGTTTTGGGAACTTCCGCCCTCCGCCCGATCTGCGTGAGTACATGAAAAGTTGTAATCTAACTTACAACTACGAAATGGAGCAGTTGCCCAACACGTGGAACTGTGTACACCCGTGTCTGCGATTTTTAAGCGATCGAGATTTCTAGTGATAAATTGGGGAGGAAAAAAGTCAGTATAATTCGCGAGGTATATAAAGGATTGTGTCAGCCATACTGAAAACGCAAAGTTTCTCCGTGCCTACTTCGGTTTAAAAGTAAATCGACATGGCAGACTAAATTCTCGACGTCGATCAGCGCCTATAATCTGACGATAAACTTGATAAACTCGAAATACACTGTTACGAACCGTATCTTGCCGAACTTTTCGCTCTCGGAAGGACGGTTAGAATACCTATACAGCGACAAGATATTTACACCCTGCCTAGCCAGTCCTTTGTGCGTATAAGATGTAGGCTAACGAAGGTGGACGGGATCAACCCGACCATCTCCAAGTTGGTACGAAATAGACTCCTGCGCCTTTTCCAGTGAGTAATGTGCGAGATTAATGGCGTCGCGATCGACCAGTCTCTTGATGTGAGAAGCTAAAAAAATTACCTATCGCTCATGTCTAGCCATCTAGCCGTAGCCAAGATGACGGGCTGGGGAACTGAAGATGCCTACAGCGTTCCCATTTACGACGAAGGCAGGTTCGAAGTGTGCATTCCGCTCTCCAGGCTCCTGGGATTTGCCGAGGATTACAAAAAAATAATAATAGGAGCGAGGCAGGAGCTTGTGATAATGCTATTCACATAGCATTTGGATGCTGAGTTGGGAGTAGGAGAAAACCCGCAGCCCGTCTCTCTTACTTTGGACGCCATAGAATGGTTCGTCCCACACGTGACCCCGAGCACACGTGAACGTGTCAAGCTGTTGAATTATGCCAAGAAAGACAAAGTGATCGAGATAGCATTCAGAAGTTGGAGCCTGGTTTCTAGCCCGTCCTTGTCCGCCGCCACGCGGAATCACTGGGTCATGAAGACATCGTCCCATGAAGACATCGTCCACCACGGATAAACCATGCTACGTCGTAATGGGTCTTCACACGAACAAACAGCATAGCATCAGAGCCGACAAGTCTACGTTCGACCACTGCAAGGTCTAAAACATAAAGATATTTTTGAATAGTGAAAGTTACCCGTACGTATATTTGAACGCAAACTTTAAAAATGGACAGCACCTGCTGGCATATTATATTGTATTCGCAATTCCAATCTTCGAACTACGGACGCGAGGCGCATCCCGTCCTGAGCCCCGAAGATTTCCGAGACGTCACCTTAGCTAGTATTCGATACATCGAAGCAAAACGAGCGCGTGCGGAATGGCGCGGTCGACTGCCAGATCGAGATAATCGCCAAGGAAAATGTACCCGTAAACACCGCTGCCTACTGCTTGATACTCCACGACAGGATTGCTCAGTATGATTGTTTTTCCGGCCGGGTAAAAATAATCAGTTAATTACTTACGTGTGTGTGTATATATATATACACACGCACACGCACACATACTCGTCTGTCAAATACGTACGTAGATATGTAAGTTGTAGATACGTATGTTTCAGTCGCAATAATGTACTGTAATAATGTATTGTAATAATGCACTGTAATAATGCACTGTAATAATGTACTGTAATCTGAAAGGCTTCATGACCAGGAGAAAAAAAATGGTCGGGTAATTTGTAAAAGTGGACCATTATTGACTAACAGAGCGAACATGTCTGTCCTTTTCTTCACAAACTAAGGAAAGAAACTGAACCCAGTTCTTTGGCGAGCGCTTCGAGAAATGTACAGTTACTTTACGAGTGGCATGTGCAAATATTTAACATATATATATATATATATATATATATATATATATATATGGTAGTCTGAAAATTACTTCATTCCACGGAGCGAAAAAAAAAAAAATTAATAGAACCGTAGAATAAATTATTCGGTAGTCGAGTACGAGTGATCGTGGAAGCGAGATGGCGCCTTTTCACCCGGAGAGCTTGTACGCCCTAACATTCCCGGACGATTCTAAAATCGTCTATTCGTTCTGGGAGTCTGGGTCGCTACTTACCTACGAAGATAAATGTGATGGATGGGACCACTGGCTATACTGAGTTACGTCGGGCGAACCTGCGTAACAGTTAATAGCTTGCTGCACTCCTGGAAATTGTTTGGTTCATCACATGAAGCGGGATACGCCTCTTCCAGCAACAGCGGACCAGGTTCTTGAATTCGCAGCAGCTTTGAGCCGAGGTGACTCTACGAACATCGACATTCACGCCCAGAACTGCTCCACACAGAATTTCTCCACACAGAATTTCTCCACACAGAATAGTTCGGCACAAAATTGTTCCACACAAAATGGCTCCACACCAAATATTGTATGCCGGGAAAAATATACTACCAACAAGGTGTAGACTCAAACTGTCTCCACAAAACGTGAAAGGTCTTGCCGCCGTGTCGACCCTACGATGCATAAGAAACAAATGTCCCGGGGACCTGCAACAGACTGTGAAGTGTGTCCCAGCAGACATCCACGTGTGACGTCACCTGCTACAGTCGTCGCCGACATGGATTCGACCAACTTGGAAGAAGAACAAGTTCTGGCGATTCAAATTCTACTGCGCCGGATCGAACGTCAAAGAATGTTACGAATTTTTTACGAATGTATTTTGACTGGCAGATTGAATTTTAAAAAAATAAGACTGTCGCATTTGTAGTTTGTTTGTAATTAGTGTAAATAAAATATACATGTGTGTGAAAACTGACAAGGTTGTGTATGTTATTAATTTATTAAAGCTTTTTGTACTACTTAAATTTTTTTTTGCTAAATATATAAAGTTTGGAGAAATTAAATGTTATCTAAACGATTGGCCGGCAGGAACAAACGGAGTCCCTCTCGGCCATCAAGCACTGGATGGCCGGCAAGAAACGGGAAAAGTTTGCGCAAAATAATTCTCCACGACATCTGTTCGGCCCTGCCCTGTCACGCATGTACTTTAAAACGGTTTAAAAAAAAACGCTCCGCTAGAATTAACACGTGTTTCCCGGCGGCTAGCTGTGTATCCGCTCTTATGCGCTATGTGCAGTTTTGTCAGTATCTTCTGTACTGGGAGATGCGACGTGGATATTATGGCGGGAACACCACCCACTCCATTTACATGCGTGTGGCCGCCCTCCACTCTATTACATATTAATACTTTAATGGAAAACAATATGTATTCGGTTTAAAAAAAGACAAACTAGTACATTTACTTATTTAAGGATTCTTATTATCTAAAAATTAAATCGAGTTTATAGGCAAATTTTTTTTTTGTATTCGTGAGCAAACAAGCACATCCTGAAGGGGCGGCAAGCTGTGGTGGGAATAAACGGTGTAGAAGAGAGAGGGTGTTGGACCCCTGCTTATAAGCTTTAGTTTGGACGTTAATGCGCCATTGTTGTAGAGCATCGGGCTGTGAAAGGTATGTCAGTGAATATTACAAGGTACATGGCATAATATAGAGAGTACGCACTATTAACGGGAAGTAATTGGCACGAAATAGCGTCTAGGTACCCATGGTAACACCACTCCAGCGTATGTGCGAGCCGCGTCGGCTGAAGAAACGGGGTGAGAAGGTGCCAAAGGACGATGATGCCGTGTCCGGGTGTGACACGTGTAAGCAGATTTCGTCATCTCATCAGTGTTGAAGAATTTTTTTTGTGATGTGGCTATGAACAATAGTTAGAACCTATCTTGCCCATTTCGCTGCTTGATTTCTGGCCCGAGTGTGACGACGCACTCCTAAATGCGGCGACAGAGTTAATCGAGAAGATTAATGCCTCCATCTCAGGACAACGCGGCACTACACGACCGAAGACAATGGTAGTATACAGTGAATCACCTATAGCAGCGTCCGGCTAAGCGATGGAGACGGCCTTACAAAGCAGCCAGTCACTACAGTAGTATAAAAATGCCGAATCGAGCAATGCCCCAGGTTATCAGAAAACCAATGGTAAATGAAATGCTCGAGCCATCAGAAAACCTCACATTCCGATTCGAGTATAACCGCAGAAAAAGTGGCTCAAAAAGTTGCGTTTGGGAGCAGTTGCAAAAAATTGACTACAAAAGGTTGCGTTTGGGTGTAACCGCAAAAATATGCGTAAAAAGTTGCGTTTGGTTAGATCGTAGTCTTTAGAAAAAAAGTTGTGTAAAACTTTGCGTTTGAGCGCATCTGCAAAAAAGAGTGGCTCAGACAATTTTAATACGTAAAAATAAAATATTGTATATAATAAATGCGCACAAATAAAAATTAACTGATGTCTAATATGATAACGACCATGGCAATGATTAAGGCTAACGTAACTGGTAATGTTTGGAAAGAATATAAATTAAAGAAAGAACTATTTGCGAAAAGAAAGAAGAAGAAATCTTGAGAGAAGTATGTCAAGTGTGAAACTTATAATCACTTTTACAAATCATCTCTTATAAGAAGTCATCTTAAAAGTAGATTGCACAAAGGTCTAATACCAATACATAATAAATCACATGAACCAACAAGTGCATAGGAAATTTTTAAAGTGCTACAACATTTAATATCAAAACAGAAGTTCCCACGTCAGAAACAAGTGAAATGTGAAACGTGTAGCAACTATTACAAACCATCTCTCATAAGAAGTCACTTGAGAAGTAAAATTCATAAGTACACACTCATATTCAGTGTAGAAGAAATCGAAACAGCATTTCAAAGTAGGATCAAGACTTATGCTGTAAATAATGTGAATGCATACAAAGACCCAAATCATTTCCTAAACTATGTAAACGAAACTGTCACAGGGCTAATTAGTAAACATTTAAAATCACTCAAAGACAACATGAAACTCTTCACTGAGTACAAAAGGGGAATTGGTGAGAATATTGAAAATGTAGAAAGCTCCTTTAAAACAAAGAACGGAATTATACTGAAATCAACTAATCTGGAAGAATATTATGCCAACAGCATATCGAAAATCATAGCTGAGATGGGGGCTTTCAAAGCAAACGGATCCCAGTGGGTACTCAACAGAATATTTAAACTAGAAGTGCGAATAAATAAATATGTACCATTCAAGGGCAGTTCTTATGTTGATCTCCCAGAAAAAAATCAAAGCTAAGAAGGCGGTAATTAATATTAAGAATAATGATCAAAAATGTTTTTTGTGGTCTGTTCTATCTGCATTGCATCAAGTACAAAGAGACCCCCAAAGAGTGAATAAATACACAGCTTACGAACATGAGTTTGATGATGTACTTAAGGGTTTGGAATTTCCAATGAAATTGGATAGCATACCAACCTTTGAGAAAAGAAGTTGAATTTCTATTAATGTATACGCATACAAAGAAAAAGATGGTGGTAAGAAATATACAATCTCCCCATTAAAAATAACAAAAAATAAGACGGATGAGCACATTAACTTACTCTATATCGAAGACGAAAAGAACGACCATTACTGCTGGATAAAACGTCTTTCGAGACTTGTCGAAACACAAGTATCAAATAATGGTCACTATATATATATATATATATATATATATATATATATATATATATATATATATATATATATATATATATATATATGCGATAGATGTTTGCAACATTTCTACTCTGTAAGTAAGCTAAAAGATCACGAACAATACTGCCGAGATCACGATGGTGTTAGAGTTGAACTACCATCTAAAGGAAAAAAATGAGATTAAGATTTAAAAACCAAAATCATTCTTTGAGAGTTCCGTTTGTGATATATGCTGATTTTGAATGTTTGTTGACTAAAATCGAAACTTGCCAACCAAACCCCGACGAACCCTACACGAAACCATACCAAAAACACGAGCCTATTAGCTTCTGTTACTATGTAAAATACAAACATGGATACTATAAACCGCCAGTGACTTATGAAGGGCCTGATACATCTACCGTATTTGTTAAAATGCTAATGGAAGAAGCAAAGTCTATTGGTGATATACACACAAATGAAAAACCATTGCTTCCACTAACTCAGAAAGAACAAATTGTTTATGATATAGCTACTCATTGTCATATAAGTTAAAAGCACTTGAATGGTGATTGTGTGAGAGATCATGATCATCTTACAGGGAAATTTAGAGGAGCTGAACACAGAGATTGTAACTTATCGTATAGAAATTCATGTTTTATCCCAATGTTTATACACAATATATCTGGCAATGACACACATTTATTCATAAGAGATCTTGGCATCAATGAAAATATAATTGATCTAATTCCCAACAACGAAGAAAAATATATTTATGTTACGAAACATGTATGTGAAAGTGTAAATCTTAGATTTATTGACTCAAAATTTATGGCTAGTAGTATCGATAAATTCTCTAGCAACCTTTCTAGAAGCCAATTCCGAGAAACTTGTAAGCATTTTTCCAATGAACTTCTTGACTTTGTTACAAGAAAAGGTGTTTGCCCATATGACTATATGGACAATGCTGAAAAAATTTGTGAGACATCACTTCCATCCAAAGATGCATTTTACAACAAACTCAATAAATGTGACATTACAGACGAAGATTACGAGAATGGTGTGGGAAAAATTTAACAGACAATCTCTAAGAGAGTACACAGAACTCTGTAACAAATCTGATGTATTTGAAATTGTCCGATATAATGGAAAATTTTAGAGATGTGTGTCTCAAAACATATAAGCTAGATTTAGCATGGTATTTCACAGCCCCAGGGTTAGCGTGGGATGCTATGCTCAAACATACTAAAATAGAACTAGAATTACTAACAGATTAGGACATGATTGTGATGATAGAAAAAGGTGTTTGTGGTGGGATTTCACAATGTTATAAGCGATATGCTAAAGCAAATAATAAATATATGAATGCTTATGATAGTGCAATGGAAATCTTTTATCTTACATATCTGGATCCCAATAACTTATATGGATGGGCTATGAGCCAGTATTTACCCTATGGTGGGTTTGAGAGGAGAAATGCAAATATAGATGTAACAAAAATACACAATGATTCTAGAAAAAGATATATATTGGAAGTTGATTTGGAATACCCACATGAACTACACGATCTACACAAAAATCTACCATTGGCATCAGAGAATAATATACCAGAAGGTTCAAAAAATCCCAATCTCTTAACTACTCTGGATGATAAAGAAAAATATGTATTACACTATGTAAAGCTTAAGCAATATCTATCTCTCGGAATGAAGTTGAAAAAGATCCATAGATTTCTGGAGTTTAATCAATCAGATTAGCTCAAGTCCTGCATTGATCTAAACACAAATTTGCGAACAAAGTCTACAAATAACTTTGAAAAAGATCTCTACAAATTAATGAACAATTCTTTTTTTGGAAAAACAATGGAAAATATTAGAAACAGAGTGGATCATATATATGAATGCTTATGATAGTACAATGAGAATCTTTTATCTTACATATCTGGACGCCGATAACTTATATGGATGAGCTATGAGTCAGTATTTACCCTATGGTGGGTTTAAATGTGGAAATACAAATACAGATGTAACGAAAATATAAGATGATTCTAGCAAAGGTTATATATTGGAAGTTGATTTGGAATATCCACATCAACTGCACAATCTTCACAAAGATCTGCCATTGGCACCAGAGAACAAAATACTGGAAGGTTCAAAAAATCCCAAACTCGCAAATGGATAAACTAGTGGCTAAACCAAACTTTAAAGATAGAACTATATTTACTAACTCTTTGGTTGCAGTTCATATGATCAAAACAAAACTGTGCGTTAACAAACCCATTTATGTTGGAATGAGTATACTTGTTCTACCGAAAGTCTTAATGTACGATTTTCACTGTAATATAATGAAGCCAAAGTATGGGGAAAATGTTGAACTGTGCTGCCAAGATACTGATTCATACATCTATTATATAAAAACACCAGACTTCTACAGTGACATGAAAGAAATGGTCGATCATTTGATACTTCTGACTATAAAAAAGATAATCCAAATGGTATACCGTTAGTTAACAAAAAGATTATCGGCAAAATGAAAGATGAATGTAATGGAAAAATAATGGAAGAATTTATTGGATTGAAATCGAAAATGTATGCAATAAACGTGGAAGGTGGTGTAAAGAAAAGATCAAAGGATGTGTAAAACACTGTAGTCATAAATGAGATTAGTTTTGGTGACTACAAAAAGTGTTTGTTTGGTAGAAAGTGTTGTACAAAAGTATGAATCTTATTAAAAATAAGAAACATGAACTCTATACGATTGAGATGAGAAAAAAATCATTAAGTCCTGAAGATGATAAAAGATTTATTCTTAAAGATGGTATTAATATACTACCATGGGGACACTACAAAATTGTAAAATAGTGATACTATAAAAGAGTAGTTGCCCATCACGAAGCGCGAGTCGCCTTATAGCTGATGTCGTTCGCATAAAATCGTTTGTGACAGACAGTTTGCAATGTCCGACCGACTTGGAGTAGTGTTTCGAGACGAGATGTCGTCTCGAAAAGTCGCAAGCGAAGCACGCCATGTATCAAAATTGTTCGCAATGTGAAAGCTGTAGGGAATGAATGCTTATCGACATCGTGAAAAACAAGGTCGTCTACGTTCGTAGAGAGGTGCATCGACGAAGAAGGCAATCCGTGGTTTAAGACTAAAAACGTTGCGAACATACTCGAGTATGCAAATCCGCGAGTAGCAATCAGAGAACATGTTAGAGAATAGTATAGGCAGTCATACATGGATATAGGGAGGAGCGAATCGCTCCTCTCTTTGAATATGCATCCACACGCCGTATTTATCAATGAACTGGGCTTGTATGCATTGATCATGAAATCAAAGATGGCAGGGGCTGAAGAATTCCAGGATTGGGTGTATGAAGAAGTGATACCGTCCATACGCATATACGGCTTCGAGCAAAAGTACAAACCACTACTGGATGACTTGAATAAGAAGCTTACAATGGCTAAAGATGTTATCGACTATGAAGGCAATCTGTGGTTCAACGCAAAAGATGTTGCGGATATACCAATCTGAAAAAATCGTTTGCGAGTGGATGTAAAGGGAAAGTATAAGAAGCCTTTGTCACAATTAAAAGGGGTCCCTCGAGGGACCCATCTTAAGAATGCACATCCTTTCACGGTTTTTATTCCAGAGCCCGGGTTGTACGAGTTGATATTCTCGTCCACAGTGGGTCTCATGAAAGAGCAGTTGTCCAGCGTGAGTCGCCTTATCGCTGATATCATTCGCGAGTCGTGCGTGATCTTAAAGGAAAGCATATGTATAACAAAATGCAATCGCTCATCGATATTGTAAACAACAAGCTTATCTACGGTAGTAAATGGTGTGATTATCGATGAAGGAGGCAATCCGTGGTTCAAGATGAAAGATGTTGCGAGAGTACTCGAGTATGCGAATCCGCGAGAAGTAATCAGAGAACATGTTAGAGAAAAGCGTAAGCAATCATATGCGGATATAGGGAGGAGCGATTCGTTCACCCCTTTGAATATGCAGCCACACACCGTATTTATCAATGCGCCAGGCTTGTACACATTGATCATGAAATCAAAGATGGCAGCGGCTGAAAAATTCCATGATTGGGTGTATGAAGAAGTACTACCGCCCATATGCAAATATGGCGAAAACAAGTTAGAGCAAAAGTACAAACCACTACTGGATGAATTGAACAAGAAGCTTATAGCAGCTAAAGACATTATCGATAAATGTGTGTTGCCGTTTACTAGTAATTTCGACAAGCATCACCGCTTTGTGCTTATCTACCTCAGTGGAAACGACTACTATACCATCAGATGTCAAAGCGACAGGTGAGTGTACGACTCCATGCGATTAGGCAAGAGTACCCTGAGATGCAAGTGCTACTGTCTCTCAACAATGTCGATACTGTAATGCTGTACAACCTAATGAAATAGCATTTGCCCATCACGTCAATAGGCAATTGCTTCAGTACGACATTGAGTCGTGATGACACCACCGATATCATATGTATAAAGTAGTTTGCGAACCTAAAAGAGAATCAGATGGAGTCGATATGTAACAGAGATAATGTCGTGTGTGAGCTTAAAGGAAAGCATATGTATAACAAAATGCAATCGCTCATCGACATTGTAAACAGCAAACTTAACTATGGCGGTAGAGAGGTGTATGTGATCATTGATAAAGAAGGAAATCTGTGGTCCAAAGCGAAAGACGTTGCACTGATTTTGGAATACAGAAATCCTGAAAAAGTAATCAGAGATCATGTCAGAGAAAAGTATAGGCAGTCATACGCTGATATAGGGGTGAACGATTCGTTCACCCCTTTGAATATGCAGCCACATGCCATATTTATCAATGAACTGGGCTTGTACGCATTGATTATGAATTCAAAGATGGCAGCTGCAGAACAATTCCAGGACTGGGTGTACGAAGAAGTGCTACTGTCCATTCGCAAGCACGGCGAGTTCAAGATTGAGCAAAAGTACAAGCCACTACTGGATTATCTGAATAAGAAACTTACAGATGCTAACGACATTATCGATAAATGTGCGCTACCGCCAACGGAAGATATCGGTAAACATCATCGGTTCGTTCTGATCTACACTGGTGGTTTCTGTTACTATGTCATCAGACGTCAAAAGCGACTGGTAAGCATACGACTCGATGCTATTAGGCAAGAATACTCCGATATGCAAGTGCTACTGTCTCTCGACAACGTCAATCCCGTAACGCTGTATAACCTTATGAAAGAGCAGTTGCCCATTAAAGTTGTAGGTAACTGCTTCATCACGGAGATGAATTAAGATGACTTGATCGACAGTATCGTACACATAAAGTCGTTTGCGAGCTTAAAGAAACACATAACAAAATGCAATCGTGAACAACAAGCTTATCTACGGTGGTAAAAAGGTGTATCGACTAAGAGAATAATCCGTGGTTCAAAGCGAAAGACATTGCGAGAATACTCGAGTATGCGAATACAAAACAGGCAGTCATACTAAACGTCGACGACGATGATAGAGTCATCCTTCAAAACTTGCGTATACAAAGAGAGTCTGTGCGACAGACTCCCTTTAATTCCCATCCTCAGACGCTTTTTTTCAGATCCCATTTAAAACACTCTTATAGCGCTATTAAAGACAAATTCTATAACAGTAAATGTTTTTAATCGATAACCATCCATTAAAAACTAATAACCATACATGTTTCTGCACTATTGAGCTTCGGTGATTCTTTCACTTTTAACATCAAAAATTAAGTTTCTCTGGCTTACTAGTACCACATTACAAATAGTTAAAGCCATTATTGGTTTGCTAAAATCAACTGTAAGTTTCAGATTAGTTCGATCTTTTACAATAGCGGTTTTTCAGTAAGAACAATCAATAACATACGATGGTCTTCTCCCAATAAATGACCCAGAGTTGAAGCATAGTTCATTATTATGATAAGGGTTATCTAGTTTAGTCTTTCAATTTCTAAAATCATTGTAAGCAATATACATCTTACCGAAAATTTTATCATCAATGTTTAAATTCCAATTCTCTTTGGGAAACACTTCATTCCGTCCATTCTTAATATAAATATTTTTGACAAAACAAAAGTCAAACATTGAACCATGTGTGAATTGCCCAAGATCTTCTTTTCTGCTATGCTGAAAACCAACAATGACAAAGTCTGGCATATCGAATTGGATTGAATTGAACTGATCTTTTATATCAAACTGAAATGAGTTTGCATTAGTAGGTACTAGTTTTTCAAGACATTGCCAATAATTAAAACCAATTGGAATTTTGGGGTGTTTGTATAATTTTCCTTTAATTTCGTCTCCATAAATAGGATTGTATTCAACAATTGGCCACAGAATTCCGAATTTCTCAGTAACAATTTTACCAGCATCTGGTATAGTATCTGCATCATCAGATCCATCTGCTTTCTTTGAGGGTCTTCTGTAAAGCGAAACATCATCATTAGAATTTCGAATGAATGTGATCTTGTACCCACCTTTCCAGAATATTACATTACAATCTCTCATAAACCCAAACAAATATCTTAATGGATAGGTAATTTCATTACAATTATCTCTTCTAACATATTTACCTAGTTCTATCCCCGACATTTGGGAGTATGCTAATTCTGATTCCGAACCTAGCAATGTATGCATCATTGTTGAATTGATGCCAGGGTTGTCAATACTTTCGATTATACAACCATGTTTAGAGATCTCTATTCTTGAGAACTGGAATAGGAAGAAATTCTCACAAATATCATTAGTTGAAGTTTTTTCATAATCTGCATTTGTATCTCTTTTAGGTAGCTTATACTGTTGACATACATAAGCTTCATTCGGATGTGAAAATGCATCGCTAATAGGAATATCAAACTCAATGTGCTTGTTGTATTCATTCTAATTATTTTTTTGTTGAATTGTTTGGCAGAAATGACTGACACTCATAACTTTCAATTTTTTGTTGTTTCATTTATTATACAGAAAAACAAATTCTTAAACAACTACACTTTTCTTATCAACCCAAGAATTATGACTATTATCAAAACCTAACCATTTAATTGGCAGTTTATTTCCTTTTCTTCGCGAAACTTTTTCCACTAAGTAGTTTGGTCTTAAGCAGCCCTGGCTCATAAAAAAATGCCTTTAATAAATTCATTTTTTAAATATTTTATTGTATATGTCGTGAGGTTTGTGTGCAATACTTCACACACCTCAAATACTTCAGTGAACCAATTTGGTGTATATCCTTTTTCAAACAAATTTTTACTTTTACTTATACGAACTTTATCTCCTATTGCAAACTTTGGTTTAACCATTTTTCTTTCTCCCCCATACATGTTGATTAGAATAGAACTTTCATTCTTTGCATTTACATTGGTGGGTTTCATTCCGATTGTACTGTGAACAGTGTTATTGTAATCACTTATTAATTTAGGTAATATAGCACCCATTTATAGTTTCCCTGCATAGTAAATATCTTCCACATTTTCTCCTTCAATGGTCTATTAAATCTATCTACAACACTAGCTTTCTTTTCACTGTATGTTGAAAAGTGTGTTATGTTATTGTTGGCCATTAATGTCTTAAATTACTTATTGTAAAATTCTTTACCTTCATCTGTTTGTAAATGCATGGGTTTGCGATCTTCCAAAATAGTTTTGAATGCTAAGGTAACATTTTCACCAGTTTTATCTTTGATTGGTATTGTCCATGCATATTTGGGGGAAAAAATTACAGTTAACATATATTTAAACCCTTTGTTAATTATATGTATACCTTCTAAAGATCCAGAATTCATTTCAACTAAATCAGATTGCCAAAGATCATGATACCAAAAGATATAACAGTTCTTCTGGGGAAGTTTTTTTGCATTATTTTATGAATTTCATTTACAATATCGTTTTTTATACTACCACCAGTGAATAGCGAGTTATTGGTTACACGACATCTACAAACACATTTAATTCTTTCATTGTTATTATTGGTAAGTTTATATGAACTTAGTGTATTTTTCATACATTTGAGACAGTATACATTTAAGTTATCATTGTTCATTTTATATAATAAATGAGGCAACAAAAAATTGCAAACAATATAGAGAAGAATATAGAGAGAAGAAGACAGCTAATTGCAAAAGGTTAAAACTTTTAGAAAATTTTGCCAAGATGAATATGATAAAAATAAAAAACACGACCAACCAATGACAGATGCGATAGAAGATTTGGGGCAAAAATTGGACATGTAACAAATAAGAATAAGAACATAATAACATAAATTGTTCCAGTTGCTGTTAAGAATTTAGACTACCCACAGACACTAACAGAAACATCTTTTGAAAGAAAAATGTTTGGCAAAACAGGCACCGATTAACGCTATGACGATGAATGCTATGGATCTGAACACTATGGCAATGAACGCTATAACGATAGCAATAAATGCATTGGCGATGACGATGAACGCTATGACGAAGCGTTGGGGTGTTTGAAAACTGATGTCCGACAGTTAACTAACTACAAAACAACATTTATTGATAACAAATCGGTCGATTTCTTAATTGACTGCAAAAACGATATTTTTAGTCTAAGGGCTGATAAAGGTAGATTGTATATTGGTATTTGCGAAGTAACATTCATCAATGACAAATTTACTGTAAAAGGTCGAACATACACTTCAACCGATGGTTTGATAAAATTACTAACTAGTAAGAAAGTAACAGAAAGTGACTACATTGCAACCGACTATGAACACTATAGTCATATCCTAGCAGATACGAAAGCAGTTTTTCAAAACAATGATCCAAACTTGGGAACTCCCAAATCGAGTAAAGGGAATAAATGTCACTCTCTCCACGGCCACTGTTACTATCTCCACGACCACTGTCACTCTCTCCACAGCCACTGTCACTCTCTCCATGGCGACTGTCACTCTCTCCACGGCCACTGTATTTCTCCACGGCCACTGTCACTCTCTCCACGGCTACTGTCACTCTCCATGACCGCTGTCACTCTCCATCACCACTGTCACTCTCTCCACGGCCACTGTATTTCTCCACGGCCACTGTCACTCTCTCCACGGCTACTGTCACTCTCCATGACCGCTGTCACTCTCCATCACCACTGTCACTCTCTCCACGGCCACTGTTACGCTCTCCACGGCCACTGTCCCTCTCTCCACGGCCACTGTCACTCTCTCCACGGCCACTGTCACTTTCTCCACGACCACTGTCACTCTCCACGGCCACTGTCACTCTCCACGGCCACTGTCACTCTCTCCACGGCCACTGTCATAGTGTTAGTTGCTTGATGTTGTTTGGTGGGGACAGCCACTGAGAAGTCCTTGAAAAACGAGCGACTTTGATGCAGAAGGTTTTATTGACGAGATAAAACTAAGGCATTGTATTAGGAATACCTCCTCTTACGAGCATAAAAATAGCGGAGAGATTTGGGTGGCTCTTAACATCGAGGTCTTCAGAGTCGATGAGGGTAATTGAGGTGAGTTTGGAGCAGCGCCGCAATGAAAGAAGGGGGAGGTAGCGGGAGATCTCCCAGAAAATCCGCCGACCAAAGGCATCGTCTGGCAACATTCCGTCATGCGAAAATCCGGAGCGACCCGGCCGGGGATTGAACCCGGCGGGAGGTGAGCAGGCTAACCGCTCAGCCACCGCGGTCTCCCTGCAAACAAAGTCGAAGAGTTGGAAATTACAAAAGACTACTAAGTCTGGTCAAGCTAGGAAGGATATAGAAAGCTACATTTACGCTGCGTAGATGTCCTTTCTGGAAGGTGTTGTACGACTCAGTAATACTGAGTCCTCACCTAATGTTTCAGTTCCAGAAATAGTAGAGAAAGATACTACAGTATGAGAGGAGTCGAAGAAAGTGACGTTCATGTAGAGACGACTGCTGGAGCTAGTGCGAGAACAATAGCATGGAGGAAGAAAATAACACTAGCGAAAATAATTGAGAACTACATCGATTCTCTGCAACCTTTACAATTACACAAAGTCGAGGAAGAGGGGGATGACATTAATATATTTTTAATCATTGTCACCCGTCGTTCAACCCTTGCCATTACGTGACAAAATGAGGTTACGGTTGGATATAATGAAACTTTTTTTGGAATACGCAGATAGGAACCAAGTACAATCTGCTGTGTACATTTCGCTTCCTACTTATCCAACATTCACTCCCGCAGCCAGTAGCCGCATCCGGTAGGCGGAAACAATGTGTGCTCAACCAGTTTAAATATCCAGCGCTGTCACACTATGAGGAACATACTACTCAGTGTGAAAATAACGCCAGACCTCACTGCCTCCTCCTGCGCCAGCCGGGGGTGAATAACCTCCAGGCTATGCGGTCATTGCACTTAGTATCTCCAGGACATTTGAAAGATAAATGTCATCAATATACATCGAAATCTGCATTTTTACGGAGTGTGAGGTTACAAATCAATGACGACTATGATTCCCGTTGTTCTAGCATTCCTGATTCCTGAGGCTTGTTCTGTAGCATTCTCTTATATGTCCGAATTCCTGAGGCTTGTTCTGTAGCATTCTATTATATGTCCGAATTCTCGGTAAATCTCTTTTCTGAGAACGATTTTTCTCCATAATAGTACTATTTGTCGTTATAATAATTAGACGTTAAGAAGTTGAAATGTAACTTATATTTTATATAAATATGTAATATAGTGTGTAAGGAGCTGTGAAGAACACACACAAGGCCTCCTCGTTGCGATATCCAATATGAGATATCATCATATTATATTCAAATAGACATGTGCTGTGTATGGTGTAGAATTAGCATACGCAACAATGGGACAGCACATATAACACTCGAGTGATCAGGCTGCACAGCTGACTTGCAATAAATCAGTGGGAAAGGATGTGATCTTACCTAGGCTGCCGCTGTATAATTGCCCGGTGCAGTCCTGGGCCGGTAGGGGAACAAGTTTATTACCATTATCACCCTCTAGAAACTAGCATTTTAGTACGTGCATCAAAATAAGGCAGACAATTGAAAACTCTACACATATGTAAGACACTGGGTAAGAAATAGGTTAACTTGACACTACAGTAGATAAAACGACAAAATATATACGCCCTTTGAATATATTTAATTAATTTTACTTTTCATTTCCTTTTATATTGTAATTGTTAAAATCAGAACTAATCAAAAACCCTGACGGCAATATGAGAAAAGCTATAAAGACAACACACTATCCTAACAACGCTAAAAGTGGCCATGCCTAGCCAACTTGAACCCTTTTATGGTTACGTGACATAGCTTGCCAGCGTCTGAATATACTGGTTTCAAAATCAAATTAATTAAATTGTTCTCTGTAGTAAATATTTCTTTAAAACAAATTGTGTTCTCACTAAACAGTCTAGCTCTGGTAGAAACTACTAAACTACTAAAAGTCAAAATGGAGTCGCCTGTGCACTGATGCTAACGGACATCGAGCTGAATCAAACTGTAAATAAAATTAGGTCCAGATGAAAATGTCAGATCGTTTTGTAGGACTTATCTTTCAATCACCAAGCGGATTGAAGGTAGGATGCTCTTGCAGTATTTGGCGTAGCAGGATTAAGGTGGAGATACGTGGAGCTCCGCTCTACATGTACGTGGACGGCGTGTTATAACTATCTAGCTCCTGACCACTTGACCTCACGAATGGGCGACCATTGACACAAGCTCCATTGCTGGTTACAAGTTGGTTCAAGGACACGTCTACACACCCTGGAACTAATTAAGTCCTACCTCTCCGTCCACTTCAGACGGGAGGTCCTGCCCTACGTCTGACGTCATTGGAGGCTGCTAGCGAAGAGAGGGTTAGTCTCTGCAGGCTGACGCTAGCTTAAATAGGGGCCTATAGAGCCAGCCAATTAACAATCAGGATTCAAACCTACGGGCCAATGGGGATCAAAACTATTCAAACCACCCACATGAACCACTTCTAACGACCTAAATGAAGGAAAACCAAAGAATACGTGATCTCGGAACTGAGATATAATACAATAAAAAGTAGAAAGATTTACAAAATGGAGATCACGCCAAAAGAAATATTAATTATATAAAAATAAATACACAATGAAAAATGAACTAGCCTAAAAAAATTACACAAATATTATTGCCTTGCCGCCATAAATCTAAGTTTAAAAAAATCTTACGTGTTAAAAAAAATATAAAAAAATAAAATTTACATAGGCAGTCGAAATCATATAAGTGACATGTGTGAAAAATATTACCTTAGCTCTTGCATGACAATATGTGTAGCAATAAGAGCAGGAAAAATAATATAAGTTAATTGTATGCATAAAAACCCTATTTTCATGGGTGTTACAAAGTGTGAACTGTAGACCAACATTGTGACATAGTGAAGAATAGATCACTAAATTTACTATTCATGTATGACTTATGCATAGTCACATAACCTTTCAATTTGGTTTTTATTGGGTAACAACAGCCTTCAATTTATTTACAACTCCTTTACCACGTAAGAACAATTTTCATATTTTATAAAGTTCATTTCTTTTTGAACATTCAAAGCAATGTGTTGCTATAAACTTTTTCTCGATTTCCCAAAGAAGCTCACATAGAATATTTCTAAATTTAATCTAACAGTAATTTTATTTACTTTCAGTTTCATTTTATTTTAAAAGCAAGATATGTTTCGTATTACATAAAAATAATTCAACTGTTGTTATTTACTATTTAGCTTCTATAATTTTTTTAGTGGCCCTCCCACTTCCGATAAAAGTATTTTAATGCGTTTGGAATGATTACATTCAATAATCTCAGTATGACTTGATGCATAATACAAATACAAAACGTGCTTCAATGTTACAAATAGCATTTATTTGATAGAAAAACTTAGTCCTCTTATTGTATTAGGATTGGTTGTCAAGCACTGGCCAGCTTTCATTACTAACTCGTCAAACGACGGTACTAACGTGCGTAAATAATTGTCCTCCCTCAGTCTGCCGTATTAACTCCTGTAGGAACCATATACAAACCTGGTGCTGTTACTGGTGTGGGCATTTTACGATTAATTAAACTTAGTCCACGGCTACTGGATCCATCGCGCACAACAACTCAACTCAACTCAACTGAGTAGGCTTGGTTGCAGTGTTGCCAGATGGCTGAACAAAATTACCCCCAAATTGGATTTAAAAAATCTCCAAAAAAAGGCTTTTCTGGAAAAAAAAATCCCCCAAAACATTTTTGTGAATGCTTATTATTTTTGATTGCACATAAATTATGCATTATGGCTTAATCCTTGAAACATATGTATGGATTATACAGTTTATAAGTGCCAGATATTAAAATTATACCAACACAGATATCTTTAGAAAGGAAAACACTTTAAAAAGTAACAGAAAATAGTGAATGTTTGGCATAAATAAGAAAAAATTACGTAATTTCAACATATTTACATAAAAAAAAGAATTGCAATGTGCAAATGAGTGAGCAATAATTACATTAAGTTGCCAACATCAAATTAGAAAAAGTTCAACGGATGTTAATGATATACATAAATTACAGTAACATCACAAACTAGTAATGTCTACATGTTATCATTTGTACTGTTGGAGAGTGCAGTCATGAGTGCATCGTTACCTATGACATAGCCTTTAGCTTTTGTTTGATGAGTCAATGTTCTTTTATTCAGAAATGATAATTGATGATTTAGTTGTTTATGTAACAGCAGGACATGATTATGAATAATCCCTAAAGCAGTAAGCAAAACCCTCGAAAACTCCAATGAACTTTTCAAAATACCCAAAAAAATCCCCCCAAAAATTTCACCCCCTCCCCAAACTTCCTCCAAGAGCAAAAAACACCTCAAATTTGGGGGAAACCCTCCAATCAGGCAACACTGCTTGGTTGGTAAAACTGCTTTGGAAATACTACCGGGCCACAGCTGACACAAGCGTGCTCGTATACAAACGTGTGAATGAAAGGAAATTGAGGAAATAATCTACATTTTTCCCGGCATTGGAGTACCCGAATATAACCACGCTTCAATAACTATTGATATGTTATATGATTGTGGTGATACGAGTTTTCTGATGCAGTATTGTTGTGGATTTTGTCAGCAACCTACGACAATTTAAAATCTATAATTCTTTCTATCTATGAATTTAACAGTTAGTACTGTGTAGTATTGAAGTATTTCATTCTTTATAATTGTCTTCAAATAGTTCTGCAACTGTTCTCGAATTGAAAAATCAAAAACATTTAAAACTGTTTTATAAACTACGCATAAACTTGTGAATTTCTAGTACCGATAAAAATAAATTGGTGGTTGTTATTCGTTTTCCTATTATTACTGAACCTCAGTCCTCCTGATACATAACTACTAGTTGGGTTAATTGTTTGAAACATATGAGGGGTTTTATCAGGTTTGGCACCATCTTACAGATTGTCATATTATTACTGAACCTTAGTCCTCCTGATACATAACTACTAGTTGGCTTAATTGTTTGAAACATATGAGGGGTTTTATCAGGTTTGGCACCATCTTACAGATTGTCATATTATTACTGAACCTTAGTCCTCCTGATACATAACTACTACTTGGCTTAATTGTTTGAAACATATGAGGGGTTTTATCAGGTTTGGCACCATCTTACTGATTGTCATATTATTACTGAACCTTAGTCCTCCTGATACATAACTACTACTTGGCTTAATTGTTTGAAACATATGAGGAGTTTTATCAGGTTTGGCACCATCTTACTGATTGTCATATTATTACTGAACCTTAGTCCTCCTGATACATAACTACTAGTTGGCTTAATTATTTGAAACATATGAGGGGTTTTATCAGGTTTGGCACCATCTTACAGATTGTCATATTATTACTGAACCTTAGTCCTCCTGATACATAACTACTAGTTGGCTTAATTGTTTGAAACATATGAGGGGGGCATGGGCACCGGACATCGCCGTCGCTGGCTGTACTCATCTCGAGGTGTGCTACAGAGAAGTCGCATTTTGGCTGGGCCAAAGTCCACCAAGTATGAGACGACGAGATGTTTTACGCCCGTTAATCTTCGTGGGCGTCGTTGACAGCAAACATCTTCGTGCACATAGCAATTGGAACCGCCCGTGCGAGGCCCATCCAGGGGGCGACTTAAATGGCAAGAACCGGAGTCAAGTATTTATTCAAGTATTGTAACATCAAGTAACACTCCCGGCATTAATTGTGGCTACCATTTGCATGTAATATTTTAAACTGTTGTTGGTATTGTGGTAATGATTGTGTTATGTAAAAAATATTGGCGTCGCCGTACAAATGATAGGAACGGAACAGTGACATTGTGGCCAGATATTGTATGACTATAGTATGTATTTAACTTTGTTGAAAAATGAGTTTAACCCAAAGAAAATATTTTTTCAATTAATAGTAACCTAAAAAAAAACTCCTGTTACGTAGTGTAAACCTCTCATAAGACTCTGCTAATTTATATTTTGTGAATACGAAGTGTAATGTTTCTATTGGAAATTAGCCGTGAAATTTGTGCTCAAAAGTTTTGAAGCCGAGATCGCTTTTGCCCTGTGATTAGTCGTAGGAGTATTTGTGGTAAATGCAAGAGTAAGGTATATTTGAGTTGCCTGCACCTTAGCAGGGCAGTGGCGTCTCAATTTTAAACCAGACTATATATTTTATCTACTAAAATGTTACCACCACTGCACGAAGAAACATAGTGTTGTTAACGCTATGGTTCACAGACTCTCTATGTTGTCCATAATTGACTAATCTACAGGTTATTATGATATTATTCCTTTATTTTATACATTAACTGGTCTAATTTGAGTGGAAAAACTTAGTGTGTGTACAAAAAGAGATAGGTGCATAAAAAGCATCGTAGTATGTAATTTTATTGCGAGAGAAATACTTCAGAGAAAATAAAACTACATGACTGATATGCGTCCTCTTATATCACTCTGTAAATACATAAAGTATCGTGCGATTGTGTCGGATAGTTTGGCTGTAGTGAGGAGTTTGTTTGTTCACTGTATTCTGCTCGTGTGTCGCGCGGGCCGGTTGAGGCTGCACGCTACGTGACAAACAGGCAACCAGTCAGCGCGCAGCTGGCCCATGAGCCAACCTTCCATTTGACGAACCTTGAGTTAACCTCGTACAGCCACAACACCTGTAGCCATGCCCGAGTAGTGTCGAGTATTGAAGAACCTTGAGCGACACTGGCAGCAAGGGAGCTAGTTAACTTCGTACAGCCACAACACCTGTAGCCATGGTCGGGTAGTGTCGAGTATTGAAGAACATTGAGCGACACTGGTAGCAAGGGAGCTAGTTAACTTCGTACAACCACAACACCTGTAGCCATGGCCGGGTAGTGTCGAGTATTGCAGAACCTTGAGCGACACTGGTAGCAAGGGAGCTAGTTAACCTCGTACAGTCACAACACCTGTAGCCATGGCCGGGTAGTGTCGAGTATTGAAGAACCTTGAGCGACACTGGTAACAAGGGAGCTAGTAAACTTCGTACAGCCACAACACCTGTAGCCATGGCCGGGTAGTGTCGAGTATTGGAGAACCTTGAGCGACTCTGGTAGCAAGGGAGCTAGTTAACTTCGTACAGCCACAACACCTGTAGCCATGGCCGGGTATTGTCGAGTATTGAAGAACCTTGAGCGACACTGGCAGCAAGGGAGCTAGTTAACTTCGTACAGCCACAACACCTGTAGCCATGGCCGGGTAGTGTCGAGTATTGCAGAACCTTGAGTGATACTGGCAGCAAGGGAGCTAGTTAAATTCGTACAGCCACAACACCTGTAGACATGGCAGGGTAGTGTCGAGTATTGAAGAACCTACAGTGATACTGGCAGCAAGGGAGCTAGTTAACTTCGTACAGCCACTTCACACCTGTAGACATGGCCGGGTAGTGTCGAGTATTGAAGAACCTTGAGCGATACTGGCAGCAAGGGAGCTAGTTAACTTCGTACAGCCACAACACCTGTAGCCATGGCCGGGTAGTGTCGAGTATTGAAGAACCTTGAGCGACACTGGCAGCAAGGGAGCTAGTTAACTTCGTACACACAACACCTTAGATGGCGGGTAGTATCGAGTATGAAGAACCTTGAGCGACACTGGAGCAAGGGAGTAGTTAACTTCGTACAACACAACACCTGTAGCCATGGCGGGTAGTGTCGAGTATTGAAACTTGAGCGACACTGGAGCAAGGGAGCAGTAACTGTACAGCCACAACACTGTAGCATGCGGTAGTGTCGAGTATGAAGAACCTTGAGCGACACTGGCAGAAGGAGCTAGTTAACTTCGTACAGCCACAACACCTGTGCCATGGGGTATGTCAGTATTGAAGAACTGAGCGACATGGCAGCAAGGGAGCTAGTTAACTCGTACAGCCAAACACCTGTACCATGGCCGGGTAGTGTCGAGTATTGAAGAACTTGAGGAATGGAGAAGGAGCTAGTTAACTCGTACACCACAACCTGAGCCATGGCGGTAGTGTCGAGTATGAGAACCTAGGACACTGGCAGAAGGGAGTAGTTAACTTCGTACAGCCACAACTGTAGCCATGGCGGGTGTGTCGAGTATTGAAGACTTGAGCGAACTGGACAGGAGCTAGTTAACTTCGTACAGCCACAACACTGTAGCCATGGCGGTAGTGTCAGTATGAAGAACCTTGAGCGACATGGAGCAAGGAGTAGTAACTTCGTACACACAACACCTTAGCATGGCAGGGTAGTTCGAGTATTGAAAACCTTGAGCGACACTGGTACAAGGGAGCTAGTTAACTTCGTACAAGCCACAACACCTGTAGCCATGGACGGGTAGTGTCGAGTATTGAGAGAACCTTGAGCGACACTGGTAGCAAGGGAGCTAGTTAACTTCGTACAGCCACAACACCTGTAGCCATGGCCGGGTAGTGTCGAGTATTGAGAACCTTGAGCGACACTGGCAGCAAGGGAGCTAGTTAACTTCGTACAGCCACAACACCTGTAGCCATGGCGGGTAGTGTCGAGTATTGAAGAACCTTGAGCGACACTGGCAGCAAGGGAGCTAGTAAACTCGTACAGCCACAACACCTGTAGCCATGGCCGGGTAGTGTCGAGTATTGAGAACCTTGAGCGACCTGGTAGCAAGGGAGCTAGTTAACTTCGTACACCACAACACCTGTAGCCATGGCCGGGTATGTCGAGTATTGAGAACCTTGAGCGACACTGGCAGCAAGGGAGTAGTTAACTTCGTACAGCCACACACACCTGTAGCATGGCGGGTAGTGTCGAGTATTGAAGAACCTTGAGCGAACTGGAGCAAGGGAGCTAGTTAAATTCGTACAGCCACAACACTGTAGCATGGCAGGTAGTGTCGAGTATTGAAGAACCTTGGGACACTGGCAGCAAGGGAGCTAGTTAACTTCGTACAGCCACATCACCTGTAGCATGGCGGGTAGTGTCGAGTATTGAAACTTGAGCGACACTGGTATCATTGAGTAGTTAACTTCGTACAGCCACAACACTGTAGCCATGGCGGGTAGTGTCGAGTATTGAAGAACCTTACGACATGGCAGCAAGGGAGCTAGTTAACTTCGTACAGCCACAACACCTGTAGCCATGGCGGGTAGTGTCGAGTATTGAGAACCTTGGTAGTAGTTCGAGTATTGAAGAACCTTGAGCGACACTGGAACAAGGGAGCTAGTAACTTCGTACAGCCACAACACCTGTAGCCATGGCGGGTAGTGTCGAGTATTGGAGAACCTTGAGCGACTCTGGTAGCAAGGGAGCTAGTTAACTCGTACAGCCACAACACCTGTAGCCATGGCCGGGTATTGTCGAGTATTGAAGAACCTTGAGCGACACTGGCAGAAGGGAGCTAGTTAACTTCGTACAGCCACAACACTGTAGCCATGGCGGGTAGTGTCGAGTATTGAGAACCTTGAGTGACACTGGCAGCAAGGGAGCTAGTTAAATTCGTACAGCCACAACACCTGTAACATGGCGGGTAGTGTCGAGTATTGAAGAACCTAGTGAACTGGAGCAAGGGAGCTAGTTAACTCGTACAGCACTTACACCTGTAGACATGGCCGGGTAGTGTCGAGTATTGAAGAACCTTGAGCGATACTGGCAGAAGGGAGTAGTTAACTTCGTACAGCCACAACACCTGTAGCCATGGCCGGGTAGTGTCGAGTATTGAAGAACCTTGAGCGACACTGGCAGCAAGGGAGCTAGTTAACTTGTACATCCACAACACCTTTAGCTATGCAGGGTAGTATCGAGTATTGAAGAACCTTGAGCGACACTGCAGCAAGGGAGCTAGTTAACTTCGTACAACCACAACACCTGTAGCCATGGACGGGTAGTGTCGAGTATTGGAGAACCTTGAGCGACACTGGTAGCAAGGGAGCTGTTAACTCGTACAGCCACAACACCTGTAGCCATGGCCGGGTAGTGCGAGTATTGAAGAACCTTGAGCGACACTGGCAGAAAGGGAGCTAGTTAACTTCGTACAGCCACAACACATGTAGCCATGGCAGGGTAGTGTCAAGTATTGAGAACCTTGAGGACACTGGAACAAGGGAGCTAGTAAACTTCGTAGCCACAACCGCTGTAGCCATGGCCGGTAGTGTCGAGTATGGAGAACCTTAGAGGATCTGGAGCAAGGGAGCTAGTTAACTTCGTACAGCCACACACCTGTAGCATGGCCGGGTATGTCGAGTATTGAAGAACTTGAGCGACACTGGCAGCAAGGGAGCTAGTTAACTTCGTACAGCCAACACCTGTAGCCATGGCCGGGTAGTGTCGAGTATTAGAACCTTGAGGATACTGGCAGCAAGGGAGCTAGTTAAATGTCAGCCACAACACCTGTAGACATGGCAGGGAGTGTTTGAGTATTGAAGAACCTACTGAACTGGAGCAAGGAGCTAGTAACTTCTGACAGCATCAACACTTAGACATGGCCCGGAGTAGTGTCGAGTATTGAAGAACTTGAGCGAACTGCAGCAAGGAGCTAGTTAACTTCGTAGCCACAACACCTGTAGCCAGGCCACGTATGTCGAGTATGAGACCTTGACACACTGACAAGGGAGTATTACTTACACCCAACACCTAGCATGCGGTAGTCAGTATGAAGACTTGAGGACATGCACAAGGAGCGTACTCGACAACACAACACCTGACATGAGGTGTCGAGAGGAACTTACGCATGTAGCAAGGGATAGTTAACCCTCACCACACACCGTACATGCGTAGTGTCAGTATGAAAACCTTGAGCGCACGCAGAAAGGACTATAACTCGTACAGCAACACATGAGCCATGCAGGTAGTGTCAATATGAAGAACCTTGAGCGACATGCAGCAGATAGTAACTACGCCACAACACTTAACATGCGGATTAGTATTGAGAACTTACGACTGTACAGCACTATACTCGTACTCAAACACTGTAGCGCGGTATTCGAGTATGCAACCTGACACACGCAGTAGGAGTAGTTAACTGTCAGCACAACGTAGCATGCAGGTATTCGAGTATGAGAACTGACGACAGGAGCAAGGAGCTAGTTACTTCGTACACCAACATACCGCATGTATTCATATTGAAACTTGACACATGGTAGCAGGGAGCTATTAATTGTACGCCACACACCTGAGCCATGCAGGGAGTGTCGAATAAACTGAGCGATGTTATGTAGTTAACTGTACACCACAACCTTACATGTCGGGTAGTGTCGAGTATGAGACTGACGACACTGGCCAAGATATATTCGTACAGCCAAACCTACATGCGGTAGTCGTATTCAGAACTGACGACACTGTGCAGGAGCTGTAACGACAGTCACAAACGAGCATGGCGGTGGTCGGGTAGTGTCGAGTATTGAAGAACCTTGAGCGACACTGGCAGCAAGGGAGCTAGTTAACTTCGTACAGCCACAACACCTGTAGCCATGGCCGGTAGTGTCGAGTATTGCAGAACCTTGAGCGACACTGGTAGCAAGGGAGCTAGTTAACCTCGTACAGTCACAACACCTGTAGCCATGGCCGGGTAGTGTCGAGTATTGAAGAACCTTGAGCGACACTGGTAACAAGGGAGCTAGTAAACTTCGTACAGCCACAACACCTGTAGCCATGGCCGGGTAGTGTCGAGTATTGGAGAACCTTGAGCGACTCTGGTAGCAAGGGAGCTAGTTAACTTCGTACAGCCACAACACCTGTAGCCATGGCCGGGTAGTGTCGAGTATTGAAGAACGTGGCGCTACACGAGAAACCTACATACAGCGCCACCCACTACTTGGGTGACTTAACATGGTAGTTGCGGCGACTCTGGTCAAAGTTCAGTCAACCCTCGTCTATACCTGGTGTAACATCGAGGTAATTCTTTTATATCTGTACAAGTGTTATATATATATATATATATATATATATATATATATATATATATGAATTATCAAGGTTTTTTCTTAGCAGTCATTGGGGCATTCTTTGTTATTATTTTTTTTTTTTTAAAGTTCAAATATAATACATTTCTTAACTGAGGAAAGACATATGGAATTTGTAATAACATTTTGGTCATATATCATTTGTATTGAGAAATCATATAAATTAAAATTTATAATGTTCTTTCGGGGTTATCCTTCACACGCTACTCACTTAACATCTTTTAGTTGTCGTTTTCACAGTCTCCTGATGGGATTCAGTTTTGGATTTTCTTTGCTCAAATGGAAAATATGGCTTGAAAAGCTATACCTGAAGGGACGGAAGGAATAAGTGTCCGGTAGTTGAGTTCGGCTGTGGCGAATGCTAGGTGGCGGCTACATGCCGGTCTGTTTAGTGCTTTTTGATGAAGTTCGATGGAGGTGTGGTGACAGATTGGAGATGTTTCTAATGGAAGGGACAGAGTCCTCCTTGCCATTAAGAAACAGTATGTTCGTGAGCGTTTTGAGGACAATAGTGTTTAGAATACAGACTGGCCAGCTCAGAGCCCTGACCTCTGTGGTGAACTGGAACGGCGACTCACTCAGTGCCAGACTCCAGAGATCCACATCTCTCACTACATTTGCTACAGCGCTGCAGGAAGACTGCTCAGGGTGGGACCAGCCGGTATTCACTTCCGCTACTTGCTAGTATATCCGAACAACACTTATATGACAGTGTTAAGTGTGTGTTCGACAACGGCATGTTGCGAGGTAAGCTGTGTTTTGCTCTGTGCTATGCCTAGTTGGTTGCTAGTTTACACAACAGCCGCTTAAACGTAGTAGTGTAGTTGACGCACGCCACAGCACGTCGCCGCTCTCTCGTGAGTGACCGCAGTAGATCCACTCTGGTTGCTGCATGTGCCGAGTGTGTACAGCACTGAGCAAGCACGAGCTCAACTTGCAACACCTCACCACACGCCACTGGTGTAAGAGAGACGCAAGCTAGGCTAGACGGCGTGGTAGACACGACACACAGGCGAGGTCCTGTTGCCATGGCAACCACAGAGGATATGCTGTGCTCGCCATCCTCACAGATATTGATCTGCAGGTGGACCTCCTTCCTTAGCTGCGTCGTCGTCAGCCGGCCCGTACGGAGCCTCAAGGTCAGCTGCCGCCTCGACACAATATCGTGGTTCGAAACTTGATCCGAGATCGGAAATAAGATCGACACACAAAACTGTTGCACCATTCGAGTTCAGAGCTGGACTGGAGATCGAGATGAAGGTCATTTCGAACCGCCGAAATCGGTGGTTCGAAATTTCGATTCGGGATCAGCATTCATCGTCGACAAATGTTTGGAAATACGCCAACAGATAGAACTACGTTCGAATGTTTTCTTGGGAAATTAAAACAACTTTATACGCACTTGAATGTTATTAAGTAAAATTCCTACAATGATAATTCACTTAAAACAGATAAAACATCGCACATATAGTTCTACCTATAGTGAAAAATACGCCTACTTCCATGACGTCATATATTACGAACCAATATCAAAATTTGTCTCATACTTTATCTCGATCTCTCACTTTGGAACTAAGATCGCCGAATCGGAGATCCAGAAGCATGAAATTTCGTTGGTGCAACACTTATACATTGGAACCAAGAACAAACTGGATACCGGTTCGGAACTAGGATCATCCGATCTCGGATCGGGGAAGATGCTGGTTCAAACGGGCATGAGTTACTGCGTCCACTGTCGTGGGTAGGTTGCACATTCATAACCGGTGATGTATACAGTAAAACATACTGACTAATGTGACATTTTCGATTCCTCGTAAACATGCATGGCTAACGTGACATTTCCGATACCTCGTAAACATGCATGGCTAACGTGACATTTTCGATACCTCGTAAACATGCATGGCTAACGTGACATTTTCGATACCTCGTAAATATGCATGGCTAACGTGACATTTTCGATACCTCGTAAATATGCATGGCTAACGTGACATTTTCGATACCTCGTAAACATACATGGCTAATGTGACATTTTCGATACCTCGTAAACATACATGGCTAATGTGACATTTTCGATACCTCGTAAACATGCATGGTTAATGGGAAAATCTGGTCGAGTACTCAGCATGTGGTTGAGTGGATGCAGGGAGAATGTTCAACACAAGCACAGCTCATAGAAAATAATTACGCAATTGCAACAATTTAACCCAGGAATTAATGTGTGAGCGATCGATTTAAGGCCTCTCTTCGCCTCCTTTGCGCAAATTCTTCGTTTCCGCGTCATCATTTCGAATTCAGGGTAATTACGGAAAAGGTACGACTACAGAAAACTTACATTTTAAGAGTCTCTTAAAGTTTTTGTGCTTAATTTGAATTGTGTTTTATGTTCTTGTCGTAAATGCCAGGAACATATTTATATAATATCATTAAGTTTCTGCCTTTTTGTAAGCAGAAAATAACAATTGCAATTGGCTGATACTCATTGTCAGTGCTGTACCCACCCAGTCATGAGTAGTGTACAGTCTTCCACACTCTCTGTGACGCAGCTCAAGAGCTGAGCACAACTACCTACTGCTCACACCAAACTAATTACTGTCAGTACTGTACCCACCCAGTCATGAGTAGTGTGCAGTCTTCCACACTCTCTGTGACGCAGCTCAAGAGCTGAGCACAAGTACCTACTTCTCACACCAAACTAATTACTGTCAGTACTGTACCCACCCAGTCATGAGTAGTGTACAGTCTTCCACACTCTCTGTGACGCAGCTCAAGAGCTGAGCACAACTACCTACTGCTCACACCAAACTAATTACTGTCAGTTCTGTCCCACCCAGTCATGAGTAGTGTACAGTCTTCCACACTCTCTGTGACGCAGCTCAAGAGCTGAGCACAAGTACCTACTGCTCACACCAAACTAATTACTGTCAGTACTGTACCCACCCAGTCATGAGTAGTGTGCAGTCTTCCACACTCTCTGTGACGCAGCTCAAGAGCTGAGCACAACTACCTACTGCTCACACCAAACTAATTACTGTCAGTTCTGTACCCACCCAGTCATGAGTAGTGTACAGTCTTCCACACTCTCTGTGACGCAGCTCAAGAGCTGAGCACAAGTACCTACTTCTCACACCAAACTAATTACTGATTACAGGAACGAATTATCGAACGGGCCAACACTTACAGACACGTTTTTATTTACATTTTCAATCTTCACATGCAAGTTAATTTTTGATGAGTGCTGTACTTGGGTGGACACATGACTTGTTAAGTTATCACAAACAATCAGCTGTAGGTTTCGTGTTCGACTATAGTAGGTACTGTAAAAAATAATCGGAAAATTGCCTGACAAGTGTAAGGTAATATCCACAAACTTGTGGGGGAAACATAGTTTTCCTTACAGGTAAGGTAAAATTACCGCACTCTGGAGTAAAATTCACGTACATGGCAGTGGAAAGGATGGGAAAATTACCGTACTACGCGTGCATCTCTTCATCATTCTCAGCAGCTAAGTGGGAGGGCGTGCGGAAGAAACAATCCGTTTAGCACGTACGCTAATATCCGCTAAAGCTGTCAGTCAGTCGTCGTGGTGTAGTGGATAGCGCATCGACCGATCGTGATAGATGACCTTGGTTCGGGCCCACACACGAGCATGTGTCGAGGATATTAGTGCTGAGGTTTCGATTACAGTTCGTTAGAGGTTTTAGGAAACAAAATAATTAACAGTACTAATACTCCGGAGTATAAATGTATGATACAATACTGTTCATTTGACCGTACTTGTATGGGAACCACTCCATCCCCACTTATGTCACGTACTTTCCCCGTACGCTTAGGGAATATTACTTTACTTGTTATGTAAATTCGCTCTACATTTAAGAGGTAATTTTACCTTACATGTAGAGGTAATTAGCTTCCCTTACATGTAAGGGAATTTTACCTCATTTTCTTTACAGTGTAGGTACTGTGGACCATTCATAACCTAGAGGAACAACGAGGCAGGCCACTGAGCCACTCAGTGCATAGTAGCAGCTATAAACAATCTTCCTGTGCGTTAGTACCACAGTCATGTGCCCTGGGTCTGTCTTGCACGGAATATAACGGCCCCGCGTATATTGGGAACTACTGTAGTGATTTGGGCTGTATTTGTCGTATATGTGATTATTCGGGAGTAGATGTTAATGAACCGTGTTAGTAGTAGGGTAAAGAGAGTTCATGTCCAGGATTTAGGTTGAGGCTCGCCGCTCCCGAGGGAGACGACTGACTGCGATTTTGGAATTTTCCAGCTTTTCCTAAGAAATTCCCGTTTTTCGTACAAAACCAGAAATAAAGTATTTTACCCAAAATTCGCTTTATTTCTTAAAAAAAAAAAAAAAAAAAAAAAGTCCTTTTTCCCCAACTGCAAAAAATCCTGCCCCAAAAAGGCCACTTTTAGCTGGAACAGGTAACCAGGATTAGTAACTCAGGACTGAGGAACATTGACCATTGACCTTGATCTTACACTCCAAAAAAATCCTAACAGAAGTAAAAAAAAAAAAAAAAAAAAAATATTAAAAAGATATTTAAAAATTCTAAAAATACCCGAAAAATTATAATATTATTTTTAAAACTTAAATTTCTGCAGGCCACTCCCACCACCAATGTTTAACGTTGGTTAATTAGTTGGCAGGCCTCCACTAATTACTCACATCGTTCGACTCTCCTCACCGATACTAGTTGTTATATCGCATGCAGGCATTGAGACATCACATGCATGGACATTGAGACATCACATGCAGGCATTGAGACATCACATGCATGGACATTGAGACATCACATGCATGGACATTGAGACATCACATGCATGGACTTTGAGACATCACATGCATGGACATTGAGACATCACATGCATGGACTTTGAGACATCACATGCATGGACAGGCAGGGAAGCTGACCTTGTTAAAGTTTAAAACAATGACAAGAGCAGTGTTAGCAGGTCTGCACCTGCACGGTGTAAGGTAACTGCACACATGCATACTTCAAAGTCGTTTTCGCACCTGCATGGCGTCGGGTAACTAGAGTCGCATGTGTACATGCTTCCATGTCGTTTTCACAATCTGCATGGTGTAAGATAGCCTAAGTCGGGGAAGTCTCCCATGGTGGTCCCTACACTGCAGGTACTATTTCCCTTGGGTAGGGACTTGAAATATTCCATGTGTGTAGGAACTTTGGTACTCAGACTGAACTTAAAAAAAATTTTATACCCTATGTTGGATGTGGGATATTTCATACTCTTATGTAAGGCAGACTCTGCCTCCCTTAATTTGTTTCTGGTAACCATATTGCTTGTTATGGGTGTAGGGTATGCCAAATAAAAAATCTGCATTTATTATTCGATTTTTAAATTTATTTTAATTTTAATTTTTTAAGTTACACTTGAATTGCCCATAGAGTATTGTGGAACAATGCCAAGTCTATCATTAACTTACTACATTTCCAGTCTCCTCTCTTAAAGTCTAATTTTTACACAATGTCGGTGTTTGTTAATTATTCTTTATCTGGAAGGTTTTGTAGGAATAATAGTATGATACTCGGCTTTTATATAAATCTATCTTTTTATGTGATTAAACCAAGCGCTATTATATTCTGTATATCAGAGGAAGTAGGCAGGATATATCACCAGCGAAAAATTAAAGACTTTTTCATTGAAATTATATATATATATATGTATATATACTTACATTCTTCAGACTACAAACATAAAAACAAATTCCTTAAATATTCCACACTATTCGTGTAGTGTCTTTACAACAGCATGCTCACTTTTCATGTTGTGAATATAATCTGCTTATACACATCTCAAGACAGAGTCTATGCTAGCAAGCATCCAACCAGAACCCTTTGCAAATATATTCTTCTTCATGACAAAGTTTCACTGCTGCTACTGTCAAAACTAAGCTTTATAACTGGAACATGGCTGATTATGTACCGGCACACAGGTACCATATCAGCCACTATAACTCATACATGCCATCTGCTCTACCAACCAACACCACTTATAACTACTAACTATACCACCTGCTATAACGCTAGCATACCTCATCCATTCGTCCACGCAGACCATACAAAGCAAACATACAGCCCATAACAGTGACATAATCAATTTCTTATACCATCCACCATGCCGACTGACACCAGTCAAATACATTGACTACCATAAGAAACACTTTAACTCAAGCATGCCGTAGCATTAGAGTACTTACCGGCATACATATACTATCCACACCATTCGACATCCACCAATAATCGCAAGACAGATATACTGGAAAACATATCACCCAACATACGAACTATACCAACTAAGTTAACCCAAGTGTACCAAGCAAATTATGTAGTCCAGACAAACCTGTAACACAAACATTCTTACCGTCTGTCAAAGTAACATAACTTAACCTACCAAAGTACAGATAAAAATTATACTAATCCTAAGCACACATATGTCCTACATGTTTAGGATTATTTCAGCTGGCCAATCGCATGAAGGCACCGAAACATCACATGAGGAGGAGGAAGGGGCGGAGTCAGTCGGCAGACTCGGAGGGACCTGTTGGAGATGTAGGTGCTGGAGTTAAAGAAGCAGAAAATTCCCGACGATGGTGTTCTAGGTATCTCAGCCGAAAATTCCGATGGCTCCATTGAAGATTTCGTAAACATAACATCTGAAGAAGTCGATGGTGCTGATTAAACAGGATACCTCTCACTTGAAGAAGAAATCGATGGTAAGAAACCATTATCGGGCAATATCCACTAGCCATAGAATACCTGGCGTAGAAGCTAGCCGAGACGATGTATCGTTCATGGCAGCCATTGTCAAACTAAGTCTCTCAGCTTAGCTCTCTACTGGTTATTATATACGCAAATGCAAGCCCTATGATGTCATATTGACTTAGAACCAATCGTATTACACCATTAATATATTGTTCGGGCAGCGACCAGTCAATCACCGAGTTGCCGAGTATTTGCAGCTGGCCAATCACATGAAAACTTTGAGACATCACACACAGGTAGGTAGACAGGCTTTATATGCTAGTTCCCTGATCACATTACTATGCAGTTATATCTTCAACACGATCGCAGAATCGGAACTGGCGGCAACCAGTTATCGATTATCCAGGTCGTGGCTCCATGATCATCGAAGTCAAGAGGCAGGCCTTCGCAATCGCAATTCATCTTCGCGGTATGGTAGCACTCTGAGAAAACCCAAATACTAGTTTGCCGCATAAAAAAGAGAGGTTCTATGTATATATGGATGATAGTAATATATATATATGAAAGGAATATATATTATTCTATACATAATTATATATATTACTGTCTTGTAAATACATTTTATATTCCCATTTTTATATGTATATAATTATGTATATAATAAACTGAAAATAATTCTATATTTACATATGTATATACCTATAAGTAAGTATATAATGTTCCTTCCTAGACAAGGGAATCGGGAGTGACTCGAACCTGAATAACCTAGACCTAAATTTTTTCCTGTTTTTCTCCCAAAATCGCTCATTTTCACTCAAAATTGTACGTTTTAGCCCAAAAATGCCTTAAAATTTCCCTTTCTTCCCTAAAATTTTTCCGTTTTTCCATAGAAATGTCCCGTTTTTCCCTAAAAATTCCCCGATTTTCCCTAAGAAATATAGAAGCCACACTGAAGCCACAGAAAAGCAAAAACGGGCCGATTTTAAGATTTTGAGTAGCTTCCTATTCCTTATAGATTAAAACAATGCGGGATCTGAGAAATAAATAAAATAAAATACATTTAATACTAGTTTTTTTATTTATGATATATTTTTATAATTAAAACATTTAAAGACCTAAGTATTAAGTGTTATATATCACCGGACTCGTCGTTTCAATGCGCATACGATCGTGATACCATACCATCATTCTGACTCATACTTTAAAGCTCTATCATTCCGTGTTGTATCTCTCTTTCTCTCATTCCATCTCTTTCTCTCTTTTCTCTCTCTCTCTCTCATTCCGTAGGTTTTCTCAGAGTCCTCCCATTTTTTGTTCTCTCTTGTCTATCTCTTTTCTTTCTTGTCTCTCACATTCGTTTGGTTAGTTACATTTGCTCCACTCCGCCGTCCACGTAGTTCCTTCATCGCCTGATACATTTGCTCCACTCTGCCGTCCATGTAGTTCCTTCATCGCCTGATACATTTGCTCCACTCCACCGTCCACGTAGTTCCTTCATCGCCTGATACATTTGCTCCACTCCGCCGTCCACGTAGTTTCTTCATCGCCTGATACATTTGCTCTACTCTGCCGTCCACGTAGTTTCTTCATCGCCTGATACATTTGCTCCACTCCGCCGTCCACGTAGTTCCTTCATCGCCTGATACATTTGCTCTACTCCGCCGTCCACGTAGTTTCTTCATCGCCTGATACATTAGCTCCACTCCGCCGTCCACGTAGTTCCTTCATCGCCTGATACATTTGCTCCACTCCGCCGTCCACGCAGTTCCTTCATCGTCTGATACATTTGCTCCACTCCGCCGTCCACGTAGTTCCTTCATCGCCTGATACATTTGCTCTACTCTGCCGTCCACGTAGTTTCTTCATCGCCTGATACATTTGCTCCACTCCGGCGTCCACGTAGTTCCTTCATCGCCTGATACATTTGCTCCACTCCACCGTCCACGTAGTTCCTTCATCGCCTGATACATTTGCTCCACTCCGCCGTCCACGTAGTTTCTTCATCGCCTGATACATTTGCTCCACTCCGCCGTCCACGTAGTTCCTTCATCGCCTGATACATTTGCTCTACTCTGCCGGTCACGTAGTTCCTTCATCGCCTGATACATTAGCTCCACTCCGCCGTCCACGTAGTTCCTTCATCGCCTGATACATTTGCTCCACTCCACCGTCCACGTAGTTCCTTCATCGCCTGATACATTTGCTCCACTCCACCGTCCACGTAGTTCCTTCATCGCCTGATACATTGCGTGAACCACAAGTGTGTATATTTATTTACGAATTAAAAATGTAATTTGTCACACACGAGAAGGTATATAAAATTATTGTAAAGTACTTTCCAGGCAGGGCTTTGTAAAACATATTCGAATTTTTATACTTTATGTTTTTGAAAATAAATACATTGTTCAATATTTTACTTTATTAAATACAAAAATTAAGTCGACTAGCCTTGTAACCATGCATGCACGTATGCATGTGCTGACAAGTCCGTCAGAGCAGACGCGCCAGCTGCGACAAGCTTGTGAAGTGATGTACCCAAACACCACGCGGGGAAAGGAAGGCAGGTCAATGACCTCCGAGCCAATTGCGCGCGAACCTAAGTAATTAGCTATGCTGCTGTGCGGCCTTGCCAATCAGTCATCTATGAAGCGATACATTTATAAATAAGTAAAACTATTTAAATTTATTTTATTTATCATTTGAAAAAAGTCTAATAAAATGCTTTGTAAGATACAGTAAAATGTATCTTACAAAGCATTTGTAATGAAACAATAAGTTTAAAAACATAAATTATGGAAATTTCGCACTTTGCCATGACGGGTGGTAACATTTAAAAAATGAAGTATATCTTATAGAGGTGCGGGGATTTGAACCCAGGACCTATGGGTGAGTAGTCGAACATCCTAGCCACTCAGCCACCGAGTCTACGACAAGAAGCAATGCAAACTTCTAAGAGACAGGAGGAATTCCCTCTTACAATTACAGAAAAACTTCAAATGTTTCGTTATGTAAATATAATTTGTGAACTCTTATGAAGCAGACAGTCTCGCGAAATTTTAGTTTGCAAGTCGAATTTCTAGCTCTATGAATGTATGTTTAAACACTATATAACCACAATAGTAATTAGCATAAAATAATATTTTGCTCTTTAATGAGATCTGTTTATGACAGACGGGTTACCCTACAATATAGGTTTAATAAGAAAAAACTGTATTTATTAATCGATTATAAATTATAAGTTGTACTGAAATTGTATGTAGAGTAGTAGAGCAAAAAAATTCTCCCAATTCCATTTCAGATATTCTCTCTTCAAGTCTAAATATAATACAATGTTAATTATTCACTGTCTTGACTATTTTTCGTAGGCGTGACTATCCTACTCGGATTTTATTCAATGAATGCACATGAGAATAAACCAATCACCATCATATTCTCTATATATCAGGGGAAATAGGCAGCGCACAACACCAGTGAGAAATTAAACACTTCTTTATTTATATAATATACATTTATATACTTCAAGCTACAAACATAAAAAAAAAAAACTTAAATTTTTCCACACGATTCACGCAGTCTCTTTACACCGGCATGCTCACATTTCGTGTAGTGGAAATAATCAGCTTATACACAGTTCAAGACAGTCTCAATGCTAGAAAGCACGCAACCAGAACCCTTTGCTAATATATTCTTATCGACAAAGTTTACCGTCATATGTCAAATAGATACATAAAATATAATATAATGTACCCGACTGCTCACACATACACTCGCAAGCAGGCACCTTAACAACACTTAATGTTCCACCCACTGTAACTCGTGCACGCCGTTTGCATTACCGATAAACACCAGATTTGCATAAGCCAGCAATAAGACACTCATATATATATATATATATATATATTATATATATATATATATATATATATATATACACACACACACACACACACACATATTAACTTGCATGTAATATTATGATTCCCCAGACTTATTTTTTTTTTAATTTTAAATTTATTATTTAGTCTTAACTTAGGTAGTTTTAAGTATTTTATTTACATGTAGGGGTTTGGATACTTCCACTGACTTGACCAAGAAATGTTACTTATCGCACATGCTTTCTGCTCTACTGATCGACGCCAGTCAAATATGTACTGGTTACTTGAACACCATGCTTGACATGATATAACCCAAGTCATAACAGGCCACCCAACACTCCATCTCCTTGAACCAAAGAAGAACAACAACTCCTCCGCACCACACAATACACTGAGCACAATATCCATCATAACTCGAGCAACTATACAGCTGAAGCCAGTCCATAACACAATATCCATTCTACTTGTTTTACTATCAGCTCGAACATTAACTATTTTCATTTATAATTTTTAAAAATTATTTTTAAATAAATTTGTTATAAATTTTAAAACCTTTTTGAAGTTTTTGTATTACTTTGGATTTTTCAAAAGAATTTTACATTTTTTGAGTTAAATGTCAAAAATCACTAGGATTAAGGTCAAATGCCAATGTCTAGCTCACCGACAACGGAAATCGCGGACAAGATGGCTTCCTCAAGCAATGCATACTAAATCACAAACTAAAAAATCAAGATGGCTGCTTTCGACATATAAGTATGGATGAGGGGTTGGGGAGGGGATTTTTAAGACTATGTGATTGACTGGAGGGAGATCAGTGATCTGCTGAGGATGGTGCTGGGTGGACCTCCGGCGATTTAAGTTTTATATTTGGATTTTTTTTTGGCTTTTCAAGGTCAAATGTCACCGGTTCAAGGCCAAAGGTCACCGGTTCAAGGCCCTAGGTCAAGGTCACCGATATTTAACATGGCGGACAAGGTGGCTCCCTAGCATTTTGCCGAAACCATATTTTTCCTACTACTATTGTGTTTTTGAAACCCCCTAAATTGATGAAGGTCATATACATACATAACAGAGCCAAAATGTTATACACATATTTTTTTTAATGTGCTTCTTTGAGTATGCCATAATGATCATTTGTTTGTAAGTATCTTTTCACTTTTATATTTTGTTAGGTTATGCAGTTATTGTTAAATATAACTGGACCATTTAGCGTAGTGTAATAGACAAGAACAGTGCGCGGAAGAAAGTACATAAAAGCAGAATTGTTCCTGTTAAAACAGCACATCTGGCATATGTATGACATCTAGCTTAGATGTCATACAACTATGTGTTAGTTCCACGTGTGTCATTGGCCTTCCGCTCATAAAGGCTCGCCTCGGAGATGTTTGAACCAATAGCACAGAGTAACTGAGATTACAGAGTTGAAGTGAACTGCCAACTCCATTCACACACGCCAGCAATGTGGCGGGAGATTTTTACTAACTGACTCCTAGAGAGTAATTGGCTGGACGGCAGCCGGACTAACAGGGAATGTTCCACAACCTGCAATAGCTAATCACAACTAAGGTCCGTTTCCACAGCTTCATCCGGCCAATGAGCGACCGAGATCGCTTAAATCAAAGGAACCGCCGCAACATTTCGTTGCTGTATACTTACCCTACTCTGTACCAACAGTATAATTGAGCAATCGCTCGAGAAACTTACTCTGCGTGGGCGAGGAGAATGAGCGCTGATTGTGGCAACAGCTATAATTTGATGACATTTACTCGAGTAAACAGTGTTGTCAAGTCTAACCTGGGGCCGTTTTATTACGCTTTTGAATAATAGCGTCTGTAGTCGTCAAACGTTAACAGCTGAATTAGGAGATTTGGGTGGCTCTTAACATCAAGGTATTGAGAACCGATGAGGGTAAAATAAGATGAAAATGGAGCAGCGCCGGAATATAATGGCGGGGGGAAAGGGATATACCCGAGATAACCAGTTGGCCAGCGGCATCTTTCGACATGATTCCCACTTGTAAAACTCCGGGAGTGACTCGGCCGGGGATTGAACCCGGTTCGCCTTGGTTACAGACGAGCAGGCTAACCGCTCCATCACCGGAGCCCCTCAAACAGTTAGAAATGTCATTCGTTATATCAGATAAAAAGGAACTGGAAATAGCGAAATTTTCCGTCATCAAATCTTGGAAAACCACTGAAGTGTCTTCATGCTTTTATGACTGACTGGTACATTTTTGACTCTGCTTGAGCCTTTGCAGGTAATGAACAATTTTTCACTATGCAAGTCTCTGAATCCTCATGGGACCAGCAGGACCGGATCTAGACTTTCGGTTTGGTAGGGCTGTTCACCCATTATGCAGGCGCAGGTCTAGTTTAGAAACAATTAAATAGAATTTCATTTCATTTTTGAACCATTTACAGGACAATGTGAGTGTTGCGCGAAGGTGGGAGGGGGCATATCCTCCATGAATCCTCCTTAACTAGATCCTCCCCAGCGGCTCAGTGAAAGTGGAAGTGTGTTAATGCACATACGACTGCCCAAAATATAAGAAACTTTTCTGGACTCTCTACAGCAAGTTGAAACCGAAAGGGCGACAGTTTTTCCCGAAATAAACCAACATCTGTAATATGATAGGATTGTAGAGTATTTACAGCCATGGTGTGGGCTGCGAACCTCTTGGCTTTGCTGACTTTTAGATATGCACATACATGATCGGGCGTGCTTGTTGTCATGAAAGATGTGGTTTAAACAACATTTGCACGTGCTCTAGTAAACCAAGATCTACGGCAAACATAGCTTGAGTTGCGTGGTTTGACCTTGAATACTAAACAAAATCTTGTTCTAAATGCCCATGCTTACGGCTGTTTTTTTCAGCAAAAAGGGTTTACGCTCATGCTACATTCCAATTTCTTACATGCACGCCTTCAGAGTTTCTGTAATTACTCGCTCTAAGGAGTGAATTTCATACAAGACTTGGCCAATCATAATTAAATTACTGAAACAGTGATCGTCGGTGATTTTGGACCATACGTTGGAGATGCGTAACTATTAAAACAATTCAGTCACGAAAGTACATCTGATCTACAGTGTTTTGAAACAACTAGTTGCCGAAAATTTTTTTCTAGCCTGCCTTAAAACTAAAATTACAGTCTCAGGTCGTAGGTAGGGGAAGGGACGTAAGGTAGGGGAAGGGATGTAAGTGCATCTCAGGGCTGAGCCCCCTACGTCTAGGCATGGAGGGAAGGTTCTGTACAGGGGCGCATGCTCGAGGCTTTACTGGGGTTGGGCAAACATGCCCGGAGAATTGGGGCCGTCGTTACCTTCCGTAATAACTTAACCTGAGATACAAAGGGAGAATACATTGACAGCGTAAAAAACCCTCGACGGAAAATCATTGCAAAATTGCGTGGAATTTATGAAGTAGAAAATATAATTCTATTATAACACAGGATGTGAAAGGATAATGTTTATCACAATTATGTTTGAAACACTAGAAGATAAAGATTGCTAAGGACGGCTTTCTCAGTTTTATCGCGCTGACTTAGTTTTGTTTCACGAAAAGCATGTGAGCCTACGCATGCCCAGTTTTGTGTTCTCATTTTATGTCCTACTTATATGAACAGATCTTCTGGCATTTCTTCACACATGCGCTTTCCAAAATAAGCTCGAGGCGGCGCAGAGCAATCGATGTCGATGCAAATGAAATCAACAGAATAAAAAACATCTCCCCTTGGAAATCAGCGATACCCAAATTCCCTGCAGAGGAATTGAAACACAAAGAGACCTACGATACTGCGGTCGTATCGATATCAAATAAACGATATTGGCTTTACGATGAAAAGTACTCAACGCGAAGAGCGTGCGCTTTCCAATTACGCAGGTGACGAGCGCCATTGTTCCGCGATTAATGAGCGCATTGCGGGCCCACGTGCATTAGTTGATGAAACGGCAGCAGCACAGCTGTAGACTGCGTACTTCTGCTGGCCATGCTCTTGTTTCCAACAACGCAGCAGCCTACGTATACGTAGAGATGATGGCTTATCGCAGGAAGAGTTGACTGTTTGCTAGGATTCAACTTACTACGCACATGTTTGACAGTTTTCTTTTCTTATTGGCTGTCATGCTGTATGAAGCTACTATCCCAGTTCACGGTGCCAATCAAGATTCTGATACTATAATGCAGGGCGTTCGTGATAGGCCTGCAAACAACTTATCCGAGAGTAGCGAGAGCGAGGGGGTTCTGGACTCAAAGTGCAAGAATGGCCTAAGTGTCAAACCGTTTCCTTAAGTGAGGAAAGGGTTAAGTGTTGAAAGGGTTAAGTGTGGTTAGATTCTGTCATTTTCAGGTTATGTTATTATTAGAGCAAAAAAGCAAAAGGGACATTTGGGGAGCGTTAATGTTGACTATTCGGAGCCTGGCAAGTGCCGAGCTCTGATGGAGAGGCCGGGGGGGGGGTGGTGTCTGGAGAAAGACTGAGCTGGGATGTTGGGTGAGGGGAGAGGTAGAATGCCGGGATCCGGACGTCGGGCCTGTTCGGAGGTCGACGAGCGACAGGTCGGAACTGGGCAGTTATAGAAATGACTGCTACAAATCGAGTGTTTGAAATATAATGGATTTTGACCATTATAAATCTAGCAATGATTAATTATTGAATAATTTCCAACTAAACAATTGCAATCAATAAGAACACACAATGAAAGACTAATTACCAAGTAAACAATAAGAATAATTTAAATCAATAAATACTGAGAGACTAATCACCAATTTAACAATCGACAATTACCAAGACATTTATTCGAGTAATTGCAACCAATAAGTAATTAACAAGTACTCATAATGAATAATTACCAATTGCACAAGTACAGAGACCCTAATTGCAAATCTGTTCTGCATCACTTCCGACTGCAGACTGAACTCATTTCGAATTTGTCATTAATTATACCCCTAACCGCCGCTCAGCTAAAACAACTACCAAAGGTCCCAACTCTTGTTATTTTTGAATATATAAAATGAAGTGCCTTTAGAATGGAAATGCATACAATCCCAATTATTTAACGAAATGTTCTGTTGTAATAACATATTTTAGTAAATGTTGTGCATGTTTGAACTCATTTCAATTTAGTAAGAGTGAAAGTTGTAAAAAGAATGTAACATATTATTTAATTAAAATCAACATTAAAGACAGGACTATTAAATAAAAACACATCCAAGTTTGTTCCTTTCATTTTTAGTAATGTATTAAGTAACACTTTACAAATATTGTCTTCATTTTGCTTTCGCATTTGTGTCTGCGTAACTAAATCCGATGTTTTATTAATTAGTTCAACACATATATTGTGACATCTCTTCCATTCTTGTTTCAAGTTGCTCTGCAATTCTAGTGTTTACCAAATTATTAATTCCACTTTATAAACGATCTAAATGCTCGTGTGTTCTAGTTTCCATATTCTGCATTGCATTCAATACATTTACTAGAATTTCGGAAATGTAATCAATACTCGTAGTTACGTTTGTAATACTTTCATTTAACTTTATTAACTTCTATTGCATTTTGGCCAAATGTGATCTAAATAACAAGTGACATTAATACTGCTGGAGACAAATATTGTTGTCTGGTAATTGTGCATGCACTTCACCTATACAAGAGCATGTATCATTGTGGATTTGATAGTTTTATACTTCCAGACGAAGTTTAAAGATATGTGTTTTTACTTGTCGCACACTATCTTTCACTGCCGTACCTACATTACGTAATATATGTCCTAGTTTATGGACGTCACGACCTCAGACCTACTTTCATTTTTTTACTCTCGTGCTAGAGATAGAGGTATCAATATTTTGGGCGCAATTCTTGTATCGTAAAAAATCGCTTGGGGCATATCCATTTTAGAAACATTTAACATATTTACATTGTCACGAAAATTATGTTTTGGGATACGAGCGTAACTTTGTGACACATAAAAACAATCAACTGTTGAATGTCTCCCAAAACTAAAATACTTTTGTACATATATGTTATGAGATGAGTAACGCGGCTATAGCTTTAAGTTAGCTGTTAAAGTGGAGACAGTCCCTCTACCTTGTATTTACGTCTGTTCCTCCATAATGCAATAAATGGTAAGTGGACGACTTAAACATTATTACGTGAGGTGAAGTTAGGTTCTGTCATTTCGAGGTTTTAAATTATTATTATTTTACGATGGTATCAGACACAACAAGCTATTGTTTACAAAATACAACTACCTGTCCCTACTCTTAACATGTACTTCTTTATTAGTAAGCGTGATAGTTACGCCAATTTCAATTTTAATTAAATACCCAACCATATTCTATAGTAACTTAATCTTCACTTAATTAATTACACACATCTACTGTCACAAATTGACACCATCCACATGTCTGCAACTCACACAGTCCCATCTCCATACTGTCTAGTTAGCTGGCCAACCATAGTCTCTTCTCGCCAGACAGTCGCAAACTCCACGGTTTTAGAACGAAATACTTCAGGAGAATGAATTAAGGACAAGAATTTTATAACATATGATGCTAGCGAAAAATAGATTTTACGACAAATAATTTTAGGATAAACGAAATTAGGAGAAGAGTGAAAGTGTTTCACGATGGCTTGTTTGGGACAAACTAATTTCAGCCAGACGTCTTCAACACATATAAATTTAGGACAAAAAGTTAAAAACAAATTTTTACACTACCAAAACAAATACATTTTTAGAGAAATTATTTTAGGGCAGATAATTTTCAGAAATAATAATTTAAAACAAAGTGCCTCAAGACAGAATGCTTTAAGACAAACGACTTTAAGATAAACTCCTTTAGATCAAACGAATTTGGGAAAAGAAATTTTCTACGAACAAAGATTACATTTTAGGACAAACTATTTCAAGTCACGCGGCACAAACGAATTGAGTAAAAATATATTTTGGAAAGACATGTTTAGAATACAAATGGTTTCTGAAAAAACGACTTTAGGACAAAGTGTTTGAGTAAGGAGAATATTTGAGCACATTGTAGGTTGTAGGAGGACGGCAGTTACTGAGCGTGACCTCGTTATGGCGGCACCAGTCCATGCCAGAGTGACACCCGCCACGATCTCTTCCACAAACCCTGCTGCTGCATTTACATTTTATCGACATATAACCTATCTCAATCACCTCTATAAAAAACTCTATCACGATTACATTTTTACGGAGTTTTGATGAAGCTGTTACTTTTCTATCACAAGTGAAAATTACCATGCTCTCTCGCCTCACTTCTCCAATGGAAGAGGTTTTTTTTTTGTCAGATACGTGCCTCGGCGTTCTGAGACAAATGAAGCTGTCAAATATATATATATATATATATATATATATATATATATATATATATATATATATATATATATATATATATATATATAAAACAAATAAAATAAGATATATGTCGCACAGTGTGCACACTGTCATAATCATTTGTTTACTTCTTTAGTAAGTTAAAGTGAATGATTTACAATCCAGAAACTTCAAATCAGACTTATAATTCACTTGTAAATTACTGATTTTGAATAATATGTAGTATATTTTCATCTGCAAAATGTACGATTTTTTAACTTCAAGCATTTATAATTTGAACATTTGATGTTTGAAGTTAACTTATTTGTATTTTTCTTTTGAAATTTTGTAAAGTTATGTACGTTAAAGACTAAATGGTTCCGTCCTTATGTATTGTTAATAGGTAAAATACTAATTTCAATACCTAAAAGTAACACATTAGCAAAATAAATATTTACGAAAGACACACGGAATAAAATTAAAATAATATCGAAAATGGGATTGTTCGTATTATTCTTTTTGATAAATACAGACGTAAAATCAGAGTCTGTTATCAAATTATACTGTAATATTTGAGAGTTACATAAATGTAGAAGGCACAATGAATAATAAAGTTAAGACATTTCAAAGTCACTGATCATAATAAAAAGTTTCAACTAAAACAAAAAAAAAAAGTAATTATTACCAAAACTTAAGGTTTTTAAGTTTTTTTTTCATAACTTTATTTTACTTACGACAGGAAACATTAACATATTTGTAAAGTAAGTGTTACAAAATAATTAACTAATTATTACGAAAGTAAAAAATGCCCTAAAAAGACAGCTGTAAGCTTTAGCGTTAGCCGTATGTGTCGTGGTTATAACTATCCGTGTAAAAAAATTAATCGTTACGCTTATGTTATTTTACTATGGAAAAAACACACGATCGCATAAAAACATTGATTGCTCATTATCAGAAGTTAGGTTTGGTTACATTAGGATAGAGTGTGATATTACTGGAAAGGGGGGGGGGGGGATGATATGATTTCAGAGTAGTTGGTCACGTGATCTGGACATACACGCACACCAGCAGTTTTGAATGAAATTGACGGATGAAGAAGTAAATGTTCCTATTCTCGAAATGGAAACAGATACTCCAGAACAAATAATAATAAACTACGAAAGTTAAGTAAAGAATATTCCCTGTTTACATGTATTGCTTTGTTTAGGGGACACCATGGACTAGGAAGACAGTCTACTGTGTGACAGCCAGCCAGTAATGAAGTGAGTACAGTACAGTACAGTACAGTATATTACAGTAAGATACGTAATATTCTAGAAGAAGAAAACTTTAAAGTGCGAATTTGATAAGTGTTCAATTCACCGGAAAATTAACCCTTTCACACACCCACTTTAATTTACATTTCCAGGTGTCGCAAAAAAAAATATTTCATGATACGTGGTGTAGTTAAGTCGACACAGCGCCTGTTCCATTGTCACAGCCAATGAACTGTAGGCTACATGTTCGGCTACAGGAATATGAACCAATTATGACCTAGACCAGTAAGACGATTTGCGAATAATTTACCAACAGGTGAGATCATTGGTCATTGGCTTCGCAGTGTACAGTACAGAGCTAAAATTACCTACACGTATGTAATATACACAAATGTGCACACTGGGTCTGAATAGGCTAGTGAAACAGCAATGGTAGTAGGCCTATACCCCGTCTTGTTTTTCTACGCATTTTAAGGCCACGTCAGTAGCTCAGATCATCTACTACCGCGTTCAAAGGAACATCATTCTCGTTTACACCTGTGTACTGCTAAAATCCAAATTACCTGATTTCAGCACCGACAAGTGTAAGTCAATAATTATGTTAAGCATGTGCGATCTAAGTTTTGCCACATACTTCCGTGATTAAAAATACATCGTATCAGACTACCGCCCACCTAGGCGAACCCGGGTTCGATTCCCAGCGGTGTGTCACTACTGGATGTAGGAATCGTGCCGGACAATGCAGCTGGTCGGCTGATTTTCTCGGAGATCTCTCGTTTCCCCCGTCCTTGCATTCCAGAGCTGTTCCATCCTCACTTCACATCACCGACATTACCTCTCAAGACCTCGATGCCAAGGGCAGCCCAAATCTCTCCACTTCACTTCATGACTTGTCCGAAGCTACAAAGGTCCACGAAAGGAGTTATTAAGAACGAATTTCCATTAGTTTCGCACCTGGTAGAACGAGCGTTCGATCGAACAAGGGCTGGGTAGAACAGGTGTTTGGCCAAACAGACACTTGGCAGAGCATGGATTCAACCAAATAAACACTAAACAGAGTAATCGTGTGGTCCAAGAGGGGTTTGATAGAGAGTTCTGCCAGGCAAATTCTCTCGGGCAAAATTATTACTGACCTGTGAAAACTGATCTCTTGGGATGACTGGTATTCTGCTGGTTGTTCCAGTGTCCTGAGAACTCTACGAGTGTGTATCCGCTGCAGTTCACAGGATGAAATCGTCGGTTCAATTTTACAGTTTTGTACCATTACAGCGAAAAAAAAAAACCGATAACTTAAGCTTAACGTTCAAAAGAAAAGTATTTTACTGTGTTGGTGACGTAGAGGAAACTGCAACTATCATAAAAAAAACAGGTGCGGACTTCCGCCTGTTCTTGTGCCATCCACAGCTGACAACTTTCTTGACTAGTCAGTGCACTCAAGTGCAGTTGTGCACTCAAGTCCTGTCAGACTGACTTTAAAACAGAGAACTGATACTACCACTTGGTGCATTTCTATTATCCGCATATGTAGATCAGTTGGTAACAATCAACGAACTGTAAACACATATTAAACGTAAACACGTGGTCTTTTCACGTCAATGGAGTGCTTCAGGGGAGCAAAAAAAAAAATACTTCAAAGGGAGAGGGGAGGCAAACACAGACTGGAATTTCAAGGACTAATAACGTTTTGAAAACTTGCGAAACAATATAAAAATATTCCCGAACTGTCAGTTCTCAAGTGCAAGGAAATGCCCAAAGTAGCATGGCCCGAGGGACACTTGGGTGTAATTTAAATTATGAAATTCCATTTTAAAAGAGGACTGTCTGTAAGTGAGAGTCCTATATTCAGGACTGCAGGAGTACAAGTGGTTATCACACACACAGATGTGCATAAGTACACCCACAAACTCTACTCTACTGGACTGCCTTCATACTGGCTTGTCTTCTGACAATCACGTACCAAGTTGACTGTCCCAATTGAAATGTTCATTTGTATGCCACATGCTTTACAGGCGATAGTGTTTACTTGAGCATGTTAATTTTTTTTCTAAATCATGGATATTATACTTGATACTGTAGCGGTTTTGTAAGTGACTGATAAACACTATGAGTAACAGTTTTTTTTCTAAACTCTTTCAGGTACATATAGGAGAATAGTTTTGGGTGTAACAAGGAACATATTTTTGTTTGGAACTGTACTAGTATTAGTAAAATGCTCTGTATGAGACAAACACTAATGTTTTGGTGTGTGATACTACTGTGGCTAGACTGCACAGTGTTGTGTATATGGTAGCCGCAGTACATTGCCTGCTGTCTCTGCGAACAACTACACCAGGTAGTATGACGTCACGCTCTGGTTTCCTGGCAGGCTTCTTACTCACTCACGATGTCCTCCAGGACGCATATTGCAAGCTGTGGTCACGCAGCTGAGGAGGTTGTAATAAAGAGCTGCTTGCCGATCAGGTTGTTTGTTGAGATTATATGAAAGAGTCTGGGCCGCTGGTCGTGTCGATGTATAGTGTAGTGTAGTGTAGTGTAGTGCAGTGCAGTGCAGTGTAGTGACGCAGGTGTACTTGTTGTCTGCGCAGGGCTGGGCATGTTCCTGGGCTCGCCTTGCAAGGACAGCTGCAGCAGTAAGCTGCCGCATGTCTTTTGCGACGCCGTCACTGGCCTCTGCGAGTGTGAGAAAAAGTTCCCTGTTCGTCTTGGCGTCCACAAGGGCTGCGCCAAGCGTGAGTACCTCTCTCCCTTCACCCTTATCTACAGGCTGGCAGACCCTCCCACAGCGTGCCGTTGAGCCAGGCATGCCAACTACCTACTGGCTACAAACCCATGTCCCCTGGATCATTCTCTGCACCGCGGAGGTGGTCCAATCTGTTCTTTGTATCTGAAAGATTCATTTTCGATGGCATGATGGAGTTATAGGCTGTTCACAGCAAAGTTAGCACTTCTGACGCCATAGTTAGCACTTCTGACGCCATAGTTAGCACTTCTGACGCCATAGTTACTTCTTACTTTCAGCTATTTTTTATCTTTTAACAATTTTTTTGAATAGATACTGTCATGTAAGTAATAAATACATTGTGTACATTCCTACGCACTTGAAAATTAACGTCTGAGGTTAAAATAAAAATATATTTTTCGTTTATTATTCCAAATGAGGGGGCTTTCATAAGTGCTCACTTTACCGTGAATAGCCTATACCTGGTAACACCATCCATACCGTGGCCCCACAAGATATTCTGGGTCGCTGGGTGCGGAACGCTAGTTTAGCATACCTTCAGTAATAGATAAAATATAAATTAATACTATTATTTAGGTTGATAAAGTTTGGTCCGATTGTGAAACTTTCTTGACTTCCCTTATTTCATTCGTAGTTGGGTTTCTCGCCCTTCTACAATATATAAGAACGTGATAATAACTATTATTAGGTGTATATCACAGCGTGCCTTTAAGTATTGCCTAAGTGCCAGGCATCATCTAGTCGGCGCTGGAAACATGGCGTGTGTTTTAAAAGGAAGCGGTGGTCCTCGGTATTTGCAACATGATGACTTTTTTTTTTGTTCAGTAGGACGCAGTGTTCAAAAGGACAGCATGAAAATTCCATAAAACTAGAAGGAGAACAAGTTCCGCCTAAGAGAGTGGACACCCCTATTATTGTAATGAAGGCTCAATGTCATAGTCTGATGATCTCGGTAACAGTCTATGTTACCCAGATAATCATAGTTAAATAACACGCTGTGTGTGATATTTGCAAAAATCCCACTTCCAAACTCGATTTTCCAAAGAGAGATAACCACTCTAGAGTACCTTCCTTAGTGACTGAGCTAGGCTGTAAGTTGTATTTGCATGTGTTTACATCATTTCCCGGCCGCAAAGAATCTCATCGAAAAAAAAAAGGATTTCGGGTGAGTTTCCGAACAGCATATTATATATATATATATACATACACAACACATGCTAGCATATGCGCATCAAATAGGGAATGCGGAAGGGTCCAGGAGGTTCGTAGGCTTGTAACGTTTTCGAGTAGAACGTAATGAATATTGTCAATTAGAGATCAAACTTGTGGGATATAGAATTGTGAGAGAACTACTGATGTGTATTTTGTAGCTGAATTCGCCACTCTTAAAGCTCATACCCAGGCTCCTATTTATATCTGTATAGTTTATATAAATTTTGCAGTAATTTAAATTTTTTTAAAAAGTAATTGTTTTTAAAATGTGTTTTAGTGTAGGCTAGTTATTTAGTGCGCACTGGTATCAATTAGCAGAGGCGATGGAGGTGGGATTGTGAGGAACTTGTCGTGTGTATTAAAGCTGATAAAAAGTAATTGTTTTTAAAATGTGTTTTAGTGTAGGCTAGTTATTTAGTGCGCACTGGTATCAATTAGCAGAGGCGATGGAGGTGGGATTGTGAGGAACTTGTCGTGTGTATTAAAGCTGATAAAAAGAATTCCTTTCGGACACGGGCAAACATGAATTTCGAGGAAATTTTTTAACAATTAAGTGAATTTTTTTTGTAAACTGGGTGTTAAATTTCACACAGGAAACACTTATTGAGATATATGTTTTAAAATGTAAAGTATGACATTACTGGTAAATTTCTTTGATTTATATGCTTCCTATGGTTTCAATATTAAAATTACTTCTCTGTCTCCGTCCCCCTTCCACCCCGTATCCACCCCCCCCCCCCCCCCCCCCCCCCCCCGCACTCGTACTACTTGTGGCTCTCGCCTGCTTGACTGACACGTGAACAGCGTTGCAGTGAGCTTGAAATTCAAGTTTCCAACATATACTATAAAACGTGAGTCCCATATACTCATCTACGATAACAACACACACACACACACACACACACACACACACACGCTTCAGACGAGGCAGTTCACGACGTCATGTACATTGGACAGGGCAGGTACCTCAACATTGCTAAATACCGCATTACCCAAGCGCCGTATCTCGAGATATACGCGTTAGATACATATAGCCTGTTCCCTCTTTCTTTACGCTTGTTGTGTCAAACCTTTGAAAAATTACATCATGTATGACGTGTTTGGTAGTTTCCTAAATATGTCACGTATTACAAGCGTTTCATTATTGTGTTAGCATAAAAATACGCAATTCTTAGTTCAATTGAACTTTTACTTCTGTTCATAAAATATGATATTTAAATACCAATTAATACGAATAAATACAGGAAGGAAAAAGGTGTGTTTGTAATGCCTAGTAATAAATAATTCTTATGAAAAATAATTATACTCTGAGTGCGCACGAATTCGGTGTCCGTTTGGTGTAATTTTCTGTACGTAGTTAATATTCGTTTGCATGAGGCGGAGGAATAACGTGGAAATAGAACTTGAGGCTAGGCTTCAGACAAGTGCGAAGTAACTGTGAACGACCTATACAAACCTTTAGCTACAGACTTGTCGTCACTGAGATGACAGGCGAAAGTGAAGCAGGTTCTTACACGCAGCGCAACGAGGACACTGCACAGAGCTCTGCGCGTAGTGGCCATGGCGTACTTGATGTCCATGGCAGTGTCGACCATATAGCTTCCGCACCTCGCGCTCTGTTACTCGGGAAACATCTACAGGTAGACGGGGACCTTATTGAGCCTCCCTAAACCACATTCCTCGATACTTCACTGCTGACCATCACTATATATTAGGAACGCTACACACTTTAGAAATTTGAGCGTAAAAATGAATTTGCTGTAAATATCCGCCTTCGCCCTTTCTGTTCGCGCCTTCCTTGTGAGTAATCTGATTGGCTCAAGTTTCGCCAACTGTCGTCTGTGAATGGTTACTGCACATTATCACCGACCATACAGTACGCTGTTTATTGTTTGCGGGAATCAGGCTCCACACCTTGCTGCAACACAAATACTGCTCACACCTCAATATTACGCGATAACAAGGGGGCCGCGGTTGTCTAGTGGTTAGACTACCCGCCTCCCACATGCGCGAACCGGGTCCGATTCACGGCGGGCGTCTCTCCCGAATTTTCGCATGAAGAAGTCGTGTGTGTCGGACGATGCAATGGTCGGCGGGTTTTCTCGGGGATATCCCGCAGCGGGAGCATGGTTCTTTGACTTGACACGTGTCATATGGACGACGACCGCACAAATATGCGAGCACGGATCGTCTTGTCACAACTCTCGTGTCGTTAACTAGGGCGTCGTGGTTATGATGGCTCGGGAGTGTAAATATACAGATGTTGGTTTTGAAACTGCACAAGATATGTGTTGTTTTTTGAAGTTGGATAATCTGTCGGCAATTGTCAGCCGATAGAAAACTCCCGCCAAAAATAAGCAGATGAAATCGATAACGTTGTTGTGTTCAAGTTTAGTTTTTTCCTTCAGCGCAACAGATTTGAAGCAATGTCCACAATGCAAGTATTTATTGCATTTACACTATAAATCCGAATCAGTGATAGTTTCACTGTTTAAATCAGTCAAAACGAGTATCTGACTGATTGAAATAGTGAAACTGTAGTCTGTATCTCTAACAAACTGTTCCGTCTGTAATGATTTTCAAAATAAAATGGCCGCCGGTAAACGTGTATCAAGTCAAGTGACAACGAATAAACTAATATAACAAATACAAAATACTTTGTAAAATGTGTCTACTCTTACAAAACGCCATTTGCTAGGTAATATGAATACTGAGCCTTTATTTCATTTTCATGTAATCATCACAGTGCTCTGTTTGAAGGTTTACGCTGTATTCAATATGGTGAACAGAGTGTACTTGTATACTCTTCGTTTTAACCATCCTAACGGCACCCATTAAACCAAAACTAAAAGTAAGGGTATAAAATTTCATCTTTACGATTGTACGGTGAAATATTAACTTCAAAAATGTTACTCCAGTTGCGAATTGGTTTAGTAGCGCAGTTGCGACTTGGTTGGTAGCGCAGTTGCGACTTGGTTTGGTAGCGCAGTTGCGACTTGGTTTGGTAGCGCAGTCGCGACTTGGTTTGGTAGCGCAGTTGCGACTTGGTTTGGTAGCGCAGTTGCGACTTGGTTTGGTAGCGCAGTCGCGACTTGGTAGCGCAGTCGCGACTTGGTAGCGCAGTTGCGACTTGGTTTGGTAGAGCAGTTGCGACTTGGTTTGGTAGAGCAGTTGCGACTTGGTTTAGTAGCGCAGTTGCGACTTGGTTTGGTAGCGCAGTTGCGACTTGGTTTGGTAGAGCAGTTGCGACTTGGTTTGGTAGAGCAGTTGCGACTTGGTTTGGTAGAGCAGTTGCGACTTGGTTTGGTAGCATGCGATGTGGTAGCGCAGTCGCGACGTGGTTTGGTAGCACAGTCGCGACTTGGTTTGGTAGCGCAGTCGCGACTTGGTTTGGTAGCGCAGATGCGACTTGGTTTGGTAGCGCAGTTGCGACTTGGTTTGGTAGCGCAGTTGCGACTTGGTTTGGTAGCGCAGTTGCGACTTGGTTTAGTAGCGCAGTTGCGATTTGGTTTAGTAGCGCAGTTGCGACTTGGTTTGGTAGCGCAGTTGCGACTTGGTTTGGTAGCGCAGTTGCGACTTGGTTTGGTAGCGCAGTTGCGACTTGGTTTAGTAGCGCAGTTGCGACTTGGTTTGGTAGCGCAGTCGCGACGTGGTTTGGTAGCACAGTCGCGACTTGGTTTGGTGGCGCAGTTGCGACTTGGTTTAGTAGCGCAGTTGCGACTTGGTTTGGTAGCGCAGTTTCGACTTGGTTTGGTAGCGCAGTTGCGACTTGGTTTGGTAGCGCATTTGCGACTTGGTTTGGTAGCGCAGTTGTGACTTGGTTTGGTAGCGCAGTTGCGACTTGGTTTAGTAACGCAGTTGCGACTTGGTTTAGTAGCGCAGTTGCGACTTGGTTTGGTAGCGCAGTTGCGACTTGGTTTGGTAGCGCAGTCGCGACTTGGTTTGGTAGCGCAGTCGCGACTTGGTTTCGTAGCGCAGTTGCTACTTGGTTTGGTAGCGCAGTTGCGACTTGGTTTGGTAGCGCAGTTGCGACTTGGTTTGGTAGCGCAGTTGCGACTTGGTTTGGTAGCGCAGTTGCGACTTGGTTTAGTAGCGCAGTTGCGATTTGGATTAGTAGCGCAGTTGCGACTTGGTTTGGTAGCGCGAGTTGCGACTTGGTTTGGTAGCGCAGTTGCGACTTGGTTTGGTAGCGCAGTCGCGACTTGGTTTGGTAGCGCAATTGCGACTTGGTTTCGTAGCGCAGTTGCGACTTGGTTTGGTAGAGCAGTTGCGACTTGGTTTATTAGCGCAGTTGCGACTTGGTTTAGTAGCGCAGTTGCGACTTGGTTTAGTAGCGCAGTTGCGACTTGGTTTAGTAGCGCAGTTGCGACTTGGTTTAGTAGCGCAGTTGCGACTTGGTTTAGTAGCGCAGTTGCGACTTGGTTTAGTAGCGCAGTTGCGACTTGGTATAGTAGCGCAGTTGCGACTTGGTTTAGTAGCGCAGTTACGAATTGGTTTGGTAGCGCAGTTGCGACTTGGTTTGGTAGCGCAGTTGCGACTTGGTTTGGTAGCGCAGTTGCGACTTGGTTTGGTAGCGCATTTGCGACTTGGTTTAGTAGCGCAGTTGCTACTTGGTTTGGTAGCGCAGTTGCGACTTGGTTTGGTAGCGCAGTTGCGACTTGGTTTGGTAGCGCAGTTGCGACTTGGTTTGGTAGCGCAGTTGCGACTTGGTTTGGTAGCGCAGTTTCGACTTGGTTTGGTAGCGCAGGTGGAAAGGTACGAGTTCGGTCCCACTCCCAAACAATTTTTTTTATTTCTTTTCTATATTACGGTAAATTGCACAATATAAATAGTAAATTATCTTAAATATGTTTATTTCACGTAATTATTTGGCTACATTCGATAAACACAATATTTAATTCGCTACTGTGATCAGCTTATTTACGTTTCATTATAAGTATGGTAGTAATTAGAATTTCCATAATTTCAGTTATTTTATGTGATACATTATTGATGTAATAATTTATGTTACTGTCATAAAAAGTTTATTTCTATAATTTCTTTGTATAAAAGCAATAATATGCATTCGGCTGTCTGTGGTTTTTTAACTTAGCTTTGGTTTGTATTATTGCTTTTAGACAAAGATATTCTCGAAATAAGCATTTTCTGTCAATAACATAAATTATAAACAGCAATAATGTATTTTATAAAATTACTAAAAAAATTTCGTCTCACTGAGATTTCAACTCTAAATACTAAAATGAACAAGCTGCGAACTTGTGCACTAACGGAGCTACACACACAACTTGAAAGACACGCCGTTAAGTGAGGAATTTAAATAACACAAGATCGCGTATTTTATAAGTTATGTTTATTGTTTTATTATGGCCGTGGGGGCAAATCGAAACGTTTCCCGCTACTAATGCTTACATTAAATTTCAATTTGTACATAAATACGTCTTATAGAACCCGCAATTCTTTCGTAAACGAACATATACAATCTAAGATTATCACTCGGGCGTAAGCCATCATGTCTGTCGCACAGCGAGCTGCAGTCACGATGGCTAATATATGGCGCCACACTGATGACGGGGGCGCTTTAGTTATGGTGCTCGATGACGCGCTTCAATGACAACCATGATCGCCCTGCTGGATACCACACTGTTGCATTCCGGAGCAGCTCCATACTCACCTCGCTTCACCCTCCTCAGCTCTCAAGGCCTCGATATCAAGAGCCGAGCAAATATCTCCACTCACGTGATACCAAAACTAGAGCACGTAAATGAATTCGGTAGCGAAGTGGTTAAAGGCAGATCAAACTTAGCCATCATGGATTTAAGAAATGTTTGCCAAGAGTCACATTACATACTTTGTATCGTGTTCCACGGATAAACAACCCACAAGGCATTGTTGCATACATTTTATAAATCTGTTTTGATCGACCATTATTGCTAGTATCATCTGTGGAATCGTCCGCAAGAAATAAAATTTATTTCTTATTGGCAGTACGTAATTACACAAACAACCTTTCCATACCCAATGCAAAGAGTTGTCTACATGTTGCAGGGGGAGACTACATTTGACAAGCACTGTACTCTGCGAGCTTCAGTGTCCAATGACCTTCCCCGCTACTGTTCTATGTTATGACTGGATCATATCACACAACACAAAGCCTACAGTTTATTGCTTGTCATAACCAAACAAGTTCTTAGTCAGATTAAGTACCGTACGCGTCACAAAATGTAATTATTTGCAACAACACAGACACAGAACTAATGTGGGAATGCAAATGGTCAATGAAGGCATTGAAGATGTAACAACTCAATCGCGAGAATAATTTTATTTATCTTCTTTCGTGTGGAGATTCTGTGACGTTACCTTCCGCGGAAATGGACAGCCCAGAACGTCGGATATTGATCCTCCATGAGAGGAACACTGGAGTGTCTGTGTAAGGAGTGATCACATGTCATAACAACCTGCAGACCTCACACGGCCATGGCATAATTTATTGTCAAAGTATCGCGTTGCGCCTCTGTTTTGTGTTAAATTTAGTGACGCGGACGCATGATTGGCTCTCAAATGTGAATTATTAACACGTAGAGTGCTCTACAGATTTACTGGCAACTAAGACAAGCTAGAAGTGAATGCCCTGTATTCACGACTGCACGACCAGCGGTTCTGTTAGTCTGTGCATAGCCATCTACAACCCTTATATTGGCTCACACAGTAACAAACATGCTTACTACACCATGCAACGTTCATTGCTGTCCAACTGTCTGCTAGTACAATTCCGAGTCGAAAGTGCCGCCATAAAATGTTCCATCCCACGTAGAATAATACACAGGCCATCGTGTTCCCTAGAGTGACTTACACATAGAGTGTTGCTTACGCCGATATTATGTTGCAGAGAACGCAATGGAAGAAGTATTAGTTCGTCCATGTCTTCAAATAATGCAGGTTACGTAATGTTACGACAAACTCCATACAAGTGAGTTAAAGTCAGCCGACGTAGTGTTACAGTACTCTGGTGGCAGAGCACAGCTCAGGCTACAATCACTCCCTGTTTCAGAAACGTTCGATATGTTGCCCATTTGATCAAATTATTGGCGGTAGTGCGCTGCTAGAAAAAAACATTTCATGAAATAATGGAACTGCATTCGTAACAATTATTCAGAAATCTTCGTAAAATTGCAGACACTTCGTTCTTTTTCCAATAAACCAATTTCAGTAAATGTAACAGGACTTTTCATGGATTCACTGAAACCATCCGTAAATTTGCTACTTAGTTTTTGTGTATTTGAGATTATGGGGAAAAATTAATCATCTTTACGGGGGTGTTTGGGCATGTATACAAAATAAACAAAATTTAATACTACTATTATGACGCTGAGCGGGATTTTAACATGTATGGAAATATTAGTAATACATAGAGACATGCAAAATTCGCATTATTATTAGGGGACACGTTAAACTTGAAATACATTTACGTTCACAATAAGTTTGTCATTGGACCGTACTTTATTTAACACGCTTTTAAAGTTTAGTTTACTAAAAAAAAAAAAAACAATTTTGCTGGGCCAACGAAGTTAATCTTTTGCCTCGCCATACAAACAAATATTATGTTTTCTGTAACATTTATTTCTCTCTGAGTACATATCACAGCAAAGGGACAACGCACTGTATTCACACGCATTCAGCTTATTAATATATTGCGTGAGAACTATTCCTTACTCGATATTACTACTACGTCGATTCTCTCTCTTTTTTTGTATATAATGATAATTGGAGAGCCTGAAAATTTGCGGATTCATCTGAGAACTAGTTAAACTTTATTAACGTGTATTTACACATTGGACCATAGTGTGTTAAACACGTCCCGAATGACTTTCAATCAATAACGATCCTACAAGGAAAATAATAAAGAAATCCCGTGTAACCTGGTCTGTGAAGCAACAGCCAACGTTCTACTAACTGATGCTCGAATGCATAGAGGATTGTGGAGTCTAGCTTTTTGCGGAATGAATCCACGAGATTTCCGGGTATTTATTCATTATAAATAAAATATTATAATTTATAAATAAAGTATAAGTAAAATTCAGTTCAACCAAAAATAAGACACTTTTATGTTAACAGAAGTATTAAACGTATGTGACACATAACGCATTCACGTAGCAAAAAAACACATCATAGATGGGGTGATTTTCCACCGCTGCAGTCGACTCCTGCTGTCTATGCAACTTGTAATCGTCTTGTGTACAACACATCACATCACGTCAAGAGACGCACACTTGTTCTAACGATGACAACAGCAACCAGAGGCAGATTGAAGATGCTCGGAGCATGAAGGGAGCTCGTGTAAGTGACGCCATGCTCCACGCAGTCTGCCATGTAGCACACACACTCTCCCTCCGCCACAAGTACGTAGCGCTGTCACTATGTCCCCACACACACTCTCCCTCCGCCACAAGTACGTAGCGCTGTCACTATGTCCCCACACACACTCTCCCTCCGCCACAAGTACGTAGCGCTGTCACTATGTCCCCACACACACTCTCCCTCCGCCACAAGTACGTAGCGCTGTCACTATGTCCTCATACACACTCTCCCTCCGCCACAAGTACGTAGCGCTGTTACTATGTCCCCACACACACTCTCCCTCCGCCACAAGTACGTGGCGCTGTCACTATGTCCCCACACACACTCTCCCTCCCCCACAAGTACATAGCGCTGTCACTATGTCCCCACACACACTCTCCCTCCGCCACAAGTACGTAGCGCTGTCACTATGTCTCCACACACACTCTCCCTCCGCCACAAGTACGTAGCGCTGTCACTATGTCCCCACACACACACTCTCCCTCCACCACAAGTACGTGGCGCTGTCACTATGTTCCCACACACACTCTCCCTCCGCCACAAGTACGTAGCGCTGTCACTATGTCCCCACACACACTCTCCCTCCACCACAAGTACGTAGCGCTGTCACTATGTCCCCACACACACTCTCCCTCCGCCACAAGTACGTAGCGCTGTCACTATGTCTCCACACACACACTCTCCCTCCGCCACAAGTACGTAGCGCTGTCACTATGTCCCCACCACACACTCTCCCTCCACACAAGTACGTGGCGCTGTCACTATGTTCCCACACACACTCTCCCTCCGCCACAAGTACGTAGCGCTGTCACTATGTCCCCACACACACTCTCCCTCCACCACAAGTACGTAGCGCTGTCACTATGTCCCCACACACACTCTCCCTCCGCCACAAGTACGTAGCGCTGTCACTATGTCTCCACACACACTCTCCCTCCGCCACAAGTACGTGGCGCTGTCACTATGTCTCCACACACACTCTCCCTCCGCCACAAGTACGTAGCGCTGTCACTATGTCCCCACACACACTCTCCCTCCACCACAAGTACGTAGCGCTGTCACTATGTCTCCACACACACTCTCCCTCCGCCACAAGTACGTAGGGCTGTCACTGTCTCCACACACACTCTCCCTCCGCCACAAGTACGTAGCGCTGTCACTATGTCCCCACACACACTCTCCCTCCCCCACAAGTACGTAGCGCTGTCACTATGTCCCCACACACACTCTCCCTCCGCCACAAGTACGTAGCGCTGTCACTATGTCCCCACACACACTCTCCCTCCGCCACAAGTACGTAGCGCTGTCACCATGTCCTCATACACACTCTCCCTCCCCCACAAGTACGTAGCGCTGTCACTATGTCCCCAACACACACTCTCCCTCCACCACAATTACGTGGCGCTGTCACTATGTTCCCACACACACTCTCCCTCCGCCACAAGTACGTAGCGCTGTCACTATGTCCCCACACACACTCTCCCTCCCCACCAAGTACGTAGCGCTGTAACTATGTCCCCACACACACTCTCCCTCCACCACAAGTACGTGGCGCTGTCACTATGTCTCCACACACACTCTCCCTCCGCCACAAGTACGTAGCGCTGTCACTATGTCCCCACACACACTCTCCCTCCCCCACAAGTACGTAGCGCTGTCACTATGTCTCCACACACACTCTCCCTCCGCCACAAGTACGTAGCGCTGTCACCATGTCCTCATACACACTCTCCCTCCCCACAAGTACGTAGCGCTGTCACTATGTCCCCACACACACTCTCCCTCCGCCACAAGTACATAGCGCTGTCACTATGTCTCCACACACACTCTCCCTCCGCCACAAGTACGTAGCGCTGTCACCATGTCCTCATACACACTCTCCCTCCCCCACAAGTACGTAGCGCTGTCACTATGTCTCCACACACACTCTCCCTCCGCCACAAGTACGTAGCGCTGTCACCATGTCCTCATACACACTCTCCCTCCCCCACAAGTACGTAGCGCTGTCACTATGTCTCCACACACACTCTCCCTCCACCACAAGTACGTAGCGCTGTCACTATGTCCTCATACACACTCTCCCTCCGCCACAAGTACGTAGCGCTGTAACTATGTCCCCATACACACTCTCCCTCCGCCACAAGTACGTAGCGCTGTAACTATGTCCCCACACACACTCTCCCTCCGCCACAAGTACGTAGCGCTGTCACTATGTCTCCACACACACTCTCCCTCCGCCACAAGTACGTAGCGCTGTCACTATGTCCTCATACACACTCTCCCTCCGCCACAAGTACGTAGCGCTGTAACTATGTCCCCACACACACTCTCCCTCCGCCACAAGTACGTAGCGCTGTCACTATGTCCCCACACACACTCTCCCTCCCCCACAAGTACGTAGCGCTGTCACTATGTCTCCACACACACTCTCCCTCCGCCACAAGTACGTAGCGCTGTCACTATGTCTCCACACACACTCTCCCTCCGCCACAAGTACGTAGCGCTGTCACTATGTCCTCATACACACTCTCCCTCCGCCACAAGTACGTAGCGCTGTAACTATGTCCCCACACACACTCTCCCTCCACCACAAGTACGTGGCGCTGTCACTATGTCTCCACACACACTCTCCCTCCGCCACAAGTACGTAGCGCTGTCACTATGTCCCCACACACACTCTCCCTCCCCCACAAGTACGTAGCGCTGTCACTATGTCTCCACACACACTCTCCTCCGCCACAAGTACGTAGCGCGTCACCATGTCCTCATACACACTCTCCCTCCCCCACAAGTACGTAGCGCTGTCACTATGTCTCCACACACACTCTCCCTCCGCCACAAGTACGTAGCGCTGTCACTATGTCCTCATACACACTCTCCCTCCACCACAAGTACGTAGCGCTGTCACTATGTCCCCACACACACTCTCCCTCCGCCACAAGTACGTAGCGCTGTCACTATGTCCCCACACACACTCTCCCTCCACCACAAGTACGTAGCGCTGTCACTATGTCTCCACACACACTCTCCCTCCACCACAAGTACGTAGCGCTGTCACTATGTCCCCACACACACTCTCCCTCCGCTACAAGTACGTAGCGCTGTAACTATGTCCTCATACACTACGAGGAGGACATTGCTAAATATAGACTACAGGCTGTTCACGATTAGTCGAATAATTTTGGTAGCCCTGCTTAAGATGTAGTTAACTTTCTATTTTTGTGTCATTTTGCAATATTTAAAATTAATCTTGCCCTGGGACTGTTCACTTCATTCATGCATTACCTAAATAAAGCCATAGAATTATTATGGACGTATATGCACTACCTACAAACACAATAATACTTACTCCGACGCCTATAAAACAAGAAACTAATTTCAGTGTCCCTTTAATAAATATTACATTCTCATTACCACGTCAAGTGTTGAGAACTAATTATTAATAAATATTCGTTGCCAACTTAGTCATGGGCCTGAGTGTCCTCTATTTAGAGGCTGTGAATTTTTTTTTAAGCGTCTGTTACAAAAGTGCTTACTTCTCCGTGGAAAGTTTGTATATATGGTGTTCACGGTAAACAGAGTACTTTAGAAAGACCTGCTTAAGATTCACTTGTATGCACATTGCTTATGCTTCCGTCATATGTAAAGTTAACGTTGTCTTGAACCTCATCACATTATTCATACGTCGGTCAAGTGAAACTGTGGAGTTAATAGGTAAGTAAATGTTTTACAAATTTGCTAATTCTCACACTTATAATCATTTCAAAAATCAGAAAGCAATATAGATAGTATCAGTATCTACAAATGTTTGTCTAACACTTGTAATCAAACGTTAAGTCCTGGAACTACGTTCTCAATATCATTACTAACTTTACTGGGCGCAGTGCCCCTACGTAAATATATATTCACGTAGGGCAGTGACATCTATGTATGGGAGAAGTAGCCATCCCAGGGGCGCTGTGTTCGCAGCTTGTATTCACTAGCAACGCCCAGCTGGGGGAAGATAGCCCTCCCCGGCTGATAGACCTTCATAAGCTGTTCATGTGGACAGAGTCCCGCCACCTTGTATTTACGTCTGTTCCTCCATAACGCAATTTATAGATTCAGTATTTAAGAGCCAAGATTGCCAAACCACAGGGAACACTTTGAGTGTAATAGAAATTGACTGAGAACTAAGACAAGCTAGAAGCGATTTACCTATATTGACGACAGCTTGACTACCCATGAGAAATAAGCGTTTCTTATTAGGCATCAGGCTAAACTTTACAGTGCTGTTTATACTCGAGCTGACGTCGTTTCCTCATTGGCTACTGTAAAGATACGACGTCTCTCTCTCTCTGCCATTCTGACTGAACTGCACGTGATGGCCCACATCGTTTTCAATAGCTCATTATTTAGCGTAGTGTTCCCCGGGGGCGTGTCATATAAACTACGGTCCAATGACAAACATATAGCAAATATACACGTGTTTTAAGTTTGAATCGTCAAGTAATAACGCAAATTTCGCCGGTTTCTAACCATCACTTCTGTTGATATCTGTGTTCACATTAACTACAGTTCTATTGGTCCACACGACACAGGACACACTACTGCACTCTACTACAGCTCACTACTGGCCGACTAACTGACAATACATTGCCGATCTGAAAGTATACCAATGACACATTCTGTCCCACTTGCAGAAATATGGGTGAGACAGAAACCATGTCTAGTTTTGATTTTTAATGGCCAGTCATGAAATTTTATTTTGAATATTTGTAAAAAATAACAATCCAAGTTGAATGTGTAGGTTCACGATGAATTTAAAAGTAAGAGTATGTCATGTGCTTTGAATATGACTCCATATGTTCGAGGCTATATGATTGCTGTGTGAGGGCCATATGCGATATGAGCTTAACTTAAGGGTCCTATGTACTGAAACGTTTTCTGTGAAATCGTTGTTTGCGCGTAAACGCGTGTCTGGGTAAATAAATGTTCTGGAAATGCGATGTTTTGCCAGAAAGGATAAACAACTATTGTCTATATCGCTATATTTTTACTTTTAAAATATTATGTGTATTAACAGAGAACAGAATCGTGAAAGTGGTCAAATAACGCATTTTTAAAGTTTGCCTATGAAGTTTCTTTACGCGGTAAGAGAAAAGTACGACTATACGCAGGTAGTTTGATCTGTGTTCTTTCATCGCGTATAATAAAACCCCCACACTTACAGATCTAGTTTACACAGTAAAGCGTTATGTCGGAAACACTGCATGCCTTGCACGTAGGAGCGATTAGGCGCTAGGAGTGCGTGTTAGTGTCGCCCGTATCGCTCCCTCGCTTCTTGACCTTGGACGCGCAGCTACATAGTCCTCGCAACACATGGACGTAACTAGCATCGCATTATAGAGGGGGCTAAAACCCCATCTCTCCCTTTGACCTCTCCGTGTTTGAGGGGAGGGGGAGGAAAACCGATCTCCCAAATGAAGCGGGGGGTCCTCCCCCGGGAAAATTTTGATTTCAAAGTGCAAAATAGTGCTATTTACGCAGTTTTTTTGTACCTAAACATTGAATATACTGCTGGTAGAAATATATATTCTTAAGTTATAATTTTTTGAGTGAAGAATTTAATAAAAATATTTTAAAAGAACAATAAAAAAATTAGGGTATATAACCTAGTTATCACAGAATTACAATGTAGGAAAGAAGTAGGCTATTTCCTACAAAAGAATACAATTATATAATAAGCTATCACTCTTTTTAAAGCAGAAAAATCAAACAAATAAACAAACAAACTATCTCTTAATTTGCAATTATAGTCTTCTGGTATTTTAAAGTCCAGTTTACGAACCTTTTCTGCGAACTCCTGCACAACTGGTTCCATCCCAATCTGCTTCAGGAGGGCTGCCTCAATGTGGATGAGAGACAGGGAGGTAAACCTTTCCTGTCCTGTCGTTGACCGCAGCCATGTCTGTACCCTCCGTATTCTAGAAAAACTTCTCTCTGCTCCGGCAGAACTGACACGGATCGTTATGGAGAGCTGTAGTCCCTTGTATAGGTTCGGCATGTATGATTTATCAACATTGTTTCTTATAAACATGTGGTCCATTCTGATTCTTCAAGAAGTTTTTAAAAACACAAACTTCGGAGCTCATTTTTGTAAGCGTTAAAAAATATTTCCCTGCCCTCCATGTCAAGGTTTTAACGGCAGTCAACACTTTCAGCAAACTCCAGATTACAAAACAGCTTCTCCATATTCACCATTATAGAATCAAAAACGGCATAATATACATTGTAGCACCAATAAATATTCTTTGTCTAAAGCTTCTCCATCTACTGCTGTCCCATAGTGCTTTAAACTCTGTAGTCCTGTAAGGTATGAATGGTATTTGGCTTTCTTTTCTTTGATACTTTTGCTGCTGAAAGAGTCAAATCGTGTTCTTCAGCAAACTTTTCTACTGGTATCCAAAAATCATCAAATTTAGCTCGTTGTTCCCTAAATGTTGCCAAAGTTGATTTTCCCAGTCTTGCAGAGGCTCCAAGGGGTGCTTCTTCCTTTTGGAAATAGTTTGAAAGTATATTCATTAAAAAGAGTATATAATTCATGATGAACAAGCACACTATAATATTCGGTGTTTTGATTGATGAAAGAATTCCCATTGCAGTCACAACATTTTTGTCTTTCCCTTCTTCTATCTCTTCAGACAAAGCCTGAACAATAGCTTCGAGATTTGCAATGAAATAGCGACAGTTTTTGTACAGACAGTTCCACCTGTTAGTACTTAGGCTGCCGAGTTCCTTAATCTTGAGTCCGAGCAATTTCTGTACTTCCAGAAATTCCCTGTGAATGCTAGGCTTGTTGTAATGAATGTACAGAGATTCAATAATGTTGAAGAATCCCATGACAATTCAGATATGGCTACAGGCATCTGTAATAACGAGATTCACTCTGTGAGCCATGCAGTGAATATATGTTGCTTGTGGGTGCTGTTCTTTTATTTTAGCTTGAACTCCATTATGTTTGCCGCTCATCACAGACGCGTCATCGTACGAATGTACTACCATTACTATGCCCTCGACATGAAAGTTATTTGGCATATCTGTAATAGCAGCAGCAAGGCTGGTAGAGCCTCTGCCTTTAGAGCAATTCACAAAACCAATAGATTTCTCTTGAGGATGAAGGTTCTCAGGATAACGCAAAACTATAGACATTTGCTCCTCTTTGAAACATCGAGCCTCGTCAACGATGATTGAAAACATACCAGACGTGTCGATCCTCTTTCTGATTTCTTCTTTCATTATTGTGGCAGTAGTTTCAATGAGCTCATTTTGTATCTTCGGGCTGGTGTAACTGATTTTTTGGTTCAACTTACTTTGGAATGAATAATCATATTTGGCAAACAGATGACATAACTCTAGGAAATTTCCTAAATTCTGTACCTTCCCTATGACCTCGAATGGAGAGCCCTTGCCTACCCATACTCAAAAAAATATCGCACAAATTCTTCACGTACTCATGTATTGCTTCTTGCTGTTGTTTCTTTTGTGTTATTAATACATCAGCAACAGTCTTGCTCATGAGCTTATGAGCAACGTATTTTTCAAAGTATTTGTTACGATTCTGTGAACTGTCATGATACTTCAATGCCTCAGTTAACTTTTTTCATTTATTAAAGCCACTTGTGATGAACTTCTCACATTGGTCTCGCATATCAGAAGAAATGGAAAATTTTCTGCACACAAAACAAAATATTTTGTCTCTACTCACACTGTACTCAAGTCAAGGGTAAGTTTCATAGTGTTTCAATGAAAATCACCGGGATTGTTTCCCATCTTGTGTTTTTGGGAAGCTCACAAGCTTAGACTACATGGAGCCAGAAACCAAAGTTCCTAAATCATCTGTATCCTTGACCTCCAGGTCCTCCACTAGGGCACATGTTTGCGATGTACAAACATCGTTACACTCTGAATTTGCAGAAGAATCTGTAGGTGTGCAGCTCTGTCCAAGCTCTTGTAAAGGAGCTGCTTCCTGTGTAGCATGCGAAGGCGACTTCAAATATTGTCGAATGTCTGCAGATATTTTCTTCATTTCGCTTCCTGTCTCTAGTCTTCTCTGAAAAAAAATTAACAATTAAATGCCATGAATGGTACACAAAATGCAGTAAACTGTCTTAAGGTTGTTCACAGTAATACAGTAAACTGCCTTAAGGTTGTTCACAGTAATACAGTAAACTGCCTTAAGGTTGTTCACAGTAATACAGTAAACTGCCTTAAGGTTGTTCACAGTAATCTGGACACGTTCTATACCAACCTTTCAAAAATAATCTCTGACTACACTTGCATTTCATTTGAATGTACTTTAAATATTAACTCTCCTACTCATACTACAGTTGGCATATAATCAGAAGCATTACCTCTACGTCTTAACAGTGGTTTATACCTTCAGTTATTTTCCGCGCCTAAGCCACGGAAACGGGGGAGCGAAGGGCGAAGGCAGCAGGCACGCCCAGAACCGCATCGCCTCTATCAGTTTCCTCTGGTTGTACTGGATAAGGCAGTAACGTATTAATAAAAATATCAGTGACGCTTAATTACTCATGTATATTCATTACATCATACATACATGTAAGTACTGAAACAAAACACAATGAGCAGAAAGAAGTAAGATCAAAGATTTCAAATATATTCAGTTAACCATGAATCAACCATTAAGGCATTACGTGTTTATATTTTATCTAGCCCAAGGCGAAAGCAGACATAAATACTGTAAAATATTACTCAAGTTTAGATTGCTATGTGACGTGTAATCGCTTGATCAGTCATATATTGGTGTCCACATTTATTGAAAAGAATATATTTGGCACCGGAAAATTATAAATTCTTCAAGAATAGTTAAAAATTGAGATTTCAAAAGTATATAAATTGTTTTAAGAGACTCCAGGTGCTGCACTAGTATAGAAATCTAACTGGTCAAAATTAATGTTGGATTTTGTTTTTTGTATTTGAATATTTGTTGATTTCAATATTTCAAATTATCATTCGTATTACTGTATATAAAATAATTTTCGCTTGATCAAACTAGCCTAATATCTTTAGTCAGATATCTATAAATAGAAATAGATAATTGAGATATTACGTAAAACGTAACTTGTCAGTGTTACAGTATTATGCCAAAGTAAAATGTGCCATGGTCGATGGAAACTTTTAAACCGTACGAGATACAGAAATTATTTAGGGGGATATCTGTTAATAATTTTCTTGCCAACGTTTTCTTTGCTGTGCTTTTTTTCCGTCAGATGCTTTGTTTTTTAGATATGACGCAATTTGTATTATGTTTCAATTATCGACCAATTGTTATTGTTACGCCTGCAATCGGGCCCTATATCCCTATTTCGATAACCGGACCAGGACAACAGTAACATACTTTTATCAACACTATGTAGCTCACAACTATATTCTAGGCTATCCTTGGTTGCTTTTATTCCACTTTATAAATAACTTCTTTGTGCCTTCTATTGGCTCCTCCGGCCGATAGAAGGCACAAAGAAGTTATGTTCGGAGTGCCTGTGCCTGGTCTCGGACATCCCATATTTCCCGCCAAAATGCACGTGTGTATAACCTCTTATTATTGATAAATATCACGCCTAACACTCCTACTTCAGTATCATTGTGATACGACCACTTTAGCAATTATAACTAAATGTTATTGTCGTGAACCTGCTGATGAATGTAAAATACATACAATGAACTCCAACACTCTTCAGTCAAACACAGTTGGAACGCAAATATTTCAGAATGCAATGGTTATAGCAGTTCCTTTATCTTGATATTGTTGTATCAAGCAGGTATGCCACGCTACCCATGAGCCATCTACCGAGGGTATTATTATAGTTACTACACGGTCTCGTCATGTCGCTTCTAGATAGGTGCCACTACCTGTAACGTTGCCTTGATGTAAGAAACACTACTTGAAGTTTGTGGCGTGTCTAAAATTGCATTTTATGGACATGCCAAATTCGTCTTGACTTCGTTTAAAATAAAAAATGAATAACATTTATTTTATGTGTAATTAAATGCCTTTTAACCTTCAACAGGACAGGACTTCTCATTCCTTTAGACATTTATATTATTTCTTTCGATTTTTCGAATTTTGTGTGTAAGATATATTCTAGAGGGGACTAATATTTTTCTAGGGGGGGCTAAGCCACCCCTGGCCCCCCTCCCGCCTATTTTCGCCAATGGACGATTATATTCTATGTCTTAAGTACGAGCCAAAGCCAAAATAACCAGAGTACAGAGATGCTGTTGGTGGCGGAATTTCTATTTACATCATTGATTAAGGTCATATCTTGTGAATTCGTAGGTCAGAATCTGTGATCATAAAGCAATAAATTTGACTATCAGATGATGTGAATGTAATTATAGAGCAACAAAATGCGAGTTAATTGTAGATATGGTGAGGGGATACTCTCTATTTTACGCTCGCACAAGTTCTAGTTTCAGAGAAGTGAGAATGTTCTGCATGTCTTCTGAAGATGAGGTTAAATCGTATCCAGTGATTTATTAAATCGGGTAATAGTCAATCTGGTATGTGCTTAAATGACTGTTTCTCGCCATATTTTAGTTTTCGGAAGAGGTTAATTAACCTTGTAACACTTACTTTGATTTACGTTTTCAGGTGTTGCAAACAAAATATTTTATGATACGTGTTGTAGTTAAGTCGACACAGCGCCTGTTCCATTGTCACAGCCAATGAACTGTAGGCTACATGTTCGGCTACAGGAATATGAACCAATTATGACCTAGACCAGTAAGACGGTTAGCGAATAATTTACCAACAGGTGAGATCATTGGTCATTGGCTTCGCAGTGTACAGTACAGAGCTAAAATTACCTACACGTATGTAATATACACAAATGTGCACACTGGGCCTGAATGGGTTAATGCACCTTGATTTAACGTGTTTCGATTTATTGGTCCAACTACGCAATGTCGTAGGCATAGCTGGTTTTTTCCAGAACGATTATACGATAGACTTTCCAGTTTCTAGATTAATCGAAAACTTCTAAACTCATTTCCCATATAGTTATATGGCCGTAAGCACAAGTGTTAGTTCTTCAGCTCTGAATCGTTAAGGTTCAGGTAACACGTTTCCTGCGGCCAAGCGACTGCGCAGAATTTCCCTTACACAGTCGGTTGTTGTATTTTCCTGTCTCTGTCTTCCTTCACGAGCCACAGGGGAGGAAGATGAGCGAGTACCAGTTGGTCCCTTTACCCGGTAATGTGCTAATAAAATATAGCCCTTAAGTGATCCGCCTCGATGCCGCATCATGTGCGTTTCAGGGGTTTGATAGAAAACACGTGATTTAAAAACTGTTAGTTATTTTACAGTGGTGTCTGAACACGAACATAATGCAAGAAATGTTTCATGCCAAAAAAAAAAGGTCCGTGTTCTCATTTCAACTACAAGTTTTACGTGCTAAATTTTCTGTACATGCAGAAACTTCAGAGTTGTTTTCAGACACATATCCGTAGAGCCCAGCAAAGTTCGCATTGTTATCTCGGGACTCGTTAAATTTAGCCAAGTATCTTGGCAATATGTTTTCCATTGGATCACATTTTTTTCGACACGCCCCGGGTAGCTCTGCGCCAATAGATGAACACTCCACAATGGTGTGCCCCAACCACGTGAAGTTCAGTCAGAGATAGATAGAGAGAGACTTCACATCTGTGCAGCAACCAATGAGGAAACATCGTCTGCTCGAATATAAAAAGGCACAGTGAAGTTAAGTCAGATGTCTAGTAACAAAAGAGAAATGAGCAGATCCTTGCGTATCAGACTTAGCCTAGTTAGCTCGCCGCTTGAAGTAACACGGAGATGAGACAGTGACGGATAGATTGCACGCCAGTTGAGCACCTTGCACGTATCAGACTTAGCCTAGTTAGCTCGCCGCTTGAAGTAACACGGAGATGAGACAGTGACGGATAGATTGCACGCCAGTTGAGCACCTTGCACGTATCAGACTTAGCCTAGTTAGCTCGCCGCTTGAAGTAACACGGAGATGAGACAGTGACGGATAGATTGCACGCCAGTTGAGCACCTTGCACGTAGAGCTTATGAGGCAGGTGGTAATAGTCAACCTTGCAGCTCACGCGTTTGGAGGATCGGAATGTGCAAAATACGGAGTTGCAGGCGGACGAAAGCCAATAGCTCGTGCGCCACTCCACAAGGTCATTCACCAACTTCAACTTTCGTCAGAGGGCGTGTTCCGAATCGCTCGAAGGAGAGAACATTAGTTTGACTTGTTTACAGTTTAGCCGGTGCAAGATCTAGGTAAAAGCAAATAATGTTGTTCTAATATCGAGAAGCAAAGACTGGAAAAAATAAAATAAAATGTTTCATGTACAGTACAAAAGCATAATCATCAATGGCGTACGAGTCAATCTCGAAACCTGTGCCGCAGACGCGAAAATGAAACTTTATTAAATAAAACCCCAGAAAATTAACTGACTCGAACAAAATACCAAAACCAAGTAGAATTCAGACCAATCCAAATAAAAAGTACACAAGTATATAACTGAAATTAAAAAAAAATAAAACAAATTATGTTACGAACGTGAAAACATAAATAATCGCATACGAATTTTAATACGCTAAATGTAGTGCAGTCTGGCGGCAGTGTCAGAAAGCTTAACTTCGGACGTTGAAGATGACATGTTGGTCGGGCCACGTGTGCGGGCGCTGTGAGTCCACAGACCAGACTGCGCGCACAATGTAGCTTGGGCTATCTGTTTCTTGGACGTTGTAGATGACATGTTGGTCGGGCCACGTGTGCGGGCGCTGTGAGTCCACAGACCAGAGAGCGCACACAATGTAGCTGCGGCCATCTGTTTCTCGGGCATTGTAGATTACATGTTGGTCGGGCCACTGTGAGGGCGCTGTGAGTCCACAGACCAGACTGCGCGCACAATGTAGCTGGGGCCATCTGTTTCTCGGACGTTGGAGATGACATGTTGGTCGGGCCACTGTGCGGGCGCTGTGAGTCCACAGACCAGACTGTGCGCACAATGTAGCTGGGGCCATCTGTTTCTCGGACGTTGGAGATGACATGTTGGTCGGGCCACTGTGCGGGCGCTGTGAGTCCACAGACCAGACTGCGCGCACAATGTAGCTGTGGCCATCTGTTTCTCGGGCATTGTAGATGACATGTTGGTCGGGCCACTGTGAGGGCGCTGTCAGTACACAGACCAGACTCCGCGCACAATGTAGCTGGGGCCATCTGTTTCTCGGACGTTGTAGATGACATGTTGGTCGGGCCACTGTGCGGGCGCTGTGAGTCCACAGACCAGACTGCACGCACAATGTAGCTACGGCCATCTGTTTCTCGGACGTTGTAGATGACATGTTGGTCGGGCCACTGTGCGGGCGCTGTGAGTCCACAGACCAGACTGCGCGCACAATGTAGCTGCGGCCATCTGTTTCTCGGGCATTGTAGATGGCATGTTGGTCGGGCCACGTGTGAGGGCGCTGTCAGTACACAGACCAGACTCCGCGCACAATGTAGCTGGGGCCATCTGTTTCTCGGACGTTGTAGATGACATGTTGGTCGGGCCACTGTGCGGGCGCTGTGAGTCCACAGACCAGACTGCGCGCACAATGTAGCTGCGGCCATCTGTTTCTCGGCATTGTAGATGGCATGTTGGTCGGGCCACGTGTGAGGGCGCTGTCAGTACACAGACCAGACTCCGCGCACAATGTAGCTGGGGCCATCTGTTTCTCGGACGTTGTAGATGACATGTTGGTCGGGCCACGTGTGCGGGCGCTGTGAGTCCACAGACCAGAGAGCGCACACAATGTAGTTGGGGCCATCTGTTTCTCGGGCATTGTAGATGGCATGTTGGTCGGGCCACGTGTGCGGGCGCTGTGAGTCCACAGACCAGAGAGCGCACACAATGTAGCTGTGGCCATCTGTTTCTCGGACGTTGTAGATGACATGTTGGTCGGGCCACTGTGCGGGCGCTGTGAGTCCACAGACCAGACTGCACGCACAATGTAGCTGGGGCCATCTGTTTCTCGGGCATTGTAGATGACATGTTGGTCGGGCCACGTGTGCGGGCGCTGTGAGTCCACAGACCAGACTGCACGCACAATGTAGCTTGGGCTGTCTGTTTCTTGGACGTTGTAGATGACATGTTGGTCGGGCCACTGTGCGGGCGCTGTGAGTCCACAGACCAGACTGCGAGCACAATGTAGCTATGGCCATCTGTTTCTCGGACGTTGTAGATGACATGTTGGTCGGGCCACGTGTGCGGGCGCTGTGAGTCCACAGACCAAGAGCGCACACAATGTAGTTGGGGCCATCTGTTTCTCGGGCATTGTAGATGGCATGTTGGTCGGGCCACGTGTGCGGGCGCTGTGAGTCCACAGACCAGAGAGCGCACACAATGTAGTTGGGGCCATCTGTTTCTCGGGCATTGTAGATGGCATGTTGGTCGGGCCACGTGTGCGGGCGCTGTGAGTCCACAGACCAGAGAGCGCACACAATGTAGCTGTGGCCATCTGTTTCTCGGACGTTGTAGATGACATGTTGGTCGGGCCACGTGTGCGGGCGCTGTGAGTCCACAGACCAGACTGCCGCACAATGTAGTTGGGGCCATCTGTTTCTCGGCATTGTAGATGGCATGTTGGTCGGGCCACTGTGTGCGGGCGCTGTGAGTCCACAGACCAGACTGCGCGCACAATGTAGCTGGGCCATCTGTTTCTCGGACGTTGTAGATGACATGTTGGTCGGGCCACTGTGCGGGCGCTGTGAGTCCACAGACCAGACTGCACGCACAATGTAGCTGGGGCCATCTGTTTCTCGGGCATTGTAGATGACATGTTGGTCGGGCCACGTGTGCGGGCGCTGTGAGTCCACAGACCAGACTGCACGCACAATGTAGCTTGGGCTGTCTGTTTCTTGGACGTTGTAGATGACATGTTGGTCGGGCCACTGTGCGGGCGCTGTGAGTCCACAGACCAGACTGCGAGCACAATGTAGCTATGGCCATCTGTTTCTCGGACGATTGTAGATGACATGTTGGTCGGGCCACGTGTGCGGGCGCTGTGAGTCCACAGACCAGACTGCGCGCACAATGTAGCTGGGGCCATCTGTTTCTCGGGCATTGTAGATGGCATGTTGGTCGGGCCACGTGTGCGGGCGCTGTGAGTCACAGACCAGACTGACGCCACAATGTAGTTGGGGCCATCTGTTTCTCGGACATTGTAGATGACATGTTGGTCGGGCCACGTGTGCGGGCGCTGTGAGTCCACAGACCAGACTGGCGCACACAATGTAGCTGGTGGCCATCTGTTTCTCGGCATTGTAGATGACATGTTGGTCGGGCCACTGTGCGGGCGCTGTGAGTCCACAGACCAGACTGCACGACACAATGTAGCTGGGGCCATCTGTTTTCCGGACATTGTAGATGACATGTTGGTCGGGCCACTGTGGCGGGCGCTGTGAGTCCACAGACCAGACTGCACGCACAATGTAGCTGTGGGCCATCTGTTTCTCGGACGTTGTAGATGACATGTTGGTCGGGCCACTGTGCGGGCGCTGTGAGTCCACAGACCAGACTGCGCGCACAATGTAGCTGGCCATCTGTTTCTCGGACGTTGTAGATGACATGTTGGTCGGGCCACGTGTGCGGGCGCTGTGAGTCCACAGACCAGACTGCGCGCACAATGTAGCTGGGCCATCTGTTTCTCGGGCATTGTAGATGACATGTTGGTCGGGCCACTGTGCGGGCGCTGTGAGTACCACAGACCAGACTGCGCGCACAATGTAGCTGGGGCCATCTGTTTCTCGGACGTTGTAGATGACATGTTGGTCGGGCCACGTGTGCGGGACTGTGAGTCCACAGACCAGACTGCGCGCACAATGTAGTTGGGCCATCTGTTTCTCGGGCATTGTAGATGGCATGTTGGTCGGCCACGTGTGCGGGCGCTGTGAGTCCACAGACCAAGAGAGCGCACACAATGTAGCTGGGGCCATCTGTTTTACGGACGTTGTAGATGACATGTTGGTCGGGCCACTGTGCGGGCGCTGTGAGTCCACAGACCAGACTGCGCGCACAATGTATGCTGTGGCCATCTGTTTCTCGGACGTTGTAGATGACATGTTGGTCGGCCACTGTGCGGACGCTGTGAGTCCACAGACCAGGCTGCGCGCACAATGTAGCTGGGGCCATCTGTTTTTCGGACGTTGTAGATGACATGTTGGTCGGGCCACATGTGCGGGCGCTGTGAGTCCACAAACCAGACTGCACGCACAATGCAGTTGGGGCCATCTGTTTCTCGGGCATTGTAGATGACATATTGATCGGGCCACTGTGCGGGCGCTGTGAGACCACAGACCAGACTGCGCGCACAATGTAGCTGGGGCCATCTTTTCTCGGACATTGTAGATGACATGTTGGTCGGGCCACGTGTGCGGGCGCTGTGAGTCCACAGACCAGATGCGCGCACAATGTAGCTGGGGCCATCTGTTTTTCGGGCATTGTAGATGACATGTTGGTCTGGCCACGTGTGCGGGCGCTGTGAGTCCACAGACCAGAGATGCGCACACAATGTAGCTGGGGCCATCTGTTTTTCGGCGTTGTAGATGACATGTTGGTCGGGCCACTGTGCGGGCGCTGTGAGTCCACAGACCAGACTGCGCGCACAATGTATTCTGTGGGCCATCTGTTTCTCGGACGTTGTAGATGACATGTTGGTCGGCCACTGTGGCGGACGCTGTGAGTCCACAGACCAGGCTGCGCGCACAATGTAGCTGGGGCCATCTGTTTTTCGGACGTTGTAGATGACATGTTGGTCGGGCCACATGTGCGGGCGCTGTGAGTCCACAGACCAGACTGCACGCACAATGCAGTTGGGGCCATCTGTTTCTCGGGCATTGTATATGACATGTTGTTCGGGCCACGTGTGCGGGCGCTGTGAGTCCACAGACCAGACTCCGCGCACAATGTAGCTGGGGCCATCTGTTTCTCAGACGTTGTAGATGACATGTTGGTCGGGCCACTGTGCGGGCGCTGTCAGTCCACAGACCAGACTCCGCGCACAATGTAGCTGGGGCCATCTGTTTCTCGGACGTTGTAGATGACATGTTGGTCGGGCCACTGTGCGGGCGCTGTCAGTCCACAGACCAGACTCCGCGCACAATGTAGCTGGGGCCATCTGTTTCTCGGACGTTGTAAATTACATGTTGGTCGAGCCACGTGTGCGGGCGCTGTGAGTCCACAGACCAGACTGCACGCACAATGTAGTTGGGGGCCATCTGTTTCTCGGGCATTGTAGATGGCATGTTGGTCGGGCCACTGTGCGGGCGCTGTGTGTCCACAGACCAGACTCCGCGCACAATGTAGCTGTGGCCATCTGTTTCTCGGACATTGTAGATGACATGTTGGTCGGGCCACTGTGCGGGCGCTGTGAGTCCACAGACCAGACTGCACGCAAAATGTAGCTGGGGCCATCTGTTTCTCGGGCATTGTAGATGACATGTTGGTCGGGCCACTGTGCGGGCGCTGTCAGTCCACAGACCAGACTCCGCGCACAATGTAGCTGTGGCCATCTGTTTCTCGGGCATTGTAGATGACATGTTGGTCTGGCCACTGTGCGGGCGCTGTGAGTCCACAGACCAGACTCCGCGCACAATGTAGCTGGGGCCATCTGTTTCTCGGGCATTGTAGATGACATGTTGGTCGGGCCACTGTGCGGACGCTGTGAGTCCACAGACCAGACTGCGCGCACAATGTAGCTGCGGCCATCTGTTTCTCGGACGTTGTAGATGACATGTTGGTCGGGCCACGTGTGCGGGCGCTGTGAGTCCACAGACCAGACTCCGCGCACAATGTAGCTGGGGCCATCTGTTTCTCGGGCATTGTAGATGACATGTTGGTCGGGCCACTGTGCGGACGCTGTGAGTCCATAGACCAGAGAGCGCAAACAATGTAGCTTGGGCCATCTGTTTTTCGCGATAAGATTTACGCTTAGATAGTGTCCAAATAATACAAAAAGCAGATAAATTTAAAACAATATTAAAGAAAACTATTTAAGGCTCTTTTTGGGAAAATTTTAGTTATATGTGAAAAATATTTATAAACCCAATTTCCCAAAATATAACATTTTCCAAAATATCTAGCTATTGGACTCTAAATGCTCTAAACCACTTCAATATTGCATCAACACTTACAATTGACTATATTATTTATATTTAACAATGCTATAACACACTATTTGAAAAACTAACTATGCTGTTCAAAATTTGTTTGCTACTCACATTACTGGTATTTGAACGAATGGGTTCCTCCAAACTATGTTACTTACCAGAAACTAATGGGAGGTCACTCGTATTTCTTCGAGTAGTTGTGGAAAAAAAGGACAAATTTTTATTTATTTTTAACTCTTCTTCCTTTTGTCATCTTTTTATGCTTTGCCATACAACTTCGTTGACTCATCATTGAACAGTTAGTTTGATTCCGTGTTCGTTACTGCCTTTTTAAAGTAACACATCTGAACTACGCAACAATCACTATCACGTCGTTAAATCAGTTTTACAGCCAATTCACAGTAAAGGGAGCACTTTTGAATTTAGCTTTAGATGCATATTTCCGAGCGCGGTGGAATATATACACTGTGTATAATGTTTATTGCTTACATGCCAATATTTTTTTTTTTTTTAAAAAAGGTTGTTAAAGAATAAGAAATGGCTGAAAGGAAAAAGTAACTAGGGCCTCAGAAGTGCTCACTTGACCGTGAGAAGTGTACACTTACAAGTGACACGCGTCCAATATGTATACTAACCTACATTTACCTAGGGGGAGAAGTAGTGTAATTTAGATCGTTCTAGGCCAGGGGTCAGATGTGGCTCCGGCTCCGACCGCCGCCATCTTGGAATAAGTAATTTCCAGCCGCCATATTGGATTATGTAATTTCCGGGTGGCATCTCGGATTACGTCGTTTTCAGCCGCCGTCTTGGATTACGTCATTTATGGTCGCCATATTGTATTACATAATGTCCAGTCACCATATTTGGATTACTTCTTTTTTGGCCACCATCTTTTATTTATGGCTCCATTCCATATCATTACACCTCGAAATCCACCATTTTGGATTTAATTTCTTCATCCTCTATCATTCCACCTTGGCATCCACCATATTGAATTTTAATTCTTCGTTCTGTATAAAACAACCTCGGCATACACTATCTTAGATACAATTTCTACATTCTCTATCATTCAACCTTGGCATCCACCATCTTGAATTCCATTTATTCATGCTCTATCATTCCACCTCGGCATCCACCATCTTGGACTCCAGTTCTTCATGCTCTATCATTCCTCTTTGTTGACCACAATTTTGACATATGTCAACTTTGCCCACCACCAGGAGTGCTGGAGTTAGAGTTTAGTGGTTGGCCACCAGGCGATCTGTATATGTAGTTCCAGCACCCTCACCAACTGCAGGTTCTGCCATATGCTACAAGGAGCGCTAGTGTCCATGCAGCCATCTTGTTTAGTTCTCTAGTTGGTCGCTAGGAGCAATGCTTTTTTTAGTTATCAAAATATTACCAACAAGAGGACACGATCGAACTGCAGAACCTTGGATCGCCAGACTAATGCCTTAGACCACTCAGCTACCCAGACATGAAGTATGATGAAGGTTTAAATATGCACTATACAAAATAATACTTTAATTTACCAGGTGCTCTAGGCAACCACCTTGGATTTTTGTTGGTCATTTGTGTACATTTGCTGATAGGCAGCACTTGCTGCAGTTTAAATTTTTTCTGTGATGTCAGGACTTGTAAATGTTCACTGATATAAGACTTAGTATATTTTTTTACCACATCCAGTACTTGTAATAGTTCCCATCTACCTAACCTCAAAATAACCTCAACTCAACCACAAACTAACCTAACCTGACCCCAACCTAACCTTACTTCACATAACACCTACTTCACATAACTTAACTTCCATCTAACCACTACAGTTAAAAAAACAAAAATTATCCCGAATTTACAATTGATTGCTGTCAACTATGTATATATGTGTATGTGTTTGTGAATGAGGACTGGTGCATCTGATGCTATTTAAGAGAAAGTTTATGACAGACCTTTCGTGATATTTAAGATCAAAAATTAATTTAAATAACTTTATTAATTTGACAAAAAATTTTTACAGTCATTTTAGGTTCACTTGACAGCGGCACATAGTTCATAGAGGAAACAGTAGATGTTGACGAAGGCTGGTCCTGAGTTTCGATATATCTCTGCACAGACATCTCAGCTCACGCAACGCAGCCACAACGTTGAAGTTACACATATATTCTGCTTCGATGTTACCATCTACTTCACCCTTTTCTTCAATTTCTTCTTCTTCCTCCTCCTATACTAACACAGCATCATCGGAGGACGATGCTAGCACGAGGTCCTCCCGTGGCACAGGAGTGATCTCACATAGTATTGAATACCATAGCGGCTGCCATGAGTCATCTTCACCAGCTTGTTGCAGCATTCGCTGCAAAATTAACGCTTCGCGAATGTCTTCCTAGGCATATTGCCACTCGTCATCCTTGGGCACGACCGAGGGCATATCCTATGCAGTCTCATGCTGCGGCGGAAGCGGCAACCATTCGATGCTCCTCTCCATCTCTGATTGGTGCAACGTCGATGCAAGTATACAAGTAGCGGCATAACCTCTGCTGGGATGCTGTCGAAACTATCATTCAGCTCAGCATCATGAGTGCTATTCCACATCTCCTTTGTGATGAATAGCTCATGTGTCTTACACACCTCGTATTTATAGGCAAACTTGCAGAGTTAAAAATACATAACAGTTTTGAGTAAAGCCCTTTATTTCAATACCCTCATTTCAGTACATGAAAACTATAATTAATATTCTTAACTTCCACAATAACAAACATCTGTATATTGCGAATTCTGTCTGCCAAAAGGAGGCTAAGCGGTTATTGTTTTTTGGAAGATGTCCAGAAACAAAGTTTGTAAACAGAACTGGAGTCGGGGAGGGGGAGAATGCTGTCCACCTGTGCAGTGGTAGAGATAAGATTATAGGTACACAACTTTCTTACATTGTGCCCCTCCCAACATACTAAGCTGTACAAAAGCCGGTGTTTGGTTTATAAAATTCTACAGCGAAGGAAATTTCAAATGCAACTCTTAAAGGGAACAAACAAATGTTGTAACTGCATGAAAGTTCTGTCTCCGGAAAAAATTAATTACTTTGTTTGAATAACGTATCGCACGACTACCACTGTCATTTTCCCCTGAGTAAACGGAACATGTAAAAAAGTTCTTTACCAGTTGTGTAGGAATGGAACTAAAAGAAAACAGCATTAACTTTGATCAGTGAATAAATATACTTAAATTTTATACATCGACTAAAATATATTTATAACCACGTAACATTTAGGTCGGTAGGAGCTTGCAGAGCGGACTGTCTGGGGTCACAATTCCTGGAAACTCTAGCGATAAAGGCACTGCTCTATCGCGAATTCACTACTCTACCTACCTAACTCGTCACCACTTCACTTATCTAAAAATTTATCCTCCTACTTAGTGATCTATGCACTTACCTACCAACCACCCCACCAACCCACTCATGACTGCACCCATATACATGGAACTCTAACTACCTACTCACCCACCTACTGCTTGGCCAACCTACCTACTGCTCTAGCCACCAGCCCACTTCAAAACCCAAAAGTCTACCCACCTCATTGTCCACCAACCCACTATTCTAGCCCAATACCACTCTTCTTACCTACCGACATACCTACCATTCTACCCAACTGCCATTCTAACCACTTATTGCTGTACCTACCTACCCACAACTCTAACAAACCAATCTACCTACCAACCTACCTATTGCTAGACCCACACACCAACCTACCTACTGCTCGATCCACCTACTCACCACTCCAACCAATGATCTACCTACATACCCACCACTCTGCACACTTACCTACATACCCACTGCTCTACCGACCGCCCCACCAACACATTGCTCTACCCACCTTCATACAGACATACCCACCTTTGGCTCAACTCAAATACTGACCTACCCACCACCAGTCCTACGCACTGCTCTTCATACCTAACACTTATCTTAATTACTGACTTACTTATGGTTCTATCCATCTAGCCACTAAACACTCGCGCTCTTTTTTATAATTACCCACCAACTGGTTTACTTACAGCTGCACCCACCCACCTAACCCTCTACCCTCCTTCCCCTGCTCTACCTACCTCTCTAACCACCTATTCACCAACCTACCTACTGCTTTGCCCATCTTGCAACCCAAAATATACATTTCATATCATATCATCAGACTTACCAACAAAATATTCAAGCCATACATTTCAACCTTTTATACTAACCATATTTAAAAAAAAAAAAAAAAAAAAAGTCTGGCCTCACACCTCTAGCAAAGTCTGTCGATAGATTATATCTCTCGAACAGTAGATGCGAGTACGGCTGATCAAGTTGCAAAGGAAATGAAGGCGGAGAGTAGGGGAGGACGAGATTTGTTTCAACATTGCTGCTAGGGAAGTGCTTGTAGATAATAAGTAATTTGCCCCCCATTAACTTACAAATCGACACCTACCCTTACCTAGCCACCTTCCAATACTGCAAAACAAAGAAATATAGCAAAAATTGGGAAAAAATATACCAAAATTCTTAACCCCAGCATACCTGTCATAAAATCGTTGCCATCAGACGTTAGCCAAATATCATATTACTCATCAAAACAAACTACCTAATTATACCAATCATCCATAACAATAAAAATGCTAACGACCACACCTGAGGCATACGAAACAAAATATGAGTAACCCTGCTGACCAGGAGTACTGGGTTCCATACAGATCATACAGCCAGGCATACCAACATAAAATACCATCTGAATATACGAACTTAAACATACAGCCCCAAACCATATCATTCCCTCTAACCCAAGCATACCCCAATCATGCTATTAACAATACTGGCCATATCAACCACCATACCGCTGACTTACTGATCAGTCGCAACAGTCAACTATATTGACTACCATTTCAGCCCACCTAACTTCGTTGGTCTCAGAAGAAAATAATCATAAGCTTTCTTATATATCAGTAAATTGCTTATATATTCATATAAGAATACATATTCCTATATTATATATCTATATATACCTATTTTATATATTTTTAAATATAATATATTTTCCTAACTTATAAATATATATACCTGTCTTATATATATTTAAATATATATCCTATCGTATATAAGATAGTTCATGCCTGTTTTCTTCTGAGAGTAATCAGAATTTGGCTTTTCTCAGAGTGCTCCCATATCATGAAGATGATTTGTGGATACAAAGGTCTCCCTTTGACCTCGACTACCATAGAGTTACAACCTGCATAATCGCTAACTAAAGACCTACATAAATTGTTGTGTCCTACACCAAAGGTAAAATTTACTACAAGTCCTGACATGGGTAGAATGGATGTGACTATGTTACAAAGTATTCCGAGTCCTACACAATATGAAAATATTTTCTAATTCTTGCATAAGGTGGAATTAATGTGGCAAAATTAAAAAATATTCAGAATTATTCGAGGTGAAAACATTAAAATTCCTACACAATGTTCTTTTTTTTTTTTTTTTACTTACACAGCATGAAAAAATGTTTCTAAGTCGTATATACAGTGTAATTTTTTTCCTGCAGAAGGTCAGAAATTTTCCAAGTCCTACACCAGCAGAAAAATTTACTAGTCCTAGCATTACATTACAGAGGAGTAGGAAATATTTCATGATCAACATAGGGTATAACATATTTCAAAGTTCAGTGTGAGTAACAAAGTCCCTATACACAAGAAAAAATCTAAGTCCCTACACAAGGGAAAATTATTATCTAAGTGAATAAACAATCAACCAATCGTATTGCACCATTATTACATTGTTCAACGAGTCAATCGTCTAGTTGCCATATGATTACAGCTGGCCAATCACATGAGATGGTGGTGGTGTATCGATGGTTCTGCGGATTGATGGATTGGTGGATTGGATTGGTGGATCGCTGGATTGGCGGATCGATGGATTGATGGATTGATGGATCAATGACCAAGGGTCAAGTTCACCTTCGGCCCAACATGATGGTTGGGCGACATCATAACGTGATGCTTGGTAATAGTCGATTATGATACGTTTACAGATGGTATGAATGTTTGTGTTGTGGGTTGATCTGGACGATAAATTTGTTTGGTACACTTGGGTTAACATGTATGGTATGGTTTGTATGTTGGGTGATATGTTTTCCAGTATATCTGTCTTGCGAGTGTTGGTGTAAGCCGAATGGTGTGGACAGTATATGTGTGTATCAGTGAGTCCTGTAGTGCCAAGGCATGCTTGAGTTATAGTAAGAGGTTTAGGTGGCCAGTGTATTTGACTGGTGTCAATTGGTATGGTGGATGGTATGAGAAGAAGTTGTCACTGGCATGGGCTGTATAATCTGTGTTGGATGAATGGTTTATATATGCTAGAATTATGGTTGGTAGTTATAAGTGGTGCTGATTGGTAGAGCAAGTAGCTTATGGGCTGGCTTCAGCTGTAGAGTTGCTTGGTAAACTTGAGTTATGATGGATATTGTTCTTGGTGTATTTGGTGGTGAGGATGAATTTATTTTTTTCATTGGATACAGGAGATGGCTGATATTTAACTGGTGTCGACAAGTAGAGCAGTAAGTATTTTTTCTGTTAAGGTCAGTGTGGACTGAATGATTAGGGTATGATTAAGTTTTAGTAAGAGGCATGAATAATGGGTATATTTCGTCTAGTTTTGTTGGTAGAGCATATGGTATGCATGAGTTACAGTGACTGGTATGGTTTGTTTTTTATGTGTAACTGGTGAAGTTAGGTGGGCTGAAATGGTAGTCAATATAGTTGACTGTTGCGACTGATCAGTAAGTCAGCGGTATGGTGGTTGATATGGCCAGTATTGTTAACAGCATGATTGGGGTATGCTTGGGCTAGAGGGAATGATATGATTTGGGGCTGTATATTTCAGTTGATATATTCAGATGTTATATTATGTAGGTTTGCCAGTATGTATGGTCGGTATAGTACCCAGTGCATTTTTATTGGTATGGATGGTTGTTATAATCAGGTGGTAGGTTTTGATGGGTGGTATGTTATTTGGCTGGTGCTGGTTAGTAGTGCAAATGGAATGCATGTTAAGTTGTGGGCTGTTCTCAACTGTATAGTTTATCCAGTTATGATGGATGGTATGATTGGTGTGTTGGATGGTATGTTTGAATTTTTCTTTGGTTAAAGGTGTTGGTACATTGGGTGGACTGGTATCAGTTGGTTATGTTAGTTTGACAAATGGTAGGAATGTTTATGTTATTGGTTAGTCTCGAGTGTGAAGTGACTTGGTACACTTGGGTTATTATGGATGGTATGGTGGGTATGTTGGGTGATATGGCTGATATAATACCCAGTACTCCTGGTCAGAAGTGTTACTCGTATTTTTGTTTTGTATGTCTGAGATGTAGTAGTCAGCATTTGTTTTTATTGGAATGAATGGTTTGGTACAATCAGGTGGTTTGTTTGATGAGTGATATGATATTTGGCTAATGTCTTATGGCAATGACTTTATGGCATGTATGCTGGGATTATTAATTTCGGTATATTTTTTCCCCAATTTTTGCGATTTTTCTTTGTTTTGCAGAATTGTAAAGTGGCTAGGTAAGGGTAGGTGTTGATTTGTAGGGCAATGCAGGACAAATTCCTTATTGTCGACAAGCACCTCCCTAGCAGCAATGTTAAAACAAGTCTCATCCTCTCCTAGGCTTCGCCTTCATCTCCATTGCAACTTCGTCAACCGTACTCGCTTCTACTGTTCGAGAGATATAACCTCTCGACAGATTTTGCTAGAGATGTGAGGTCGGTTTCTTTTTTTTCTTTTTTTTTTTTTAACTATTCTATATGATGAGCTGGGTATATTCATTGGTTGACTAGTGTGTCGGTGTCTCTTGCTTGTATGGCCTGTCAGTATGGTAGTAGCGATGCCTGAAATGTGTGAATGAGAACATTGTAGTAGTTTGGGTTGACTGCAGGGGGAATTTTTTTTGGTTGGAATAGCTTTGTCTCTGAGTGTGACATGCGTGTATGGCTATTAAACAGGAGGGCAGGAGGTATGATGACATGTGATATGGTTAGTATAAAAGGTCGAAATGTATGGCTTGAATATTATGTTGGTTAGTCTGATGATATGAATGGCATGTTTTGGGTAGTGAGATGGGTAGAGCAGTAGGTAGATAGGTGAGTAGGTGGCTAGAGTGGTAGGTAGAGCAGAGGGTAGGAGGGTAGAGTGTTAGGAAGTGGGTACAGCTGTAAGTAGAGCAGTTGATGGGTAATTATAGAGTAGGGTGAGTGCTTAGTGGGTACGTGGATAGAACCATAAATAAGTCAGTAATTAAGATAAGTGTTAGGTATGAATAGTGGTGGGTATGATTCGACCGTCGCAAGTTTGCAGCTGGTGAGGGGAATTTCACCAGCACTAGGAGCAGGTAGCGAGCAGAGACTCGTGAGGGGTGACCGTACAAGTAGGGGAAAACCACAACCTTTGTAAGTGTCGCGCGTACACCAGCCTGCATGAATGTATTGAACAGTAACCCACACACTACAGGCATTCATTGTCGATATAAAACACGTATGTCAAACATGCGGTAGCCAAATGATAATTGTTAATAACAAATCGCGCAATAATGCTACGTCCATTCTTGCTAGCACTTATCAATATTGAAAGTTTGGAATTTGGAATAAATTACTATAAATAGTCTACATATCTAACACGAGGCCCATGTTTAATAACATTATAACCCGTATTCCGAATCCTTAGCGAGTTATTAACACACTTTTGACATTGCATATCAGACTTCCTTTTCTTTCGTTCTCACTCACTAACATAACATATTTCTTCAAAACCTGTGAAGTTTCTGTCCGAGCATGTGTTGCTATTTTCACTGCTGTCACATTCATTGTTTACTAGAGTCACCAAGGTGCACAACAAAATTTTCTATCTCTGCTCCATTAGTCACTTTTCTAATACTCCGCCTCTGTCTCACGGACATGTAAAATAGCATTCTCCCTCTACTTTTTGCTGACATTATTAATAGTATCAATCATGAGCTTTTCAATGGTAGCACCATCTTGAGATATGTTTTTTCTGCATCACACGATTTCATCATGTTCCATATGAACTCGATGGCTTTGAGCTGACAGTTGTACGTGGTAACCACACAACCTCATGTCCATGTTGTAACATTGCGTCAATGCTATACCTTGCAGGGGGGCGTCGACAACGAACAAGCTGCAGAAGTTCGCTTTTCGTCACGACTGTTTCATATGTAATATTGTTGTTTTCCAGCCATACACGAATATCTGGTTTGGTCGTACCTGGGGTTGGTGCCTTGTTAAATTGTACCGAATGATAGGAAGCATTATCGAGTACGATCAAACAACTTGCAGGGAGATTGGGAATTAGCTTTTCTTCCATCCATTTTGAGAAGTTGGCAAAGTTAATTTAGTCTTGGTAGTCCTCACTCTTGGTTTTACATTTGAATATCACAAATGCTCCAGGAATGAAACCTTGGTCACAACCTGCATGTATGATTATCCATCTCTGTCCTGCTCTGTCGTTTTTCAAAACACCTACTGTTATATTTCTTGGCAAAACTTGCTTACTATGTATGTAGAATGAATCAAGGTTTCATCAATATAAACTACTGTCTTTTTGTTTTCACTAGCTTGTTCATTTTGTCTCAATCTCCTTAAATACCTACTTATCCAGGTGATAATGTCATTTCTTTCCATTGACACCTTTCTTTTGTTCTTGGCCTTTTGAAGCGAAACCCTATTTTTTTTTTTAAGGTTTTTGTCTCGAAACCTCCCATTTTCCAGGAAAATCTATCTCTTGTTTTAAAACCATTAGCAATTTCTGTATCGTAAGGATTTCTCCTTTAACTGTATACAACTTCTCTACGGTGCGCCGAATTACACCAACATAAAAATAATCCAAACATATATTTTTACAATCGTTCCCCCTTTACTTCTCCAGGTGTATGCAGTTTTTCACCACTCACATCAGCTTCTTTTCCTTCTTTCCTTATTTTGCATATAGTTCGTTCCGATTTACCTGAAACAGCCGCCACACGTGTATTAGCATGGCCCGTGATAGGAATAAGTTGTCCTGATACTTTTACCTTATCACAAAATTAAATCACATTCCTTATAAATTCTCTGCCCTGGCTGTGTAAAGTTTTATTACTTGACTAGTTGATGTCATTATTGAACACCTAACACCACTGCCACTATTATTCTACACTTGTACCTATTATTCGTGCGCGGATTAACACTTCCATCAATCGCGAGCGTACGAACACGGGAAATACTATGGCACGAATTCTGACCAATGCTACACTACCAGCCCGCAGCTGAGAGCGTTATTCCCCTTCTCCACTAGTTGTGAATGACAGTAGGCTGAGCGAGGGTAACGTTGCCTTGTATTTCACATATTTTCCGGCTGCACACTTGTCGCAGTCAAGTAATAGGACTGGTGGTGGGTAGGTGAGTACTTGAGTTGAGCCGAAGATGGGTATGTCTGTATGAAGTGGGTAGAGCAATGTGTTGGTGGTGAGGTGGGTAGAGCAGTGGGTATGTAGGTAACTGTTGCAGAGTGGTGGGTATGTGGGTAGAGCTTTGGTTGGAGTGGTGAGTAGGTGGGTCGAGCAGTAGGTAGGTTGGTGTGTGGGTCTAGCAATAGGTAGGTGGGTAGGTAGATGGGTTTGTTAGAGTTGTGGGTAGGTGGGTACAGAAGTAAGTGGTTAGAATGGCAGGTGGGTAGAATGGCAGATATGTCGGTAGGTAAGAAGAGTGGTATTAGGCTAGAATAGTGGGTAGTAGTCAAGTAGAGCAGTTGGTTGGTGGGTAGGTGTGTAGAGCAGTGGGTATGTAGGTAGAGTGCGGGGCGGTGTGTGAATATGAGGAGTGCCATGTGAAGCGTGCGGAGATGTGTGCTGAGGGTGCGAAGATAAGTGTGGAGGGCGCGGATAGTTGTACGGAGGGTGCAGTGCCAATTGCAGTGCGTGCGGTGCCTGCGGTGCTTGTGGTGCTAAGTGCGGGGGGTGTGGATATGTGTGAGGAGTCAGCAGTGAGGAGTAAGAAGAGCTATTGAAATGTGGTTAGGTAAAATGGTAGGCAGTTAGTTAGATGGATAGAGCAATAGGTATGTGTGTAGGTTAGTAGATCTATAGGAATGTGGGTAGGATGGTAGAGTGAAAGGTGGATGGGTATGTAGGTAAAGTGATAGGTAGGTGGGTGGGTGTGTATATGGGTAGAGTTGTAGGTCAGTGGGTGTGTGTAGGTGCATATAGTTGTGGGTAGGGTAGTGTGTTGGGTGAATATAGTGGTTGTTATGTAAGTAGGTTAGTAGAGTAGCGGGTGTGTTGGTAGAGTGGTAGGTGGGTAGAGTGGTAAGAAGTGCAGTGGATATGTAGATAGGTAATTAGTGTGGTGGGTAGGTGGGTAGATTTTAGATAATTGAAGTGGTGAGTTGTTGGGTAGGTAGGTAGAACAGCGAGTGATTTGGGCTGGTAAGTGGGTGAATGGAACAATATATGTGGGTGGAGTGATAGGTAGGTGATTAGGAAGGGAAAATGTTGGGTAGGTAAATAGTGTGGTGGTATGTGGATAGGTCAGTGAGTATATGGGTGTAGTAGTGACTAGATGGTAAGAGTGGTGGGTAGATGGGTATAGTGGTGGGTATATGGGTAGAGTGTTGTGTAGATGGGTAGAGTGGTGTGTAGCTGGGTAGAGTGTTGGGTAGATGGATAGAGTGGTGGGTAGATGGGTAGAGTGGTGGGTAGATGTGTATAGTGGTGTGTAGATTAGTAGAGTGGTGGGTAGATTGGTAGAATGGTGTGTAGATGGGTAGATTGGTGGGTAGATGGATAGAGTGGTACGTAGATGGGTAGAATGGTGGGTAGATGGGTAGAGTGGTGTGTAGATGGGTAGAATGGTGGGTAGATGAGCAGAGTGGTGGGTAGATGGGTATAATGGTATAGATAAGTAGAGTGGTGGGTAGATTGGTAGAATGGTGTGTAGATGGGTATAGTGTATGGTAGATGGGTACAGTGGTAGGTTGATGGGTAGAATGGTGGGTAGATGTGTAGTGCATATGGTAAGTGTGTAGGTGTGTAGAACTTTGTATGGGACAGTAGGTAGAGCTGTGGGTATGTAGGTTATTTGGTAGAAAGGTAAGTGGGTTGAGCAATGAGTTTGTGAGTAGAAAAGTGGGTAGAGTTATGGGTAGTGTGATGGGTAGAGCAGTAGGTGGGTGAGTTGGTGGTTAGAGTGGTAGGTATAGCAGTGCATTGGAGGGTAGGATGGTGGAGTGGTAGATAGGTGGGTGTGGCTGTAAGTAGAGCAGATGGTGGGTTAATTATAGAGAAGGGTGAGTGTTTAGTGGGAAGGTGGTTAGGTGGGTAGAGCAATGTATTGGTGGGGAGGTGGGTACAGCAGTGGATTGGTGGGTAGGTGGGTAGAGCAGCAGGTATGTAGGTAAGAATGGAGATTGGTGGGCATGTGTGTAGAGCATTGGTTGGAGTGGTGAGTAGGTGTGTAGAGAAGGTGGTTTTTAGGTAGTTCTATATGTGGGTAGGTAGGTGGGAAGGTAAAAAGACCAGTGGGTGTGTGGGTGGGTAGAATAGTAGGCAGTTGGTTAGATGGGTATAACAGTATGTAAGAGTGTAGGTTAGTAGTCCTTTAGGAATATGGATAGATTGGTAGAGTGAAAGCTGAGTGGGTAGGTAGGTATAGTGGTAGGTAGGTGGGTGGGTGTGTAGATGGGTAGAGCTGTAGGTAGGTGGGTGTGTGTAGGTGCATAGAGTGGTGGGTAGGGTAGTGGATGGGTAGAATGGTAAGTAGTGTAGTGAGTAGAGCAGTGGGTTGGTTGACAGTGAGGTGGGTAGACTTTTCGGGTTGTGAATTGGGCCTGTAGCTAGATCAGAAGGTAGATGGGTCAAGCAGTAGGTAGACGGGTCGAGCAGTAGGTAGGTTGGCCGAGCAGTAGGCAGGTGAGTAGGTGGTTAGAGTTCTATGTAGATGGGTGGAGTAATGAGTTGGTGGGTACAGTGGTTGGTAGGTAAGTGCATAGAGCAGTTAGCAGGGGGTTGGATTTTTTAGATAAATGAAGTGGTGACTAGTTGGGTAGGTAGGTAAATCAGTGAGTTCGCGACAGAGCAGTGCCTTTATCGCTGGAGTTTCCAGGAATTGTGACCCCGGACAGTCTGCTCTGCAAGCAGCCCCACCGACCTAAATGTTACATGGTTATAAATATATTTTATTCTATGTATACAATTTAAGAATACTTATTCACTGACCAAAGTTAATGCTGTTTTCTTTTAGTTTCATTCCTACACAACTGGTCAAGAAACATGTTTCGTTTACTCGGGGAAAAATGACAGTGGTAGTCGTGCGATACGTTATTCAAACAAAGTAATTATTTTTTTCCGGAGACAGAACTTTCATCATGCAGTTACAACATTTGTTTGTTCCCTTTAAGAGTTGCATTTGAAATTTCCTTCGCTGTAGAATTTTACAAACTAAACGCCTGCTTTCGTACAGCTTAGTATGTTGGGAGGGGCACGATGTAAGAAAGTTGTATACCTATAATCTTATCTCTACCACTGCACAGGTGGACAGCATTCTCCCCCCTCCCCGACTCCTGGTATGTTTACAAGCTTTATTTTTGGACGACTTCCAAAAAACAATAACTGCTAAGCCTCCTTTCGGCAGACGGGATTCGCAATATACATATGTTTGTTATTGTGGAAGTTAAGAATATTAATCATGGCCTTCGTCTACTGGAATGAGGGTATTGGAAGCAAGGGCTTTTCTCAAAACTGTTATGTATTTTTAACTCTGCAAGTTTGCCTATAAATACGAGGTGTGTAAGACACATGAGCTATTCATCACAAAGGAGATGTGGAATAGCACTCATGATGCTGAGCTGAATGATAGTTTCGACAGCATCCCAGCAGAGGTTATGCCGCTACTTGTATACTTGCATCGACGTTGCACCAATCAGAGATGGAGAGGAGCATCGAATGGTTGCCGCTTCCGCCGCAGCATGAGACTGCATAGGATATGCCCTCGGTCGTGCCCAAGGATGACGAGTGGCAATATGCCTAGGAAGACATTCGCGAAGCGTTAATTTTGCAGCGAATGCTGCAACAAGCTGGTGAAGATGACTCATGGCAGCCGCTATGGTATTCAATACTAGTGAGATCACTCCTGTGCCACGGGAGGACCTCGTGCTAGCATCGTCCTCCGATGATGCTGTGTTAGTATAGGAGGAGGAAGAAGAAGAAATTGAAGAAAAGGGTGAAGTAGATGGTAACATCGAAGCAGAATATATGTGTAACTTCAACGTTGTGGCTGCGTTGCGTGAGCTGAGATGCCTGTGCAGAGATATATCGAAACTCAGAACCAGCCTTCGTCAACATCCACCATGCCCTCCATAAACTATATGCGCTGTCAAATGAATCTAGAATGTTGTTAATATTTTTTGTCAAAATTAATGTTTTTTAACTTAACTTATGATGGTTAATTTCATGAAAACCTGTCATAAACTTTCTCTTAAATAGCATCGGATGCACCAGTCATCATATATAAACACATACGCATATGCACATATACTTGAGAGCAATTAAATCAAGTCCTGACATGATAGGAAAAAATTTAAACCTGTGAGACAATGTACACACATGACAAACGAAAATGCAAGATGGTTGCCTTGAGCACCCGGTAAATAAAGTATGATTTCTGTATATAGCATATTTAAACACTCGTCATACTTCATGTCTTGGTAGCTGGGTGGTCTAAGGCATTAGTCTGGTGATCCAAGGTTTGACAGTTAGATCCCACCCTCTTCCCGATAATATTTTGAGTACTAAAAAATGCATCACTCCTAGCGACCAACTCGAGATCTAAACAAAATAGCTGCAGTGACAATAACTCTCCTTGTAGCATATGTAAGAACTAGTGGTTGGAGGGGGTGCTGGAACTACATATACTGCTCGCCTGGCAGTCAACCACTAAACTATACCTACAGCGCTCTTGGTGGTGGGCAAAGTTGACAGATGTCAAAATTGTGGCTGACAAGGAGGAATGTTTGAGCATGAATAAATTGATTCCAAGATGATGTATGCAGAGGCGGAATGATAAATCATGTAGAAATTAAATCCTGGATGGTGTATGCCGATGTAGAATGATAGAACGAGTAGAAATGGAATCCAAGATGGTGGATGCTGAGGTGGTATGATAGAGCATGAAGAAATGGAATCCAATATGGTGAATGTCAAAAAGGAATGATTGAACATGAAGAAATGAACTCAAATATGGTGGATACCAAGGTGGAATGATAGAGCATGAAGAAATAAAATTCAATATGGTGGTTTCCGATGTAGAATGTTAGATCATAAAGAAATGTAATCCAAGATGGCGCCCATAAATGATGTTATCCGAGTTGGGAACGGAAATTACGTTATCCAAGATGGCGGCGGTTAGAGCCGGAGCCGCCTCCTGACTCCTGACCTAGAACAAACTAAATTACACTACTGGGAGTGTCGAAGAACATAGGTAGGGTGTGGTACCTAAAGACTGTTCGCGGTAAAGTGTGTACTTTTTAAGACTCTTTCAACAGGCATTAACAATTAATAAATACATTTTATTGCAGCTCCAGACGTTTTATTTTGGGAGTGATGAAATGTATTAACCGTGTTTATTAGTCTGATGGCGATGTTTATATTAAAAAGTGACAGGAAGATATAAATCTAATGAAAAGATAATTTCAGCAGGGTCTTAAAAATATTAATTATACCGTGAATCGCCTATAAGTGCGTCTCAGGGATGAGCCCCATACGTCTAGGCATGCAGGGAATATTCAAACAACAAGGCCACATGCTCGAGGCTTTACTGGGTCTGGGCAAACATGACCGTAATTGGGGCCGTCGTTACCTCCCATGCTAACCTAGTTGATCTAAAGGGGGAGGGGGAAACTGGCATAGGGACTGTATAAACCCCTCGACAGAAAATAATTGCAAATTTGCATGGAATTTATGAAGCAGAAAAATTATTTCTACGAGAACAGAGGATGGGATAGGATAATCTTTATTGAATATGTGTTTGAAGCACTAGAAGAGAAATGTCGGTTGGGAGGGCTAACTTTCTTTCTGTTGATCACGCTGCTGGAGTATTAGTGTAACCAAGGGAGTGTGAGACACCAGCCCCATGGTGAAGGGGAGATGCGCTATTAAGCATTCCCTCTCATCTCCCGTGTCGCCAGTCGATACCTGAAACATAAAAGGGGAAGAGAAAATACGAGGTCTCCTAGGGGGTGTACATCTTGAAGGCTTGAAGGAAAGTCCCAGTGTCTTGAGGAGTTATGCAGTGTTACCACACAGTCACTCTCCACCGAGCCAGAGGCTGTATGATATATGTATGCGGCATGAGACTGTGGGCACATAGTGATTCGCAAAGTGTTGTGTGAATGGGCAGCTATTTTATTGTATTTCTTCAGCACTTTCTGTAGCTTAGCTATGTAGGAATTAGCGCGGTAGGCCTTGGCTGACGCCGCGTACAGTATTATGGGGCGGATAAGCAATTTGTATACAAGTAGTAGGATTATGGGAAGTTGAGCGCAAGGTGCTAGGGACTTGGAGCGCCGGAGCGGAGGCCACCAATTTATCACGTCACCTGTCCGCCATCTCTTTTCCCTTTTTTTCCCCTCAATATTTCCCCTTTTCCCTCAAAATCGAATAAATTTATTTAATAATGCCACTTTTTCCCTTAAGTATTTTCCTTTTTTTACTTAAAATCTCCCTTTCCTCATTTGAATAAAAGGATCCCCCAGAAATTTCCCATTTCTCCTGGAGCAGGTGACTGGGATCAGTGACTCCAAACCAGAGGAGCAGCACCTTTGACCTATGACCGTAAACATTTGGCCCCAAAATCCAAAACAATTTTTAAAATGCCAAATAAAAATCCCAAAAAATTAATTATTAAAAATTATTTTAAAAATTATAAAAAAATTATAAAAAATATTTTTAAAACTGAACTTTCCAGACGTCACCCCTCACCCATACCCATTCCATCATCTTGGTAGGCGACCACCATCTTGGTGGGCGACCGCCATCCTTGTAGGTGACCATCATCTTTGTAGGCGTCCACTACCTTAGTAGATATCACCCATCCGACATATTGGGAGCCAGTGACCATCATCTTAACCACATTACCTTGAATGTCCTTGAAAATAAAAACTCGATAAAACAGATAAATATCAACAAGCATATTACATTACTAACTACTACCACCATATTAAATGCAGACTAACTCGACCTTGACCCCATGACCTTGATTGACCTTGAAAACAAAGCTCTAGAAAAACTGCATAAACATCAGCAAGCATAATACATTACAGACTAGCTCCGCCATATTGGATGCAGGCTACTTTGACATTGACCTCATAACCCCATAACCCCATAAAATCCAGAAAAATACATAAAAGTCAGCAATCATATGGCGTTACAGACTACCACTGCCATATTAGATGCAGGTGACCTTTACCTCGACCCCATGACTTTGAATGGCCTTGACAACAAAAGTTAGAGAAAAGTAAATAATCAGAAAGCATATTATGTCACTGATAACCACCATATTGGTAGCCAGTGGCCTCGACCTTGATCCCATGACCTTGAATGACCATGGAAACAAAAAATTCCAAACAATATCAAAAAATGAATGAAAGACTTTTTTTTATCGATTGTTCTATCAATCTTTAGCAATCCTCCTCCTCAATTGCAATCTTTAAATAAATCTTTAGAAATCCATGGGCTTGTCACCCACCTCTATCTATACATATTAGAAAAAATGATTCACCAACTGTTTCCAAAAATTTTACACGATGGCAGAATTAATGTTTTGGTATGCAGTCAACTGTCCGCACATTTTTATTCTAAATGTGTATTTGGGTTTTCTCAGAGTTTTCCCATGCCGCAATGATGAGTCGCGAATACGTAGGTCTTCCTTTGACCTCGACGATCGTGGAGCCGTGACATGCATCATCGATAACAGGTTGCTCTCAGTATCGATTCTGCGATCGAGTTTTTATCTAAGGTCAAAATGCTAGTCGGCATGAGAGAACGGCCTCTACAAAGAGTCCTTTTCGCGTGATGAAGCATTACGACAATGACCACATTCAGTTTGTGCACGGTGATACAATGAAGGAACATACCGAGATCTGCAAGGGTTCGTCTACTGGGAGACAGCAAGTGATGACGTCAATACCTCCAGCTACATCGATGGGTACTGTTTCCGCAGACGATTATGATGAGACAGTTGATACTACAGATGGAATGAGTGCAGTACAGTCGGTTTGTGCGGAATATACACTTGCAAGACGTTCGCTGGAAGTCGACAAACTTCAAAATAAACAGTTGGCAGCTCTCAATACTGATGAGCATACAACTCCTGCTACAAAGAAAAAGTAAACTTGATATTTATGGTGAATGAAGAAGTGAAGACGACCATGAAGACAATATTGATGGTGACAGTGATAGTTTCGAATACTATGATGATTCTCTCGACGTTCCCACACGTTTCAAAACCCGAGTTTCCTTGAACAAGTGATGAAAAGAAGGCACAAGACACCGAGAATACTCACAACATGTTCACCTAACACCCGAATGAACTTGTAGACAGACTCATATATTTGCTTGAGCTTCATAAACGCGGGGAATACTCGGACATGAAAGAGGTGGTTTCGATAATTAGAGAACTTAAGGATCGGAGTTATATCAGATGATGTAATGAAGGGTTTTCTTCTGAAATTGTAATTACAAAATAATAATAAATGATTATAAAATAATTGGTTTTTTCTTTATTTTTGTGTCGTATACTTTTATTCCTCACAAAATTAAAGTGGAGCACTTGCCTATAAACGTAAATATCTGCATATATAATGATATTAAAGACTTTAGAATATACAATGTACGGATAGTTGATTGCATACACAAACATTTATTCTGTCGCCGTTTACAAATTTTGGATGCATTTGGTGAATAGTTTATCTAATAAGTATGGATAGAGGTGGACGACAAGCCCATGGATTGCTAAAGATTGATAGAAATATTGCGATTGAGGAGGAGGATTGCTAAATATTGAGGAGAATCGAGGAGGATTGGTGAGGAGAATTCAGAGAATTACCAAAGATAGATAGAAAGATTGCGACTAAGGATGAGAATCGCTAAAGATTGATGGAACGATCTATGAGAAAACAAGTCTTTCAATATTTTTTTTGGAATTTTTTGTCTCCAAGGTCATTCAAGGTCATGGGGTCGAGGTCGACGTCATTTTCATCCAATATTGTTTTAGTAGTCTGTAATCAAATAAGCTTGTTGACTTTTATGTATTTTATTAGAATTTTGTATTTAAGGTCATTAAAGATCATGGGGTCAAGGTAGTCTGCATGGAATATGGCGGTAGTAGTCTGTAATATATTATGCTAGCTGACTTTTATATTTTTTTTAACTCGAGTTTTTGTTTTCAAGGTCATTCAATGGGTTAAGTTCGAGGTAGTCTGCATATAATATGGAGGTAGTTGGTAACATAATGTGCTTGTTGACTTTTTGTATTTTTCTCGAGTTTTTGTTTTCGATGTCGTTTGAGGTCACTGGCTTCCAATATGGTGGATTGGTGATGTCTACCAAGATGACGGTCTCCTGCCAAGATGTTGGTCACCTACCAAAATATCGGGTCGCCTACCAAGATGGTCACTGGTTGCACTTATTAAGATGGTGGAATGGGTACGGTTGAGGGGTGACCTCTGGAAGTAAAGATTTTTAAAATGATATTTTTATAATGTTTCAATAATTTTAATGATATATTTCTATTAATTTTTTCATAATTTTAATAATCCTGACTAATTTTTAATAATAAACTTTTTGAGATATTTTTGCATTTTTTCGAATTTTTTTGGATTTTCGGTGTCAAAGGTAATGGGTGGAAGGTCCTGCTCTCCTGGCTCGGAGTCTCTGATATCCTACTCGAAGTCGCTAATCCGGGTCACCTGCTCCGGGAAAAATAAAACATTTATGTAGGTCCTTTTTTTGCAAATGGGGAAAAAAATGTAAATTTTGAGGGGTAAAAGGGAAAAAAGATAGCAGACAGGTGACGTCACAACATGGCGGCCCCTGCTACGGCTCTCCGAGCCCCTAGCCCCTTACGCTCATCTGCCCAGAGTCCTGCTACTTATGCAGTAACCCCATTGTTTGCTTGAGGCCACCTTGATAAGTAAATACTGGACGGAGAGCCACCAGTATAGTTAGTGTCTGCTAGTGCTTTACAGTGACATGTCAGCCCTCTATCCATGGACACACCGACTTATTTCACTTCGGTTTTGTAGGGAATAGTCTTCTGGAATAGTGTGATAGGTGGGAGTGCTTGGGGCAGGTGCTTGCGCGTGAAAATTACGACCTCGCACTTTCCTACATTTATTTTTATTCGTCATTTGCGAAAATAGGTTTCGAGATAACTTAGGTGGTCTTGGGCATAGCGCACAGCCATATCCGATTTATTGGATCGGGAGTTGAGCTCAGTGTTGTCAGTTGCCTCACAAGCTGGTGGGTTGTGGAGTGTTTTTTGCGTAACCCTTTCACACCCACTTTAATTTACGTTTTCAGGTGTTGCAAACAAAATATCTTATGATACGTGCTGCACTTAAGTCGACATAGCACCTGGTTCGTTGTCACAGCCAATGAACTGTAGGCTACATGTTCGGCTACAGGAATATGAACCAATTATGACCTAGACCAGTAAAACGATTTGCAAATCGTTTACCAACAGGTGAGATCATTGCCACTGAGCTTCTTAGTGTACAGTACAGAGCTAAAATTACCTACACGTATGTAATGCGCACAATTGTCCTCACTGGGTCTGAATGGGTTAAAGCCAAAATGTTTCTTTGACATTAAGTTTCATTCTCAATGTGTTTTTGTAGCCTGGTATGTATAACTTTCTCAAATACTTAAGAAAGCACACTTCAGAAACTGATAGGGTGGTAATTTTGTGCTTGTGTTTTGTCTTTCCTAGGCTTGCGGAAACAATGACGTTCGCTATTTTCCACGAGGTAGGGAAGAGAGCAAGTTTGATGCCGCTGTTAAACACTTCAGCAATATCTTCCAGTATGCTGTCAGGTACATGCCTTGGTGTGAGGACTTGTATCTAATCCGAGCGTCGGAACTTGCGGGGCTTCACGCGATGAATTACGCGCTTAATTTCATCTGCATGTGTGTATCGATGTTCTGCAATGGTGGGTTGTTAGTGACGGAGGACTAGTCTCGATAGATTGGATTGGTATGTTGGGAGTCATTGGATATAGCATTAGCTTGGAAGACATGCTCCAGATGCGAAGTAAGAGCTTCATATTTATGCTGTGGGATGTGAACGGCGCCACTTGGTGCACGTAGGGGAGAGGACTGTGTCTCGTTTGCTTCTAAAAGCCCTTGTAATTTTCTACAGGCTATTATCCAGGATTTTTAGTTTAGATAATTTCTTATTCTCGCCATGTGTCAATTTCAATGTCAATTTGCTCTCGCAATTCATTGACGAGAGTCTATGTCTGCGGATTTCAGGTGCGCGAGTAACGCCCGTGGAGTCAGTAGCAGAGTCTAATTGGTCGGTAGTGTTTAAGGCGAAGGATAGTGTAAGCTCTTCCTCTATATATCCCTGGAAACCACGCCAGTTTGTGTGTTTAAAATCCTTAAATGTGCCATGCTGGGTCGTGTTAGTATCTAGTGGCACCAACTTGGCGGTGACAGGATAGTGGTCGGCGACGTTGGTACGGCAGGTGGGAGGGAGTGCTTGTCAGTTACCTGTGCTTGGTGCTTAGCAAGTCGTCCTGTCGCTCTCTTTCACTAGGGTAGGCAGATTAAAGTCCGTTATTCCGCCGGCGCCACTATATTATGAAATTGGGAGTCTTTGAATTTTGCCGCCAGGCCATCTTCCGTAATCACCAGATCTGGTGTCAACTTTACCATGTTGGCAACATTGGAAATGGTTACGTTGACTTGAAGTGCACTTTTGTGTGCTCAGCTCACTGATGGCGCGAGTCTACTGCAAGACGCGTGTTGTTGTTAGCTTACGAAGATAAACAAATGTGACGTTAATTAGTGTGCGCATGCAGTTGCATGATGCATGTATTTTGTATAGTTTGTAGTATGGTAAAGCGAGGTATATTGTGTCCAATAACCTTAAATTAGCATTCTCGTTGCTTACATGCTGTGTAGTCTCCATTTTTTTTCCATCCAACATGTCTCTGCAGTTTACTGTTTTGTCTGCAAGATCCTGCAGGATCAGTGAGTGATGTATTTTTGTAAGCTGCATTTTGTCAACTTCGAAGCTTATACAAGTTATTAAATCAGACGCTAAACTAAAGCAAAATATCGAAATATTCATGACATTTTTTGTTTTCTAATCATAACGTCATTATTAATGTATTCTAATTATGTCAAGTGCTTAACATTAGGTATTTTAAACGTGGTTATCTGAAGTTAAGCGGTTTATTATAAGAACTCGCCAGATCCTATTTTCAAATAATAATGTAAGATTAATCTGGTAACTTATCAGCAAAGTCGTGTGAAGCAGTATTAGGCCTATATGTTCAATATTTGAACGCATTTGACTGTCGTGGTAAGTAGGTGTCCCAATTAAAACGTTTAAAAATTCAAAACGTAAAGTACAAAAAAACGAAAATGAAAACTCAACTAATAAGAACAGTGCAATTTTTTATGAACGATTCTGACTGGCTGAGCCCGACAAACAGTTTAGTACTCCATTTGTTTGATTGATGGAAGCTATAGATCCATCCAACAATTCCTGAGTATTGCAGCGATAAATACGTTTCGGTGACGTAATCAACCAACTGTAACCAGTCCTGTTTGAAGCAGTAACAATTTTTTGACTGACAGATATATTCAGAATTGTACGTAAGCCTAAATGTAATTTTCAAAGTGGGTAATGCTGTTGTTTTACCACGTGTCCCGTTACAGATACGAGTAGGTGTATATATATATATATATATATATATATATTGGTAGGAACTTGATTTATTTTCACTACTTAAAATACATTTATAATTTTTTTTATCATGTTTATGTTGTGTGACGAAAATAATTGCCTTCTATTTTGTTTTTGTTCAGTGTGTACTTCTAACAGCAATCATTTCGTGACACATAGGACTATTACATTAACTATGTATATCCAGTGTGGGAATCAATCGTGTGCAGCGGGCAGCATCTCCTCCTTTCATTATTCATAGAATGTTTTCCCTGGCTCATCTCAGAAAAAGTGATTCTCCCTTCCTGAAAAGTAATTCTGAGAAATTGATCTCATATTCAAACTATAACAACGGATATTGATACGTATTTCAGAGACCGCACACAACTAAGATATATACCAACTATTAAAACTCCTGTTTTGGGTGAAACGCAACATTTTATGTCGTCCTTGGTGTACTTAATTTCACGCCACGTACAGATTGGAGACTTATACAGCTTCAGATTGGCTCTAACCTGTAAGCTAGTGCATATATCCACCAGCAGTATGAGCTACTTTGCTGGAAAATGTGAATAATATCCAAAAGTCTCGAGTTCACTGGAAACGTTTCCTTCCCTCAGCATCAAGTTTAATTTGCACTCTGGCTATCTCCATAAGCTTATTTGACTTATAATTACTATTTATCTCCAATTTGATGTTGATTGGAGTCAGAAATAATAGTTTTCTATGCATACAATTCTGATTGGCTAAACTCATTAAACATACAATTTATTTTTTGCCATGTCCAATATACAACATTTTTGATGGCAACTGAAAGTATATAATTATTGTTAGACGATATAGCAGCATTCACGATGCATTTGAGCAAACTTACTGTAAGCAGTTTGATGGAATAAGTAGAGTATGGGAGGGTACTTTGTGTTGGCAGCTGTGCGGCTGGGAGACCAGTGCTTCTACCACGAGACATGCATGTTCACGGACCAACATGCGCGCTGCCGCCAGATCAACCACAACGCCATCTGCCAGTGCGAGGCAGGCTACCACACCGTCGCCCTGCAGCGACCCACCAAGAGGATATTCTGCGCTGAAGGTCAGTCTCGTATGCTCCTCCCAGCTGCAATTCTCTACCCACCTGCATGGCTTTCATCTCATGGTTGTGCGGCTATTTTTGCATTCGCCTCTATTCAATTTTCTTGAATTCTTATGTTATTGCAACTTTGGAATTCCCCACTTTCATGGATTTTGATGTGTGTGATTGGTTTTTTGTGTTTTTGGCTGAGCGTGTGAGCTGTTTGTCATATTTACTGTCAAAAAAGATACCGCCCATAGACAAAAGAAGAGTGCACTGTCAACCTGCCTCACGCATAGCCTGTAAGACCAACTCACCTCTTTCTGGCACCAAAGAAGAGTGTACTGTCAACCTGCCTCACGCGTAGCCTGTAAGACCAACTCACCTCTTTCTGGCACCAAAGCTGGGATTACGATATCTTCACATTTCACGTAACACGTTTCAAGTAACTTATTTACGTATGTCAGCTCAACTAGCGTGTTTCAATAAGACCTATTGCAATTGCGTCACGCACATGTCCACGTATAGGAAAGCTAGTCGGTGTCAACCCCCACCATGATGAGATGGGTTCGGTTCCCTGCCAGGTCTCCCAGATCTCCACATGTAGGAAACATCGTGTATGTTGCAGTTGGTCTGCATGTTTTCTCTATACCTCTGTGTTAAGCAAGGGCTAGAACCCCTCAATTGCAGTGATGTAACCTGACATTGCTCAAGGGAGGTTTACACCGACTTAAGGGAAGAAAGGGAAGTTATAATACGTTCATGGTTACTTCACACTTTCCTGAAGCATGGCCTGCTAACGTTCTACTTCCAGGATATTCCTCCGCTTCGTGCAAACTAAGCTTAACTAAGTCCAGAAAGAATACACCAAATGACACCGCACCGAATTCGCGCGGACTCAGTTGTAATATATTGGGTGAGAACTATTTCTTAATATGTGGTATCAACACATTTGTTTCCTCGCTGTTTTTATTCATATTTATTGTAAATTAAATATTGTAATTTATAAATAAAATGTAGGCTTGACTTTGATTTAACGAAAAATAAGGTACTTTTATTTTAACATTGGTATAAAACATTTGTGATATGTGGCACATTTAGAAAATAAGTAAACATGTCATACATTGGGTATTTTTTTCAAAGGTTTGCTTAAGAAAGTGTGAAGGAAATGGAATAGACTTATCACATTGGCATTCGCAGTGCTGACTCGAGGTTATTGGCAGCAAAATGACTTCACTGTGCAGTGAAATCAAATGCAACATAGCTTAGAGCAGTTACATTTTTTTAAATCAAAATCATCGATTGATTAATAATTTTAATATCAATTGATGATAATATTAGGGTTGAGGGGAGGTTAGGTAACAACCCTAATATCCCCCTCCCCTCCCATTGGTTGCCAATGCCAATGCTCAACTCAACTTGTTAATGTCAAGCTTGTGCGTGATACATGGCTGTGTAACACGTGATACGTGGCTGTGCACCACGTGATCTTGCTGGTCAGGCGCATTGGTGGCGAAGATGCAGGGTGATCAAGGCACAATATAAATTTACAGGAGAGGGTTCTTTAAAAATTCTGTAAAACTTATTCCTCTGGTGGAATAAAAGAAATTTGCATCCAGTGCTGATACTGACTCTGGTTAACAGCCAGTAGCAGTCAGACCATGACAGCACTCGAAACTCAACTCACGTGACACGTGGGTAAGCACGTGCACAAAGAGGCCATAACATGTACTTTCCCGTAGAGGGGATTTTTATTGTTTGCAGTCTACTGAATGTTTTTCCATTCTTTTTCAGAGCTGAAAGTGTTATAAAGTGTTAAAAATGCATCTTCGTTAATATCGTCCAATGTTCTTTTCAAATTCAAAATGTGCCCCGCGTGAAGAAACAGAAACAGACACTGATATTAAGGTGTGAACGCCTTCAAAAGACAATTTATTGATACTAATATGTCTGATTTAAAATTCCTTTAGTCATTTTGTATAAAAAATAATTTAAGTGTCATTTCTTTTCACGTAACAATATTTTCACTCGACGTGCATAGAACTTCGCTTCTGTAAATCCCGTAGGCAGCCATGGTAGGTCCGTGCAACACCTGCCTCTGGCAGTCGTCAAAAGAGCTACGGAAGTAAGACGCTGTCCGTGCAACCCCTGCCTCTGGCAGTCGTCAGGGGATTAAGGGAAGTAAGACGCTGTCCGTGCAACACCTGCCTCTGGGCTGTCGTCAGGAGAGCTATGGAAGTAAGACGCTGTCCGTGCAACCCCTGCCTCTGGGCAATCGTCAGGAGAGCTACGGAAGTACGACGTTGTCCGTGCAACACCTGCCTCTGGGCAGTCGTCAGGAGAGCTATGGAAGTAAGACGCTGTCCGTGCAACACCTGCCTCTGGGCAGTCGTCAGGAGAGCTAAGGAAGTACGACGTTGTCCGTGCAACACCTGCCTCTGGGCAATCGTCAGGAGAGCTAGGGAAGTAAGACGCAGTCCGTGCAACACCTGCGTCTGGGCAGTCGTCAGGATAGCTAGGGAAGTAAGACGCTGTCCGTGCAACACCTGCCTCTGGGCAGTCGTCAGGAGAGCTAGGGAAGTAAGACGCTGTCCGTGCAACACCTGCCTCTGGGCAGTCGTGAGGAGAGCTAGGGAAGTAAGACGCTGTCCGTGCAACACCTGCCTCTGGGCAGTCGTCAGGAGAGCTATGGAAGTAAGACGCTGTCCGTGCAACACCTGCCTCTGGGCAGTCGTCAGGAGAGCTACGGAAGTACGACGTTGTCCGTGCAACCCCTGCCTCTGGGCAGTCGTGAGGAGAGCTATGGAAGTAAGACGCTGTCCGTGCAACACCTGCCTCTGGGCAGTCGTCAGGAGAGCTACGGAAGTAAGACGCTGTCCGTGCAACCCCTGTCTCTGGGTAGTCGTCAGGACAGCTAGGAAAGTAAGACGCTGTCCGTGAAACACCTCCCTCTGGGTAGTCGTCAGGAGAGCTACGGAAGTACGACGTTGTCCGTGCAACCCCTGCCTCTGGGCAGTCGTGAGGAGAGCTATGGAAGTAAGACGCTGTCCGTGCAACACCTGCCTCTGGGCAGTCGTGAGGAGAGCTATGGAAGTAAGACGCTGTCCGTGCAACACCTGCCTTTGTGCAGAGGTGAGGAGAGCTAGGGAAGTAAGACGTTGTCCGTGCAACACCTGCCTCTGGGCAGTCGTCAGGAGAGCTAGGAAAGTAAGACGCTTCCGTGCAACACCTGCCTCTGGGCAGTCGTCAGGAGAGCTACGGAAGTAAGACGCTGTCCGTGCAACACCTGCCTCTGGGCAGTCGTCAGGAGAGCTACGTTAGTAAGACGCTGTCCGTGCAACACCTGCCTCTGGGCAGTCGTCAGGAGAGCTAGGGAAGTAAGACGCTGTCCGTGCAACACCTGCCTCTGGGCAGTCGTCAGGAGAGCTACGGAAGTAAGACGCTGTCCGTGCAACACCTGCCTCTGGGCAGTCGTCAGGGGAGCAAGGGAAGTAAGACGTTGTCCGTGCAACTCCTACCTCTGGGTAGTCGTCAGGAGAGCTAGGGAAGTAAGACGTTGTCCGTGCAACTCCTACCTCTGGGCAGTCGTCATGAGAGCTAGGGAAGTAAGACGCTGTCCGTGCAACACCTGCCTCTGGGCAGACGTGAGGAGAGCTAGGGAAGTAAGACGCTGTCCGTGCAACACCTGCCTCTGGGCAGTTGTCAGGAGAGCTAGGGAAGTAAGACGCTGTCCGTGCAACACCTGCCTCTGGGCAGTCGTCAGGAGAGCTAGGGAAGTAAGAAGCTGTCCGTGCAACACCTGCCTCTGGGCAGTCGTCAGGAGAGCTATGGAAGTAAGACGCTGTCCGTGCAACACCTGCCTCTGGGCAGTCGTCAGGAGAGCTACGGAAGTAAGACGCTGTCCGTGCAACACCTGCCTCTGGGCAGTCGTCAGGAGAGCTAGGGATGTAAGATGCTGTCCGTGCAACCCCTGTCTCTGGGCAGTCGTCAGGAGAGCTACGGAAGTAAGACGCTGTCCGTGCAACACCTGTCTCTTGGCAGTCGTAAGGAGAGCTATGGAAGTAAGACGCTGTCCGTGCAAACACCTGCCTCTGGGCAGTCGTCAGGAGAGCTACGGAAGTACGACGCTGTCCGTGCAACACCTGCCTCTGGGCAGTCGTCAGGAGAGCTAGGGAAGTAAGACGTTGTCCGTGCAACACCCGCCTCTGGGCTGTCGTCAGGAGAGCTATGGAAGTAAGACGCTGTCCGTGCAACACCTGCCTCTGGGCAGTCGTCAGGAGTGCTAGGGAAGTAAGACGCTGTCCGTGCAACACCTGCCTTTGTGCAGTGGTGAGGAGAGCTAGGGAAGTAAGACGCTGTCCGTGCTACACCTGCCTCTGGGCAGTCGTCAGGAGAGCTAGAGAAGTAAGACGCTGTCCGTGCAACACCTGCCTCTGGGCAGTCGTCAGGATAGCTAGAGAAGTAAGACGCTGTCCGTGCAACACCTGCCTCTGGGCAGTCGTCAGGATAGCTAGGGAAGTAAGACGTTGTCCGTGCAACACCTGCCTCTGGGCAGTCGTCAGGAGAGCTACGTTAGTAAGACGCTGTCCGTGCAACACCTGCCTCTGGGCAGTCGTCAGGAGAGCTAGGGAAGTAAGACTTTGTCCGTGCAACACCTGCCTCTGGGCTGTCGTCAGGAGAGCTAGGGAAGTAAGACGCTGTCCGTGCAACACCTGCCTCTGGGCAGTCGTCAGGAGTGCTAGGGAAGTAAGACGCTGTCCGTGCAACACCTGCCTTTGTGCAGTGGTGAGGAGAGCTAGGGAAGTAAGACGCTGTCCGTGCAACACCTGCCTCTGGGCAGTCGTCATGAGAGCTGGGGTAGTAAGACGCTGTCCGTGCAACACCTGCCTCTGGGCTGTCGTCAGGAGAGCTAGGGAAGTAAGACGCTGTCCGTGCAACACCTGCCTCTGGGCTGTCGTCAGGAGAGCTAGGGAAGTAAGACGCAGTCCGTGCAACACCTGCCTCTGGGCAGTCGTCATGAGAGCTACGGAAGTAAGACGCTGTCCGTGCAACACCTGCCTCTGGGCTGTCGTCAGGAGAGCTAGGGAAGTAAGACGCTGTCCGTGCAACACCTGCCTTTGTGCAGTGGTGAGGAGAGCTAGGGAAGTAAGACGCTGTCCGTGCAACACCAGCCTCTGGGCAGTCGTCAGGAGAGCTAGGGAAGTAAGACGCTGTCCGTGCAACAGCTGTCTCTGGGCAGTCGTCAGGAGAGCTATGGAAGTAAGACGCTGTCCGTGCAACACCTGCCTCTGGGCAGTCGTCAGGAGAGCTAGGGAAGTAAGATGCTGTCCGTGCAACACCTGCCTTTGTGCAGTGGTGAGGAGAGCTAGGGAAGTAAGACGCTGTCCGTGCAACACCTGCCTTTGTGCAGTGGTGAGGAGAGCTAGGGAAGTAAGACGCTGTCCGTGCAACCCCTGCCTCTGGGCAGTCGTCAGGAGAGCTACGGAAGTAAAACGCTGTCCGTGCAACACCTACCTCTGGGCAGTCGTCAGGAGAGCTAGGGAAGTAAGACGCTGTCCGTACAACACCTGCCTCTGGGAAGTGGTCAGGAGAGCTAGGGAAATAAGACGCTGTCCGTGCAACCCCTGCCTCTGGGCAGTCGTCAGGAGAGCTACGGAAGTAAAACGCTGTCCGTGCAACACCTACCTCTGGGCAATCGTCAGGAGAGCTAGGGAAGTAAGACGCTGTCCGTGCAACACCTGCCTCTGGGCAGTCGTCAGGAGAGCTACGGAAGTAAGACGCTGTCCGTGCAACACCTGCCTCTGGGCAGTCGTGAGGAGAGCTATGGAAGTAAGACGCTGTCCGTGCAACACCTGCCTCTGGGTAGTCGTCAGGAGAGCTACGGAAGTAAGACGCTGTCCGTGCAACCCCTGCCTCTGGCAGTCGTCATTGGAGTAAGGGAAGTAAGACGCTGTCCGTGCAACACCTGCCTCTGGGCTGTCGTCAGGAGAGCTATGGAAGTAAGACGCTGTCCGTGCAACACCTGCCTCTGGGCAGTCGTCAGGATAGCTAGTGAAGTAAGACGCTGTCCGTGCAACACCTGCCGCTGGGCAGTCGTCAGAGGAGCAAGGGAAGTAAGACGCTGTCCGTGCAACACCTGCCTCTGGGAAGTCGTCAGGAGAGCTACGGAAGTACGAGGCTGTCCGTGCAACACCTGCCTCTGGGCAGTCGTCATGAGAGCTAGGGAAGTAAGACGTTGTCCGTGCAACACCTGCCTCTGGGCAGTCGTCAGGAGAGCTACGTTAGTAAGACGCTGTCCGTGCAACACCTGCCTCTGGACAGTCGTCAGGAGAGCTAGGGAAGTAAGACGCTGTCCGTGCAACACCTGCCTCTGGGCAGTCGTCAGGAGAGCTACGAAAGTAAGACGCTGTCCGTGCAACACCTGCCTCTGGGCAGTCGTCAGGGGAGCAAGGGAAGTAAGACGTTGTCCGTGGAACTCCTACCTCTGGGCAGTCGTCAGGAGAGCTAGGGAAGTAAGACGTTGTCCGTGCAACTCCTACCTCTGGGCAGTCGTCAAGTGAGCTAGGGAAGTAAGACGCTGTCCGTGTAACACCTGCCTCTGGGCAGTCGTGAGGAGAGCTAGGGAAGTAAGACGCTGTCCGTGCGACACCTGCCTCTGGGCAGTCGTCAGGAGAGCTAGGGAAGTAAGACGCTGTCCGTGCAACACCTGCCTCTTGGCAGTCGTAAGGAGAGCTATGGAAGTAAGACGCTGTCCGTGCAACACCTGCCTCTGGGCAGTCGTCAGGAGAGCTACGGAAGTAAGACGCTGTCCGTGCAACACCTGCCTCTGGGCAGTCGTCAGGAGAGCTGGGGTAGTAAGACGCTGTCCGTGCAACACCTGCCTCTGGGCAGTCGTCAGGAGAGCTAGGAAAGTAAGACGCTGTCCGTGCAACACCTGCCTCTGGGCAGTCGTCAGGAGAGCTACGGAAGTACGACGTTGTCCGTGCAACACCTGCCTCTGGGCAGTCGTCAGGAGAGCTACGTTAGTAAGACGCTGTCCGTGCAACACCTGCCTCTGGGCAGTCGTCAGGAGAGCTAGGGAAGTAAGACTTTGTCCGTGCAACACCTGCCTCTGGGCTGTCGTCAGGAGAGCTAGGGAAGTAAGACGCTCTCCGTGCAACACCTGCCTCTGGGCAGTCGTCAGGAGAGCTATGGAAGTAAGACGCTGTCCGTGCAACCCCTGCCTCTGGCAGTCGTCAGGAGAACTACCGAAGTAAGACGCTGTCCGTGCAACACCTGCCTCTGGGCAGTCGTTAGGAGAGCTAGGGAAGTAAGACGCTGTCCGTGCAACACCTGCCTCTGGGCAGTCGTCAGGAGAGCTAGGGAAGTAAGACGCTGTCCGTGCAACACCTGCCTCTGGGCAGTCGTCAAAAGAGCTACGGAAGTAAGACGCTGTCCGTGCAACCCTGCCTCTGGCAGTCGTCAGGGGATTAAGGGAAGTAAGACGCTGTCCGTGCAACACCTGCCTCTGGGCTGTCGTCAGGAGAGCTATGGAAGTAAGACGCTGTCCGTGCAACACCTGCCTCTGGGCAGTCGTCAGGATAGCTAGTGAAGTAAGACGCTGTCCGTGCAACACCTGCCGTTGGGCAGTCGTCAGAGGAGCAAGGGAAGTAAGACGCTGTCCGTGCAACACCTGCCTCTGGGAAGTCGTCAGGAGAGCTACGGAAGTACGAGGCTGTCCGTGCAACACCTGCCTCTGGGCAGTCGTCATGAGAGCTAGGGAAGTAAGACGTTGTCCGTGCAACACCTGCCTCTGGGCAGTCGTCAGGAGAGCTACGAGTAAGACGCTGTCCGTCAACACCTGCTCTGGCAGTCGTCAGAGAGCTAGGGAAGTAAGACGCTGTCCGTCAACACCTGCCTCTGGCAGTCGTCAGGAGAGCTACGGAAGTAAGACGCTGTCCGTGCAACACCTGCCTCTGGCAGTCGTCAGGAGCAGGGAAGTAGACGTTGTCCGTGAACCTACCTCTGGCAGTCGTCAGGAGAGCTAGAAGTAAGACGTTGTCCGTGCAACTCCTACCTCTGGCAGTCGTCAGGAGTTAGGGAAGTAAGACGCTGTCCGTGCAACACCTTCCTCTGGGCAGTCGTCAGGAGAGCTAGGGAAGTAAGACGCTGTCCGTGCAACCCTCCTCTGGGCAGTCGTCAAGTGAGCTAGGGAAGTAAGACGTGTCCGTGCAACACCTGCCTCTGGGCTGTCGTCAGGAGAGCTATGGAAGTAAGACGCTGTCCGTGCAACACCTGCCTCTGGGCAGTCGTCATGAGAGTTAGGGAAGTAAGACGCTGTCCGTGCAACACCTGCCTCTGGGCAGTCGTCAGGACAGCTAGGGAAGTAGACGTCTCCGTGCAACACCTGCCTCTGGGCTTTCGTCAGGATAGCTAGGAAAGTAAGACGTTGTCCGTGCAACACAATGCCTCTGGGCAGTAGTCAGGAGAGCTACGTTAGTAAGACGCTGTCCGTGCAACACCTGCCTCTGGGCAGTCGTCAGGAGAGCTAGGAAGTAAGACTTTGTCCGTGCAACACCTGCCTCTGGGCTGTCGTCAGGAGAGCTAGGGAAGTAAGACGCTGTCCGTGCAACACCTGCCTTTGTGCAGTGGTAAGGAGAGCTAGGGAAGTAATGACGCTGTCCGTGCAACACCTGCCTCTGGGCAGTCGTCATGAGAGCTAGGAAGTAAGACGCTGTCCGTGCAACACCTTCCTCTGGGCTGTCGTCAGGAGAGCTAGGGAAGTAAGACGCTGTACGTGCAACACCTGCCTCTGGGCAGTCGTCATGAGAGCTAGGGAAGTAAGACGCTGTCCGTGCAACACTCCTGCATCGTCGGAATAGAAGAATCGTGAACACCTCCGGAGTCGCAGAAGCTAGGGAAGTAAGACGCTGTCCGTGCAACACCTGCCTCTGGGCAGTCGTCAGAGAGCTAGGAAAGTAAGACGCTGTCCGTGCAACACCTGCCTCTGGGCAGTCGTCAGGAGAGCTACGGAAGTAAGACGCTGTCCGTGCAACACCTCTGGCAGTGTAAGAGCTAGGAAGTACGCTGTCCGTGGCAACCCGCCTCTGGCAGTGCAGGAAGCTAGGGAAGTAAGACGCTGTCCGTGCAACACCTGCCTCTGGGCAGTCGTCAGGAGAGCTAGGAAGTAAGACGTTGTCCGTGCAACACCTGCCTCTGGCAGTCGTCAGGAGAGCTAGGAAGTAAGACGCTGTCCGTGCAACACCTGCCTCTGGGCAGTCGTCAGGAGAGCTAGGAAGTAAGACGCTGTCCGTGCAACACCTGACCTCTGGGCAGTCGTCAGGAGAGCTAGGAAGTAAGACGCTGTCCGTGCAACACCTGCCTCTGGGCAGTGCGTGCAGGAGAGCTAGAGGAAGTAAGACGCTGTCCGTGCAACACCTGCCTCTGGGCAGTCGTCAGGAGAGCTAGGAAGTAAGACGCTGTCCGTGCAACACCTGCCTCTGGCAGTCGTCAGGAGAGCTAGAAGTAAGACGCTGTCCGTGCAACACCTGCCTCTGGGCAGTCGTCAGGAGAGCTAGGAAGTAAGACGCTGTCCGTGCAACACCTGCCTCTGGGCAGTCGTCAGGAGAGCTAGGAAGTAAGACGCTGTCCGTGCAACACCTGACCTCCTGCACTTCGTGTCAGGAGTAGGGAAGTAAGACGCTGTCCGTGCAACACCTGCCTCTGGGCTGTCGTCAGGAGAGCTAGGAAGTAAGACGCTGTCCGTGCAACACCTGCCTCTGGCAGTCGTCAGGAAGCTAGGAAGTAAGACGCTGTCCGTGCAACACCTGCCTTGGGCAGTCGTCAGAGAGCTAGGGAAGTAAGACGCTGTCCGTGCAACACCTGCCTCTGGGCAGTCGTCAGGAGAGCTACGGAAGTAAGACGCTGTCCGTGCAACACCTGCCTCTGGGCAGTCGTCAGAGAGCTAGGGAAGTAAGACGCTGTCCGTGCAACACCTGCCTCTGGGCAGTCGTCAGGAGAGCTAGGAAGTAAGACGCTGTCCGTGCAACACCTGCCTCTGGGCAGTCGTCAGGAGACTACGGAAGTAAGACGCTGTCCGTGCAACACCTGCCTCTGGGCAGTCGTCAGGAGAGCTAGGAAGTAAGACGCTGTCCGTGCAACACCTGCCTCTGGGCAGTCGTCAGGAGAGCTACGGAAGTAAGACGCTGTCCGTGCAACACCTGCCTCTGGGCAGTCGTCAGGAGAGCTAGGGAGTAAGCTGCTGTCCGTGAAGAACTGCTTGGGCGCGTCGAAGCTGGGCAAGTAAGAACGCTGTCCGTGCAACACCTGCCTCTGGCGTCGTCAGGAGAGCTAGGAAGTAAGACGCTGTCCGTGCAACACCTGCCTCTGGGCAGTCGTCAGGAGAGCTAGGAAGAAGATGCTGTCCGTGCAACACCTGCCTGGGAGTGCGTCAGGAAGCTTGGAAGTAAGACGCTGTCCGTGCAACACCTGCCTCTGGCAGTCTCAGGAAGCTAGGGAAGTAGACGCTGTCCGTGCAACACCTGCCTCTGGGCAGTCGTCAGGAGCTAGGAAGTAAGACGGTCCGTGCAACCTGCCTCTGGGCGGTCAGGGAAGCTAGGGAAGTAAGACTGTCCGTGCAACCCGCTGGGAAGTCGTCGGGCCTGGGAATCTACGGCTGTCCGTCAACACCTGCCTAGGGAAGCTTCGTGCAACTGCTTGGAAGTAGCGTAGCTCGTGAAAACCTGCCTGGCAACTGCGTGGGCATCGTAGGGACAGGGAGTAAGAGGTCCGTGCAACACCTGCCTCTGGGCAGTCGTCAGAGAGCACGGAAGTAAGACGCTGTCCGTGCAACACCTGCCTCTGGGCAGTCGTCAGGAGACTAGGAAGTAAGACGCTGTCCGTGCAACACCTGCCTCTGGGCGTCGGGAGCTAGATAAAGACGCTGTCCGTGCAACACCTGCCTCTGCAGTCGCAGGATAGCTAGGGAAGTAAACGCTGTCCGTGCAACACCTGCCCTGGGCAGTCGTCAGGAAGGAGTAGACGCTAAACCTGCCTGGAATCGTCAGGAGCTACGGGAAGTAGAGGAGTCCGTGCAACACCTGCCTCTGGGCAGTCGTCAGAGAGTAGGAGTAAGACGTTGTCCGTGCAACACCTGCCTCTGGGGTCGTCAGAGAGCTAGGGAGTAAGACGCTGTCCTGCAACACCTGCCCTGGGCATCGTCAGGAGAGCTAGGGAGTAAGATCGTCCGTGCAACACCTGCCTCTGGGCAGTCGTCAGGAGAGCTACGGAAGTAAGAGCTGTCCGTCAACACCTGCCTCTGGGCAGTCGTAGAGAGCTAGGTAGTAAGACGCTGTCCGTGCAACACCTGCCTCTGGCAGTCGTCAGGAGAGCAGGGAAGTAAGACGCGTCCGTGCAACACCTGCCTCTGGGCAGTCGTCAGGAACTACGGAAGAAGACGCTGTCCGTGCAACACCTGCCTCTGGGCAGTCCAGGGAGCAAGGGAAGTAAGACGTTGTCCGTGAACACCTCCTCTGGGCAGTCGTCAGGAGAGCTAGGAAGAAACGTGTCCGTGCAACCTCTGACCTCTGGGAGCGTAGGAAGTAAGACGCTGTCCTGTAAACACCTGCCTCTGGCAGTCGTCAGGAGAGCTAGGGAAGTAAGAGCTGTCCGTGCAACACCTCCTCGGCGTCGTCAGGACGTAGGAGTAAGACTAGGAGTAGACACTGCCTGCCGGCAGTCGCCTGGGAGCTAAGGAAGCTAAGTAGACGCTGTCCGCAACACCTGCCTCTGGGCAGTCGTCAGGAGAGCTACGGTAAGTAAGACGCTGTCCGTGCAACACTGCCTCTGGGCTCGTCAGAGAGCTAGGGAAGTAAGCCTGTCCTGCAACACCTGCCTCTGGGCAGTCGTCAGGAAGCTAGGAAGTAAGGCTGTCCGTGCAACACCTCCTTGTGATGGTAGGAGAGCTAGGGAAGTAGACCTGTCCGTCAACACCTGCCTCTGGGCAGTCGTCATGAGAGCTAGGGAAGTAAGAGCTGTCCGTGCAACACCTGCCTGGGCAGTCGTCAGGAGAGCTAGGGAATGTGTGCAAACCTGTCCGTGCAACACTGCCTGCTGGCTAGGTCATGAAGAGCTAGTGAAGCAGCTGTCCGTGGCAACACCTCTTGGAGTACGTGTCCGTGCAAGAGCTCAGGACTGTCGTGCAAACCTAGGCCTATAGGCAGTCGTCAGGATAGTACGAAGTACCTGTCCGTGGGAACCCGTCGGCTTGGGCAGTACGTAGTGGCAAGAATAAGCCTGCCGTGCAAACCGCACTAGGGCGTCGTCCGGAGAGCACTGGTAGTAAGACGTCGTCGTGCAACTAAGCCTGCCTGCACGTCGCTCTGGAGATGCGAGAGACGCTGTCCGTGCAACACCTGCGTCGGCGTCAGAGAGCTATGGGAAGTAAGACGCTGTCCGTGGAAGCATGCCTGGCGTCGCAGACATCCTCGGCAGTACGAGTGCTGGTGTAACACCTGCCGGGCAACCGTCCTGGGAGAGGCAGGATAAGACGCTGTCCGGCAACACCTGCCTCTGGGAGTCGTCAGGAGAGTCAGGAAGTGACGCTGTCCGTGCACACCTGCCTCTGGGCAGTCGTCAGGAGTAGGAAGTAGACTTGTCCTGCAACACCTGCCTCTGGGCAGCGTCAGGAGAGCTAGGGAAGTAAGACGCTGTCCGTGCAACACCTGCCTCTGGGCAGTCGTCAGGAGTAGGAAGTAAGACGCTTCCCTGCAACACCCCTGGCTTCTCGGCAGATCGCAGAGTACCGGACATAACTGCCTTGCGTGCAAACCTGCCTCTGGGAGTCGTCAGGAGAGCTACGAAGTAACGACGCTGTCCGTGCAACCCTGCCTCTGGCAGTCGTCAGGGAGAGAGGGTACAGTAAGACGTGTCCGTGAACCCTGCCTCTGGGCAGTCGGTCAGGAGAGCTACAAACAGCGCTGGTCCGTGCAACCTAGCCTTGGGCCAGCTCAGTGCTGGAAGTAAGAGCTGGGTAACACCGCGCGGCATCTCCTGGGCAGCTCAGGGAAGTAAGGATGTCCGTGCAACACCTCCTCTGGGCAATGTAGTAGCTAGGAAGTAAAGCGTCCGGAAACCGCGATCGTGAGAGCTAGAAGTAAGACGCTGTCCGTGCACCTCCTCTGGCAGTCGTCAGAGGTAGAGTAACTGTCGTGCAACACCTGCCTTGGCTTAGAGAGTGAGTAGACCTGTCGTGAACACGCTCTGGCACGTCAGAAGCAGGGAGTAAGACGCGTCGTGCACACCCCTGCTTGTAGAGAGCAGAAGTAGACGTTCCTGAACACCCCTCTGGCATGTCAGAGCTAGAAGAGAGCTGTCCGTCACCTGCCTGGTTAGGGCAGGGATAAGACCGTCGTGCAACACCTGCCTTGCATCGTGAGAGCTAGGAAGTAGACGTCCGTGCAACCTGCTTGCAGTCGTCAGAGAGAAGAGCTGTCGTGCAACACCTCTGGCGTCTCAGAGAGTAGAAGTAGACTGTCCGTGCAACCTCCCTGGGCAGTCGTCGAGTGGAAACCTGTCCGTCAACACCTGCCACTGGAGTACCCCCCGGATTAAGGAGAGACGCTGTCGTGACACCTCTCGGCGTGTCAGAGAGGGGTAGACTTCCTGCACACTGCCCTGCTCGAGGAGATGGAAGTAGACCTGTCCGTGCCACCTCCGCTCGTAGAGTAGAGTAAGAGCGTCCGGAACACCTGCCTGGTCGTCGAACTACGAAGTAAGACGCTGTCCGTGCAACACCTGCCTCTGGGCAGTCGTCAGGAGAGCTACGTAAGTAAGACGCTGTCCGTGCAACACCTGCCTCTGGGCAGTCGTCAGAGAGCTAGGGAAGTAAGACGTTGTCCGTGCAACACCTGCCTCTGGGCAGTCGTCAGGAGAGCTAGGAAGTAAGACGCTGTCCGTGCAACACCTGCCACTGGGCATGTCAGGAGAGCTAGGGATGTAAGATGCTGTCCGTGCAACACCTGCCTCTGGGCAGTCGTCAGGAGAGCTACGGGAAGTAAGACGCTGTCCGTGCAACACCTCCTCTGGGCAGTCGTCAAGGAGCTACGAAGTAAGACGCTGTCCGTGCAACACCTGCCTCTGGGCAGTCGTCAGGAGAGCTAGGGAAGTAAGACGCTGTCCGTGCAACACCTGCCTCTGGGCAGTCGTCAGGAGAGCTAGGGAAGTAAGACGCTGTCCGTGCAACACCTGCCTCTGGGCAGTCGTCAAGGGAGCTAGGGAAGTAAGACGTTGTCCGTGCAACACCTGCCTCTGGGCAGTCGTCAGGAGAGCTAGGGAAGTAAGACGCTGTCCGTGCAACACCTGCCACTGGGCAGTCAGGAGAGCTAGGGATGTAAGATGCTGTCCGTGCAACACCTGCCTCTGGGCAGTCGTCAGGAGAGCTACGGAAGTAAGATGCTGTCCGTGCAACACCTGCCTCTGGGCAGTCGTCAGGAGAGCTACGTTAGTAAGACGCTGTCCGTGCAACACCTGCCTCTGGGCAGTCGTCAGGAGAGCTAGGGAAGTAAGACGCTGTCCGTGCAACCCTGCCTCTGGGCAGTCGTCAGGAGAGCTACGGAAGTAAGACGCTGTCCGTGCAACACCTGCCTCTGGGCAGTCGTCAGGGGAGCAAGGGAAGTGAGACGTTGTCCGTGGAACTCCTACCTCTGGGCAGTCGTCAGGAGAGCTATAGAAGTAAGACGTTGTCCGTGCAACTCCTACCTCTGGGCAGTCGTCATGAGAGTTAGGGAAGTAAGACGCTGTCCGTGCAACACCTTCCTCTGGGCAGTCGTCAGGAGAGCTAGGGAAGTAAGACGTTGTCCGTGCAACTCCTACCTCTGGGCAGTCGTCAAGTGAGCTAGGGAAGTAAGACGTTGTCCGTGCAACACCTGCCTCTGGGCTGTCGTCGGAGAGCTATGGAAGTAAGACGCTGTCCGTGCAACACCTGCCTCTGGGCAGTCGTCAGGAGAGCTATGGAAGTAAGACGCTGTCCGTGCAACACCTGCCTCTGGGTAGTCGTCAGGAGAGCTAGGAAGTAAGACGCTGTCCGTGCAACACCTGCCTTGGCAGTGTGAGGAGAGCTAGGGAAGTAAGACGCTGTCCGTGCAACCCTGCCTTTGGCAGTCGTCAGGAGAGCTACGGAAGTAAGACGCTGTCCGTTCAACACCTGCCTCTGGCAGTCGTCAGGGAGCTAGGGAAGTAAGACGTTGTCCGTTCAACACCTGCCTCTGGCAGTCGTCAGGAGAGCTACGAGAAGTAAGACGCTGTCCGTGCAACCCTGCCTCTGGGTAGTCGTCAGGAGAGCTAGGAGAAGTAAGACGCTGTCCGTGCAACCCCTGCCTCTGGGTAGTCGTCAGGAGAGCTAGGGAAGTAAGACTCTGTCGTGCAACACCTGCCTCTGGGCAGTCGTCAGGAGAGCTAGGGAAGTAAGACGCTGTCCGTGCAACACCTGTCTCTGGGCAGTCGTCAGGAGAGCTATGGAAGTAAGACGCTGTCCGTGCAACACCTGCTCTGGGAGTCGTCAGGAGAGCTAGGAAGTAAGACGCTGTCCGTGCAACACCTGCCTTGTGCAGTGGTAGGAGAGCTAGGGAAGTAAGGGCGTAAACGCTGGTCCGTGCTAAACCTGCCTTTGGCAGTCGTCGTCAGGAGAGCTACGGAATTAAGACGCTGTCCATTCAACACCTGCCTCTGGCAGTCGTCAGGGGAGCTAGGGAAGTAAGGCGTTGTCCGTTCAACACCTGCCTCTGGCAGTCGTCAGGAGAGCTACAGAAGTAAGACGCTGTCCGTGCAACCCCTGCCTCTGGGTAGTCGTCAGGAGAGCTAGGGAAGTAAGACGCTGTCCGTGCAACACCTGCCTCTGGACAGTCGTCAGGAGAGCTACAGAAGTAAGACGCTGTCCGTGCAACCCCTGCCTCTGGGCAGTCGTCAGGAGAGCTAGGGAAGTAAGACGCTGTCCGTGCAACACCTGCCTCTGGACAGTCGTCAGGAGAGCTACGTTAGTAAGACGCTGTCCGTGCAACCCCTGCCTCTGGGTAGTCGTCAGGATAGCTAGGGAAGTAAGACGCTGTCCGTTCAACACCTGCTTCCGGCAGTCGTCAGGAGAGCTACAGAAGTAAGACGCTGTCCGTGCAACCCCTGCCTCTGGGTAGTCGTCAGGAGAGCTAGGGAAGTAAGACGCTGTCCGTGCAACACCTGCCTCTGGACAGTCGTCAGGAGAGCTACAGAAGTAAGACGCTGTCCGTGCAACACCTGCCTCTGGCAGTCGTCAGGAGAGCTAGGGAAGTAAGACGCTGTCCGTGCAACACCTGCCTCTGGCAGTCGTCAGGAGAGCTACGGAAGTAAGACGCTGTCCGTGCAACACCTGCCTCTGGGCAGTCGTCAGGGGAGCTAGGGAAGTAAGACGCTGTCACGTACGCACATCATATTTTTGCACTATGTTAGATTTCCATAATTCACTTTAGTTTACCGGTTAACATTTGCTTTATGTATGTTTTACCAGACATTTAGCATTATGCTTCTGCTTAAATTAATCTTTGCAGCCCTTGAGGATTTTTGATTTTAAATCGAGGAAGGAGGAAAGACGTTAGAGAGGCCACACGTCCCGCTCAATTTTGTATCAAGCGCCATTCGACTATATTAAAGGCATTTTAATTTCTGCTTCATTGCCATGAGTGATATTAAGGGCAAATTCAGATGTAAGTGTTTTAGGGTTTTGTTATATTAAATTGTTTTATGTCCCCATAATTTGCGATCACGTGGTGAACAGCCACCTTAAAGTGTTTCTGTTTGTAACTTCTTTTTCGCCATAGCTTTCTCACGTTGACGCCGTAGGGTGAGACACGAGACAAATGATGACACAAATACTTACTGGTAATTTGGGCGCAAGCGGTGCTTCCCAATCACCGCACTATTGTGACTCAGGGTTCTCAGGGATGCTGTGCGGTCTGTGTGTCCGTCTCACCCGTGAGTACTTACAAAACATTTTGCATTACTAAATAGCATTACTATACTTGTATAAAACAATGGCAAGAGGTAACTGTCATTACAAAGAAACACGTGATGCACTGTACTTCTTGATTTTATCGTACAACTTGTACAAAGAAAACGTGCCAGGATTTTACTTTATGAATTACACTCAGACGTGTCTAGCCAACTCCGATTGGGTGCCCCCCACCTCGAAATTTATCTAGCGCACTCCTAGATGGATGACTTCTCTGTGGTGTTAGAAAAAACTATCTTCACAAGGAAAGGGGGTCAACAGCCGCTAGGGTGGACTTACGATTTTCCTGAAGACAGGGCGCAGAGAATTATGCAATAATCAAACACGTGTGATTATTTGTCATCACTAACGATGACTCGTTGGGGCTTGTTTTGCCAAACATAGTTAGTGTGTTGACGGCCTATACACGTAGCCAGCTGGGACGGAAATAATGCCACCGTACAAATTACACAGAATGATACAAATACACTTGAAGGATGATGGGACACTACATAAGTGGTCACAATAAACACGGAATAACGTGAAAACAAGATTAGTTGGCACGGAAGCCGCTGATAAGAGTTGCAGCGGAGCATGTAGTGCAGGTGCTATTTCATTACTTCTCCGCAAAAACAGTGAATTCCGGTCAAACAAATGGTTATTTCTGTTGTGAAAATTATTCTTTGGCATATCAAATTTGTTTTGGGCTTGTAACATCCCGGATGGGAAGAAAATCAGACATTGAAATGACAGTGTGGTCAAACATGCATAGCATCAATTACATGAAAATTACACGGAACCCTGAATAACAATTACATAGAAACCTGAAATAAATTGTGGCGCACAAGTTATTACACAAATAAACTCTCAAAGCGCATGGATGGCGCGGACATTGACTTGGTGGCTGTTAAAACGTGGTCGCAAGTGATGTGGCCGTAAAACAATTAAACATGAAAATTACCCTGAAATTCATACACAGAATTAAAGTCCTTAAAATTGCACCCAGTAATAATACAGAAATTACAATGAAACGCCTTTAACAATAGCGGATGGCGCCTGATTCAAGTTGTGAGGGGCCGCATGGCCTCTCCGACATCTTTTCTCCCTTCTCCTCGTTTATATTTCAAAAAGCCGCAAGGACACATTATTATTAGGTTAAGCGAAAGCATAATGCTGGGGAAAATATCTGGTGAAACGTACACAAGGCAGAGGTTAACCAGTATACTAAGGATGAACTATGGTAATCCACACGAGTGCATAAAGCTTGTAGTGCGTACGTGACAGCGTCTTACCTCGGCAGACCACCTACAATGACTGCACCGAGAATGGTATCGCACGGACCTGCCATGGCTGCCTACGGGGTTCACATAAGTGGAAGTGCTATGTACACCGTGTAAAGCTTTTTATATTGGAGAATAAATGGCACAAAGTAATTTAAATATTGTTTTATATTTTAGATTTTTCATATTAATTTTCTGTATTATTTAAACGTCTCTTTATGACGGCGTTCACACCAGAATAGTAATGTTCGTGATCTTCGCGTAGCGCGCATTTTAAATTCATAACCAAACGTTGTGCAATCATTTTAATCATACATTTTCAAACACTTAAATCATTTTAACCCTGGAAGAAAACAAAACACACCTTTTACACTGTAAATTAATATTCGGTTATGGGAAAGATCAAACTGGAGCCTCTTTGCGCATGTTCATGCCCACGTGTCACGGCTGGCTGTTAGCCGGCGTCAAACGACCTCTCCCTCGAAGGCCAAGACGGTGCGAGCAACTCAACATTACTCTGGCGGGCTGTGAAGCGCGTCCACCGATTGAGGGCAAATAAAGCATGGCTTCGGAAGCCTTCTTACATTTTTAGGCATTTGGGGGGGGGGGGGTGTAGGCTGGAACCATGTTGTGGAGACGCAGCAATGTTGTGTTTCGCCTCTTGCAAGCGGTGCGCTGTGTTGTGTTGTCAGCTGACGTCACATTCACTTTCCTACTAAATTCCCCAGACCCTTTGAAACTCTCTGGTCCTACTAGGATATCCTCTGGGGATGCCGGAAACTCTCTGGTCCTACTAGGATATCCTCTGGGGATGCCGGAAACTCTCTGGTCCTACTAGGATATCCTCTGGGGATGCCGGAAACTCTCTGGTCCTACTAGGATATCCTCTGGGGATGCCGGAAAACCTCTGAAAGGTGTGTTACTTACACTTGCTGTATGTTGCTTACATTGTCACTTTGGTTACAACCATATTGACTGATGCCTTGGGGTAACCCCTTAAAACTTGGATCACTGGCAGTGGTTGTGTTATGACTTACATGTACACTGTGGTTCTACTTTTATTATCATTGCACATGAAACCCTTGAAACTGCTCTGATTGGTTACACTGTTATTTTCCTCCGCAGGAAAGCCCTGAAACGATGTTGCACTCCTACTCACCTCTCCCACTAGTGCTTGTGTGTTTTCATCAATTGTTTCCTCCCTGTTTGGTGTGGCGTGTTCTGACGGTACAAAACCCGTAAATGACATTATGTTGGCAGAAATGTTGTTTACGTTTTCTGGGCAGGTTGTTCTCGTGCTAGTATTGCTGTTTGCATTTGTACACGTGTTGACATTTCCCTGTTCACTTCCTGGTATGCTACACTACGCTCGCCGAGGTACTGGGAGTAGAAGACTGTAGCAGATATTGGCGCAAGTCAATAATTTTACTAAATTTAAACCAATTTCAAGCTAAATTCAATAAAATTTCTGATCTCCGCGACAAATATTTCGCAAATATTGGCCAACTGAAAAATTTAACTAAAATTCAACCAATTTCACGCTAAATTCAAACAAATTTCTAATTTCCAGTCAAATTTTTCAAAGCGCAAATCACAATCAAAATCAGTTTTCTACCTGTGTTCACTCTGTGTGTGTTTGGTTCTTTAAAGACTAATCTTTGAGCTAAATCATTATATTTTAAAATGAAATTCCAAAAAATTTCACACTTTTTCTGTGATTTTTTTTTAAATTTAAAGTAAATGTTTGCCTTTTTGGCCTAATTTTAGCCTCATTAATCCTAAAAATGGACCTCTGACCAAAGAGTGAACAAAGTATTTTTTAAAAAAGTGAGAAATTTGCATGAATTTTAGTTAAATTAGTGAGCTGCATCAATATCTGCAATAGTCTTCTACTACTGGGCATAATGGTGTCTCCTTGCCTCTCTTCCCTGCATGTGGCCGGGCTATACACAGGTAATTACGGTGCCGTTTCGTGACACGTTTTGGTCCCAACTTCACTAAGAACGTAGAATTTCCCAGTTTCTCTACCACTCTCCCTGGCCCTGTACACCTAGGTGCCAGTCCTGCACAATACCTTTTTGTTCCGGCCGATACATACACGAACATCCCTGGCCGTAATTCCGGTGGTGATTTCCTACTCTCTGGTACCCATGTGTTGCAATACCTTTCCTGATTTTCCCTGGCCTCCGTATGGATCTGTTGTTGGTGTACTGCGACTTCTTGGGGTGGTACTGGAGGGTTTTCTCTTGTTCCTTGGAGCGCGCAACTCGCGGTCCTGGACCATTTCTGCTGGAGTTTTCTCGGTGGCAGCATTTACTCGGTTTTGAATGCAAAAACATTACTTCCGGAATTAACTCTGCCCATCTGGTATTCTCAACTGAATTTTGATATCCTGATTCTGGCGCTCGGTCGAGTTCGCTCGGGAGTGGTAAGCTGGGGTGGTACTGTGTTCTGCTCCTCACTTCATGCAGTACTCTCTCCACTTTCTCCCCACAAACTGGATGCCATTATCGGTCAACAAAAATTCCGGATAACCTCATCTCGGAAAAAAATTCTGTCTGCATTATCTGGGCAACCAAGTGTGCGTGTACGTTACTTACAGGAAACTCTTCGGTCCATCTTGTAAACAAATCAGTAATAACAATCAAAACCCTCTTTCCGCTTGTGGTGCGGGGATACAGGCTCATGATATCAAATGCTACGGTTTTGAATGGCTCAGTTGGCAGCCTCGTTTGTTGTGGTGCATCGCAGTCTGTTCTCCGCAGCTTCCGGGTATTGTACATGACACAACTTTGCGTACATCCCTTGAATTCCTGGCCAATGAAAGAATTCTTGCACGTTCCTGCATGTCTGCTCGGTACCTGTGTGTCCATGTTCTAAGCTGTCATGTCCGTACGTTAACATAAGTTCACGTGTTTCCTTCGGTAAGTAGGTTCGCCATCTGGCGCAGTTCCTGGAGTGTACCACCTGAATCTCTCGGTCTATTACTCTCCATTGGCCAGAATACAGCGTGGCACAGTGTTGCCGGCGTAGTCCAGCATCTGGGGAATTTTCCTGTGCTGCGAGGACCTCCCTTAATACGTCACGGACATCCAACGAGACAAGCTCACCGGGTGGTGTAGCGACAATGTTTTGCAAAACAAAAGTTGGTGTGTCTGTTGTCGGGGTGGTACGGCAGGGTGGTAGCGCCTCTTCCCATTCCGCATCGTCTGTTACCATTAGGTTCAGACAGGGGTTTCTGGACAGTACATCTGCGAACTCATTGGTTTTCCCCGCCACGTGTTCTACCTTGAAATCAAATTCCTGGAGCAGCAAGTCCCAGCGGGCAAGTTTACTTTTCCTGTTATGCATGCCCTCTAACCACACGAGACAATGCTTATCTGTTCTCAACGTAAACTGTCTCCCTAACAGATACAGCCGGTACTTCCTTAGTGTGTGCACGATTGCTAAGCACTCTCGCTCATTAACTTGGTATTTGTGTTCTGCCTTGCCAAATGCTGCGCTGTGGTAATTCAGGATGTGTTTTTTCCTGTGTTCTCCCACTTGGTATAACACCGCGCCAATGCCGTCCTGGTTCGCATCGGTCTGAACGACAACAGGTAATTCTGGCTTAAAACAGGCTAGTGGTTTGCAATTTTTGAAAGCAAGATTGATTTTGCAGAATGCCTGGTAGGCTTGAGGTGTCCACACAAATTTACGTTTCTCACATAGCAATTCAGTCAATAGTGCAGTTATTACAGGAAAATTAGGGACAAACTCCCTTAATCAATTTATCAAGCCAGAAAATTTTCTAACTTATTTACTTGACCTGGGTGTGGGTTTGATTTGAATTTCCCATACATGTTCCGGTTCGTGTCTGTTCCCTGTTACATAGTGTCCCAAAAACTCAATCTTACTCATGCCCAACTTACACTTTTCAACTTTGCACATAAACTTGTTGCGTTCGAGCCGTTCGAACACAAGGCTCAGGTGGTACAAATGTTCCTCCCAGCTGTTCGACCATACAAATACATCATCAAGATAGGGCATCGCAAAGTCTCCTATGTATCCATATAGTACATTTACCATTAAATTCTGAAAGGTGGCAGAGGCACATTTTAAGCCAAACGGCATTGCAACGAACTGAAACCTGGTCTTGGGGGCGAATAGGCACTTCCGAATATATCTGTATTTTAGATCTAATGAAGTGAAAACAGTAGCTGGGTCTAGTGTTGACAAAGTGACCTTTATATTGCAGGTGGCATGTTTACAGTTATTTTGTTCAGCAGATGGAAATCAACACAAAACCTCCATTCACTGTCCTTTTTAGGGCCAAGTGTAACGCCTAAGTTGTAGAGACTTTGCGTGGGTTCAATCACATTGTCATTGAGCATCTCACATATCTGCTGATTGATGACACGCAAGAAGAAAATACCTGGGTCTCATTTGTGTGGAGTACACTGGGTCCTAGTACGTCGTGATTATGGCGTGCTCGATGATGTCGGTGCGCTGCAGCTTCCCATCAGTGTGGAAAAACACCGGCATACTGGTCCAGCAGGTGTTGCAGATGTTGATGTTGTTAGGGCACCTCGTGCGCAAACTCAGCAAGCGGCATGGCAGCTGTTGTTGTTGGCGGCATTGCTCCCATGGCGTACAGTGACCACCTTCCATGTGTTTCCACGTGCAGATGGTCGAAATGTGGTTCAATGACGGCTTGGTTGTCAAATAGTCTCGGCAATACCAGAATCATGTCCTCGCACAAGTCCGGCACAATGTAAACATTACATTTTGTATAATGCTCGTATATTCCTACCAACACATGCATTACACTTCTTGCCTCACCTTGTTAATTAGTGGTGGCGAATTTCAGACGTCATGGTGGTACTCTTGTTGTTATCGCCTGGATTAGGCCCTCACATACAAAAGTATGGCTTGCAGCAGTGTCAGTTATGGCGATCACATGTTTACCCTAGAGTTCAACATTGACCCTTAACTCACGTTCGTTACTGTCACTAACCTTGAACACTTTGGTACCTTCATTCGGCGGATTCCTACACTCTGGTGGTGAGATTACTGCAGGTGCTGTTTCGCCAACCTCCCTATCTAGGTTCCCGACCTGTTGCCTTGGTAATAGTACCCGTGGTTATTGTTGCGAAAGTTCGACCCTTGACCACCGTTTGCTCTCACTAGTGTGAACAGCGGTGGTGGCCTTGTTACATCGGGTATCATTACAGGTGTTTACATGTAGTGGTTTTGCCTCAGGGGGATTGGTAGTCCTGTCCCGCATGCACATGTCTCTCATAGAGGCATGCCTTTCTCATAAACTGTTCCACACTTCCACGCGTTGCTCGCCGTAGGTACGGCCTAATATCAGGTGTTGCCAATGCCGCAATGATCTCGAGCACTTCACGAGTTGCCTGTCCCGGATGTAAGCGCTTATACATACCCAGTTTCCTCTGTATGAACTCTTCAAAACCCTCTCTGTTACACTGTTGTTCATGATCGACTCTGGCATGTGCTTTTATGGCATCGCCATCGGTATCGAACCTGCCCAGCAAGCATTCACATGATTCCTCCCAGGTGACTCAGTAATTGCGGACTAAATTCCACCACATGGCAGCGGTTCCCTCTAGTCGGTTGGCAGTGAGGTCAGTCCAATCATCCCTATGCATACGGTGTCGGTGGAGTTTTTCCTCGCAGACCGCAAGAAAAGTACCCGTATCTTCCGAATTATGTCCTGCAAAAGTTGGCAAACGTACATTTCTATCGGGTCCCATTAAACCCTGTGGCGTGTATGTAACAACTATTGGTGGCAGTGTGGGATTTACCTCTGGTGTTGTCAGTGGCACTATCTCAACACAGTTCGTCTTACGGCACTCGACACATTTTATGACACGAGCATGGAAGGTTAGATACTCATTAGGCCCAATGCATCGAAAATGTAAGTCCCGTTTGCACTGCTGGCACTGTGTCAGACATTAAATGGCATAATGGTTGGTTCCACAAGTTCTCTGCAAACAGAATGATCTCATTCACCCTTGCACAATGCACGCATCGGTCGATTGGCATGTCCAGGTAGTTCGCGTTCGCGTGTGTCGCGGTTGCCGACGCGGATGTCTTGATCCCTTCTCTCGGTTGTTCGGATGTGGTGTCCATCTTCTTTTTGCAGTTGATGCAGATGACGCGACACTGATGAACACATTGGCTCCACATTGAGCACCAATTGACGCCATCGGGTGAAACACAAGACAAACGATGACACAAATAACTTACTGATGAGGGCGCCAGTGGTGTTTCCCAGTCACCACTCTGTTGAAACTCAGGTTTTTCAGAGATGCTGTGGGTTCTGTTTGTCCGTCTCACCCGAGCATACTTACGAAGCACTTTGGATTACTTAACAGCATTATTAAACTGTTATAAAACAATGGCAAGAGGTAACTGTCATTACAGAGAAACACGTGATGCACTGTAATTCTTGATTTTATCATACAACTCATACAAAGAAAACATGCCAGGATTTTACTTTATGAATTACACTCGGATGTGTATAGCTAACTCCGTTTAGGTGCTCCCTAGCCCGAAATTAATCTAGCGCACTCCTAGTCTGTGGTGTTAGAAAAAACAATCTTCACAAAGGAAGGGTGTCGACAGCCGCTAGGGTGGACTGACGATTTACCCTGAAGATAGGGCACAGAGACTTACAAGATGAACAGAATGAACAATCTGAACAAACACGTGTGATTATTTGGCATCACTAACGCAGACACGTCGAGGCTCGTCTTGCCGCACGTGGATAGTGAAGTGACAACCTATACACATAGCTGGCTAGGATGGAAATAATGTCACCGTACAAATTACACAGAATGATACAAATACACTTGAAGGATGATGGGACACGACATGAGTGGTCACAATAAATACGGAATCACGTTTAAAACAAGATTAGTTGGCACGGAAGCCGCTGGATAAGAGTTGCAGCAGAGCATGTGGTGCAGGTACTATTTCATTATTTCTCTGCAAAACGACAAATTCCGGTCAAACAAATGGTTATTTCTGTTGAGAAAATTATTTTTTGGCATATTTAATTTGTTTTGGGTTTGTAACATGCCGGGTGGCAAGAAAATCAGACATTGAAATGACCATGTGGTCAAACATACAAAGCATCAGTTATATGAAAATTACACGGAACCCCATATAACAATTACATAGAAACCTGAAATAAATTGTGGCGCACATGATATTACACAAATAAACTCTCAAAGTGCATGGATTGCACAGACATTGACTTGGTGGCTGTTAATCACATGGTCGCAATTTATGTGGCCATAAAAGAATTAAACATGATAAATACCCTTAAATACATACACAGAATTAAAGACCATAAAATTGCATGCAGCAACAATACAGAAATTATAATTAAACACTTTCAACCTAGGCAGATGGAGTCTGATTAAAGTTGTGCGGGCCGCATGGCCTCTCCCACTTCTTTTCTCCCTTCTCCTCGTTTATATTTCAAAAAGCTGCAAGGGCACAAATTATTAAGTTAAGCAGAAGTATAATGCTGGGGAAAATATTTGGCGAAACGTACACAAGCAAAGTTTAACTGGTATAATAAGAGTGAGTTATGATAATCTATATCAGTGCAAAATGTTTGAAGTATGTACATGACAGCGTCGTATATTGCCAGACCTCCTACTACGACTGTGCCGAGGCTAGCACCTCACGGACCTACCATTGCTGCTTACGGGGTTCTCATAAATAGAAGTGGTATGCACGCAGAGTAAAACTTTTTATATTGTAGAATAAATGGCACAAAGTAATTTAAATATTGTTTTACATTTTTCTTATTAATTTTCTGTATTATTTAAATGTCTATGATGGTGTTCATGCCAGAATACTAATGTTCTTAATCTTCGTGCATCGTGCATTTAAAATTCATAACTAAACATTGTACAGTCATTTTAAACATACATTTTCAAATACTTAAAACATTTTAACCCTGGAAGAAAACAAAACACACATTTTTAATTGCAAATTAATATTCCGTTATGGGATAGTTCATATTGGAGCCTCTTTGCACATGTGCATGCCCACATGTCATGTGAGTGGTGAGCATCGTCATGGGCTTAACACTGGTGGCTGTTAGCCGGCATCAAGGGTAATATGTATTTGTTTCATTAAAGGATCTTACAATTTTTGTCATGATTGATGTTTTGTAACCCACCATGGGGTCGTCACACATGTTTGATCGTCCGCCATCAGGCACCTCAGACTCGTCTGCACATTTAAAATGTAGTTAGAATAATTTTCTGAAGAGCACTGACACAGGATTTCTATGAATTTTACTGACAATATTGAAATTTCATCTGCACCACGTGGCCTGCTAAGAATATCATCCAGCGGCATCCACGTTATGTAAGAATGCTTTCACATATTTGCATGTTTATTGTGTCTGTTCATTTTGTGTCCCATGTTCTCTCATCAATATTTGTGTAAGTTGTATGGTGATATTATTTTCATCCTAACCTGCTAAGTGTAAAGATCGCCACCGCACACACCACGTGGTGGGAGGCACATCACAATGAGTAAGCATTAGTAACATCAGTAATCACAAGTATTAGTGTCCATTTTGTAATTCTCTGTGTTATGTACCAGGAAAAATCTACAGTCCATCCTACCGGCAGTAGACCCCTTTCCTTGTGGGGGTTGTGTTCTCAAACACCCCGGAGAAAATCATCCCTCTAGGAGTGTGCTAGATTAATTACGAGCTGGGGTAATCACCCAACAGAGTTAGCTAGTCACGGCCGAGAGTAATTATTAGTTCATATTTCTGGCATGATATGTACGTGGAAATAAATTAATAAATGCAACTTCATTGTAAAAACCCATTTGTGTCCATTTAGCATCTGACTAGCAAACTCCTGCCTTTTTCTGTGTTAAATGTTTGGTAATGCAAAGTGTTTTGTGAAGGCGCTCGGGTGAGACGAACACACAGAATCCACAGCATCCCTGAGAACCCTGAGTCTCGAAGTGTGGTGTCTGGGAAGCACCACCGGTGCCCACCTGCAGTAAGTAAAAGTGTATTCGATTGCCTTGTGTCTCACCCGATGGCGTCAATTGGTGTTCCCAAGTGGGGCCAGTGTGTTCATCCACGTCGTGTCTACTGCTATAAAATGGCAGACACCATGCCAGAACAACAGTGAGAAGGCATCAAGACGTTCACGTCGGCATCAGCAACTTTCACAACACCCGCGATCAAGAACGTAAGTAATTGTGACATTCCGGTCGAACGATGCATGCATTGTAACTGGCAAAGTGAAATCAACCTGCTAGACACTAACTTGTGAAGGCATCCTATCTGCCAATGCACGTCCGACAACACGTCAATGCTGTCAGAGCAATGCCTGTGCACGCGCACTGGATGTGACAGGGCGGGTATGATATGGGCTATTTGTCAAAAGTGCTAACAAAACTTCCATCTGAGATGTATCGGGCCAGAGGAGTATGTGACTTTTCGTGATGGCGTGATAAACTGTTACGAGTGCCGTAATAAGAACTGTGTGGGAAATGCGCCGCCAGAAAGTATGCCCACGCTGCCACTTGTCGTCATAACCTACACCCCACAGGGTTTGACAGGGCCTGACTGAAATGTACTGTTACCGACTTTCGCGGGACACTATGCTGAAGATCCAGGTACGTTCCTTGCCTTGTGCGAGGAAAAGCTGCACAGACACTGGGTGCAGAGAGACGATTGGACAGAAGTAACAGCAAACAGGCTATGGGGCACTGCCACCACGTAGTGGAACTTGGTATCTGACTACCAGGTAACCTAGGAAGAGTTTTGTGAAAGACTGTAAGGCAGGTTTGACACGGACGGAGACGCAATCCAAGCACAAGCCAAACTTTATTACGAGCAACAATCCGAGCATGAGGAGATAGAGGAATTCATTCAGAGGAAGTTGGGTCTGTACAAACGCTTACACCCAGGACAGTTGACCTGCGGAGTGCTTGAGATTATTGTAGCATTGTCAACACAGAACATTAGGCCGTATCTGCGTAGGGCAACACGTGCAAGTGTCGAGCAATTCACACGAGAAGTGTGTCTGTACGAGCGCGATGTTCGTGCTGGACAGGAGTAATAATAGCCGAGGCAGAATTACTGAGCGCCATCACCCATGGTAATGGAAGATGTTACACGACCGCCACCACCATTTACATCAGTGCTGGCGACATTGGGGCAAAGGCCGAACTATTAAAACAATAACAACCACCATGAAAGCTACTACCAAGGGAACAGGTCGGGAAACTGAGTAGGGAGGTTGGTGAAACCACACCTGCATCAATCTCACCACCGGACCAGAAAATTCCGCCTTGTATAGGTGCCAAAGTGTTTCAGGTTAGCGACAGTACAGTACAGGCATTAACAATAAATGTGGAACTCGAAGGGAGAAATGTAACCACCGTTGTAGACACTGCTGCTAACCACAACTTTCTGCATGTTCCTAAACAATGGCTATTTCTGGTGCGAAAATGTTCCATTGTCGAGTTACTGATTTATGGGTCTCAATTTCTTCACGTGATATGTGATAGTAGATATTATGCAGGAAATTTGCCAGTAGTGAGTACACAGGGACCTAAGGGTACAGAGGAGCCTATCTTTTGCACATATTAACACACGTGGGCACAAAAGTACATGACACTGTAAAATTACACAGTTAAGGAACACTCCTGGAAAATACACAGCACATGGAAAAAAACACAATCAAGGATAGGATATGCGGCACTATAAAATGATGATTGGTTTGGCAGGTGTGTTAAGCCACATGTAGGGGTGCCAATTTGACAGTAGTCAACTTGGCATCCTGGGAAAGGAGTATTTTTCCTTAGGAATAGGTTATGATGCATTGTGAAATTATGGAATGCTTGGCATGTGTGGAAAACCGCACAGAAGGGTGCCAATTTTATGGAAATTGCAGCCCTGGAGGCAGGAAAATGTTTGTTGAGTGGATTAGGTTATGAGGCATGGTAAAATTATGAACGGTTTGGCGAGTTGTGAAGCCTCGTGGAGGGGCACCAATTTGTTGGAGATGGTTTGGGTCAAGGAAATGAGGTTACATGGATTGTGGCATGAGTCGTTGAGTTATGCCAGGTTGGGCGCCAGTGCAGAGCACGAGATGTTGATGCGGGTGATGTGGTCAACAGCCCTGATGATCCTCCATCTCTGGAACTGCTGATATTGATGAAACTTTATTCCTGTGATTGCCTGGTCTAGTGGAGGTGTTATGCCCTTTCCAATGCATTGCTCACTTCTGAGGAAATTGTTACCAGTTATTTCCACACCTTTATTACGAGTGACTCATAGAAAGTTGATGTGAGTGGGTAAAACAGTCGTTATGCGACTGGAGCATTTTACTGTCACATTATTTATTCACGTACTTTCCCATCATGGGCACTGATATGAATGGTTATCTACTAGAGCTTAGCGAGCTCTTATACAGACAAAGATAGGCCCAAGGCCTACATGATGAAGTTACGGAATGTGTGGCCCGGCCGCATAGCAAACAGACCAGGGTTGGTGGGTGGTACTCGCTCCAGGTATGAAAAGCTAATAATATGTTCCATATACAAAAGAATTCCCTTACGGCAGTTACATGGTCGGTCACAAATAAAACACTACTAAAAGGCACGCTTGTGTGGAGACCTCTCACTGGCTGAGAGTTCCCGCGTGATCATGAAACAACCTTTTATTTTAAAATATTCATATACTGACTGTTGGCTGAAATGGACAGAGTGTAACACATGGTGAGATGAGACAACAAGAAAACACTATAACTTTAATAATAAAATATGATTTACACAAAAATATAAAATATAAAATTACGTGTAACTTAACAGTAAAAATAACCCTTAACCTCTTAGTGGAGGTTATTTCAGTGATACGTGTGCCGCTGTTAGCTTATGGCTGAACATTTTATTACTCTGCTTGCTTTTGATTACTTGACAATCAATGTACAAACACTCACATTCGACAATAATAAACTCTTGATATAAATATACTGAAAGTGGGGTTATATTACCACATGGGCGATACGTTATGTTGGCTCAAGTCAATCTATGGTGGCTTCCATGAACACATGTAATGATACTGGAAAATTAGTAGACTTTTACACTGGATATTATTTTAATTACACTTTGCATAATTAAAACACATATGTCCAAGTGTCTGTTCATGATTTATGGTATAAAATATTTTATTGCATCTTGCACTATAAATTCTATGTTGGCTAGGTGTAATTCTGAAAATGTGTGTAGTGCATGGCTGATGACACACATAACCCTCAATACATAAATTCATTACCCTAAAGAAAATAGGAGGTAGACTACACACTTGACCCTCTAAAAATTAAAATACACAACATATATTCTAATTTGGCACGTAATATAAACAAGACAAATTACAAAATACAACACACATGTCCTTACTCATGTGGCACATGCTGGAAAATATTGCACACACCTATAATTTATAATGGTAACAAAACACTGCACTGATAAATTAAAAAGGCCATGTAACAAAAAAAGTTACCCTTAATGACCTTCTTAGGGTAGGTTTCTAACCCAAGCATTACATTTGTGTTAGTAATCCTGGCGCTATCGCCGCTTGCCAGCTGACGTGCCACGTTATATCAGTAGTGGCTGGTGTGTCTCAGTGGGTGGATGTGCAGTGCAATGTGTCCAGAAGTATTGGAGGTATGTGCATACTGGAGTAGAAATATACCCCACAAAGCCACTTGCATTGGCTTTTTGTCATGGTTGTAACTATAACTTTCTATTTTGTTTGTGATAAACTGTAACACAATGACATGGAATTGGAGATGCAATCAAGCTGATGACTTACTTGCTAAAGAGGAATCAGATCTTGAGGAAATGCCAGATATTATTCAAGATGATGAAGAATTTAGAGATGCTCCAACTCAAAGATGACTCCGATGAATACGACAGTGAAAATGAAGATCACAACAGGACAAATCAGGCACAATATTTTTATGGCAGGAACATATTCAAGTGATCAAAATATCTGCCTGCGAATTCGAGAACAAGAGTGCACACATTGTCCAGCTGCATCAAAACCTAACCCGACTCCCATGGAATCAAAGGTCTCTTCCATCATAGACGAAACGATAACTTATCTTCACCGCACAGAATAATGAAAAAATAACTGAACTTTTATGCCATGTCCATGTCAGTGAAACCGAACTGAAAGGTTTCATTGGCCTGTTGTTATTGACTGGCATATTCAAGTCGAATCATGAAAATGTATGTACCTTGTGGGCTACTTATGTAACAGGGTACAGTATTTTCAGGGCACTAATGAATTTCCATAGGTTTTGTTTCTGTTATCTGCACTGAGGTTTGACGAGATACAGAATAGAGAAGTAAGAAGAGAAACGGATCGACTGGCTCTTATTTCTTGGGTATTTGACAAGTATGTGGAAAACTGTAAATCAAATCATGCATGCTCTGAATATGTAACAGTTAATGAAATGTTGGTACCTGTCAGAGGGCGTTGTTTCAGCCATGTTTATTTGAAATCCAATCGTGGAAAATATGGCATAAAACAAAATGTGCATTTGTGATACCAAGATGTATTATTTAATTTATGCATTTATATACTCAGGAAAAGATACAAAACATGCTACGAACACCTTGTATGTACCCTCTAGAAATGTCATGGAACTAGCATAGCCATTGTATCACACAAACAGAAATATTACTGGGGATAATTGGTTTTCATCAATCGAACTGACAAAGGCTCTCATGCGACATGTTCTTACTTAAGTTGGTACTATGTGCAAAAACAAAAGGGAAATTCCTAAACAATTTCTACCTGATAAATCACGACCCATTAGTTCTTCTGTATTCGGATTTGTTCGGGACATAACCTTAGTTTCAGACAGCCTTAAGAAGAACAAATCTGTTGTCTTAGTGTCATCGATGCATCACCAGCCAGAAGTAAATCCTGAATCTTCCAAACCTGAAATAATTGAACTTTATAATTAATCTAACGGTGGTGTGGATGCCTTCGATCAGAAGTGTGCACTGTATTCTGTTCTAGAAAGGCCCAAGCATTGGCCAACCACTGTTTTTGGAGCAGTAGGCCTACTGAATATAGCTTCTGTCAACAGCTACGTTATTTGGATAGCATCGAATGTCGATGAACAGAAACTGCGCAGAGTGTTCGTAAAAGAACTGGGTGTCTCCCTTGTGAAACCTCATGTAGAGGAAAGAATGAAGTCTACGAACTTTTCAAGAGATCTGAAGAGTATGATTGACCAAGTTCTCGGGTAAGTCGAAGATATCACAGCTCCTAATGACCGTTCTGCAGTGCCTAGTGAAGCCAAGAAGCTAAAAGTGATTCGCTGCTATGTTTGTCCATGTAGCAAAGATAGCAAGACAGCAAAGACCTGTTTCAAATGTGGAAAATTTATTTGCAAGTCTCATTCTATTAAGAAAAAAATTTGCATTGATTGTGATGACTGAAAATATGTTTCTTTCCGACTTGTAACATGGTTTAGTGTTCATAAGCGTTTATTGATGATAGGGCAACAATGCTCCTTGTCAGAATTTCTTCATTCAACTTTGTGGTGTTTTTGTTTTTTATTTCTAAAAAGTAATTCTTTTATTAGATCAAACCTGTAATTGTTTTGTATATAGGGTAGTTTTTAGGTATATTTCGGTTTATATATAAAACCTACTTTGCAGATACAAAAATGTTTACAGTATAAAACAAAAGTTATGCGATATTGTTTTTAATACAGATGACAGCACTATTTTTAATTGATTAATGAACTAATTCATAAGAATGGTACATAAGGATGATATCTTTGTCTAGGTACAGAAATCTCTTTGTTAGTTAATACCATATGTCACTTAGACAGTACTGTGTCTTAAGCGACTATATCCATGTTACTTGAGAACTGGGTCAGGAGAATTGTTACTGAACTTGAGATGGGTTGACTAGGTGACAGGACTATTGGTACAACTGTTGAGTGTCAGTCTGTAATACCTACTACACGGTGGGCAGGTGTTCTCCCTGGTGGCAGGCAGCTGAGGTACGTATCTGCACTTATCTATGTGGTGGGTGGTGTTGTGATCGCAGATCTGGTGCTGCTGACGACCGACATGCCGACGCTGTTCGGAGTAGCGACGGGGCTGGCCATCTTCACTGCACTCATCTGCTTCGTTCTCAAGCTGTTCAGCCGGGCGCGCTACTCTCGGCCGCGCCACTACGCCAACGCCAACCTCGCGCCGCCAATCCTCTTTTCCAGTGAGACAGGTCAGTCATCAATATCTCCACCTCTCCTATTCGGATGTGAGAAATTCCTCATGTGCTCCGTGTAGCGACATCTCCGCAACCCTGGTAGTCGAGAGTAGCTAGGTTTTGACTTGACCCTACCACTTATAAATGTATCTTTCTAGGTCTGATGTAATTTAATTTGCAATGTTAACAGCTCCCCAACAATTTTAACAGCAAAAACTTGCAGCTTTATTGAGCAGCTGTTTAAAATGGAAACAAATTAGTCAATATTGCTCCAAATAAGTGAAATGTGAGTGCAAGCTGGTAAAAATTTTCCAATGGAATAGCTGAAAGAATAGTGATTACTTCAGTTATACAAGTTCACTTAGTGATGAGTGATTTGTTTCCTTATACCTATTTGTGCCATCCAAACATGTCTGCTGGGGTTTTAGCGCCTTATTATGCAGTGTATCTGCAGAATAGCTACCACGGAAGTTTAATAAAAACGAATGTTAAGTGAAAGTTAGCTCTTGTTAGTTAAAAAGATTGTAGAGAATGAGACACGTGGAATTGTGCTTCGTTTAGCCGGTGTGGCTGGCAGACACAAACAACTGTAGATCTGGTCACGAACATCAAAACCAAAATATTATTCCCGAACTACAGTACTGTTAGAACAACACTGCATATCAGTGACTGTGAAGAACCACTTGTGGCTGCTGAAATTATGTCCATGAGATGTTATTTTCACTCTGTGCAATGCCACATCTCTTTAATATAAAGCTCAAACAACACACATAAAGTGGAAAGCAGAAATATGTGTTTGTAACCTATTTAGAATATTGCTGATTGTGCAAGATGTCACCGACCAGAATATTGAAATAAATGTGTATTTTCTGGAATCTGCTGGTCCTTTATGATTATCAGAATTGACCACACATCAGCATCATGATATGGATTGTAAAGGCTAATTAAATGGATTGAGTGGCTTGTGTATGTTTGGGGGTTAAAAGGAAAGATGTTCCAGATAATATTACTTACAAACATGGCAGCTAGCAGTCAGTTCATGCAAATGAAGTCCACCATGGGTCGCACATCAGTCCCTTGCTGCTTCTGTGTCAAACTGTGTGTCATAGCTATGGGAATGAGCCTCTGAATAAGTGTTCTTCTGGCCATTTCACAGATACATAAAACCCTTAGACTATTACACTAGAAGATTCGCTATTGTGTTTAAAAATTACAAGAAACAAAACATTATTCCTTCCTCTCTTAAGAACATTAGAAAAACAAAAAAACTAACAGTTGTTTACAATGGTCATCAGGGTTACAGTGATGTCATGTTGTGCCTGTACACTTAACCAAAGAGTTTACCAATGTTTGCACCATGCTTATTGTGGTTATACGTGGTACTAACTAAGCCTGTAGCTGTTTTCGATCCCTTCCCCATTCTGCAGTGGCCTGTTGTGCTGCCCAGGAATCCCCAGGGTGTTCTCAGCATGCTGCTGGGCCAGTGCAGGACCTGATTGACAATTAGGGGCGGAGGTACTGTAGCATTCTCCTCCTCCTCTCTTCACAGAGAGACCACTCCTAGTGGTGTGGTGGTAGCTGAGATGCCGGCAGGGATGTGGGTGTCCTATGTTGCAGTATGGTGAGAGTGCAGAAGGGTTGATTGAAGAAATATGGAGGTCTCACCTCAGGCAGTCTTCCCTGTGTATTGGAGGGTTTTCCCCCTCGAACCACTCACATCAGCTGCAGGTTGTGGCATCACGGGTATGGCAGGGTTTGTGTTCAAGTTTGGCCTGTCTTGCCCCTGGTTGCAGCCCTCCAGGTGTCAAGAGTTCCTGTGCGACCTCTACTTCAGCGGTATCAAGAGTCTATAGTTCATTGTTAAGTTAACATTGGCCATTGAGTCATTGTGTCGCCAGCCACTCCGATGCTGGGACAGTTTATTTCTGTATCATCCTGGGTTCCTCCTCTGGTGGCGTCTACCTCGGGTGTGGTGGTGCAGTGGTCTTCCCTGTTACCTCCCTGATCGCTATGGCCAGGGGTGAGGCAGGTCCATCCCCTAGAGCAGTCGGTGTCTGGCACCAGCAGTCCACGGTCTATTACCCGCTCTGCTCTGATGTGATCTGAATCAGCACTTGCACACATTCGTCTTCCTCTGGTACTCTGCATAGATTGTTTCTGTGTTATTTTTCCACTCACTAGCTCATGACTTTCAGTAGCTACAATTATCTTATAACTCAAAGTGACACCACTAGAGGTCCTATCCATTGCAATCCTAGGCCAGTATGATAGTTATATAGTGCTGGCGAGAAGAGGTACACCCATGTTTAGACCTTGTCCCCTTTTCATAAAGGCTCAGTGGATGGTTTGACTGTGGCATCATTTCTTTGTAGCATTTGTCCGGTTTCTGCTGTGTGGCTTGTAACTCCAATTCACACCTTTCCCAACTCTCCTCTGGGTTGTTCGATGTTCCTTCTTCCCTCGCATTCTATTCCCTCAGTAACATGAGGCTGAGTCCCAGGGACATTTCTGCATTCAGTATTGTTTATGTGGCATAATTAAAACAGTGTTTCAGACAGTTGTTCCACCTGCGGTGTATGGTTTTCTCCCGGTCCCAACCTGAGCTGCATTTTCACAATTTGATTCCAACACTGTATGAAGTACACACAGGGTTTATAGGCTGGTGTTGTCATTTGTTCGACTTGCCACAGTTGGCACAACTGTTATCATGTTCTTCCCATAAAGCGTATTCCATTGTGTGAATGACGCTCACAATGCTTGTCGCAAAGCCTCAAATAAGTGCATACACAAGTGTCATAACCGGAATAAATATTTTTCCCTGCAGTGCTCTAGGATAGAGTCCCATTACGTACAGGGCTACCAAGGTTTCCAGGGGTCATTTCCTCAGGTTGCTGGGTTCTGCACTGCATCATCCATTACCTACCAGTTGTCAGCTGTGCTACTCTTACATTGTCACCCACATAGCTGGCTTCAGTGGAAGTGGTCTGTCTGTGTTTGACCCTCTGTTGTGCCCAGTTCACAAGACAGCGCATCCAACAGGTGGTAGGCCTGGCTTGCCACATCACATGCTCCACTGTGTGTTCAAACAACTGCAAAAACAGAACCAGCAGACTAACTTCCCCTTGCGGCCTTGTACTGTGCATGTCCATGTAAGTACTTTGTGTCCAGTCTGGAGGGCGAAGGACTCACCTTCCAGACTGGATCAGTTTTTTTCAAAGCCTAGATAAACAAAAGGCTTTCTTGTTCATTGACGTGGTACCATATTCCAGCACTCCTGAAATTGGCAATTGCATACTCAATGGGTTACTTCTCCTGCCCTTCGTCCAGTTGACATGTCAGTGCTCCTGCATTCTGCTTGCTTCTGTCAGTCTGCAAGTATAGCTGCTGTTCCCAGGTAAATGTGTGTCAATGTGTGGCATTGCATCAACACTTGTTTGATGCTTTCAAAAGCCTACTGGTCGCGTGGGTTCCAGCAGTACAGCTGCTGGGATGAGGAGATCATTAGTAGAGCTATGATAGTGGTAAAGTTTGGGATGAAGAGCCTAAGCCAGTTTATCAGTCAAATTCATTTCTGCATTTGTTTATGCATTGTCAGAATATATGCTTTAACTTCAGGTCATAAGTTGTGTATATATTCTGCAACTACTTTTGCCTCAAGCATCATTTCACAAAGTACATACATTCAGGGTCATATTATATAGTAATATTTTGTACTTTCTTTTTTGGCATATTCACAATTTTGGCTTCATTTTTGTATTGTTTGACGTGAATTTACACAGTAATTTTGATATTTACACTGTCTGTTATATTTCACGTCTGCATGTTTGTAATGATTGACTTTTGTCAGTTACATATATACGAGATATTGGTCTTTGCTTAAGAATCGCATACTGCAAGTGTTTTGGTTTGTGTTTGATGTGTTGTTGTGCAGTTCTTTAGTACTTTTGTACAAATTTAATGTTAATTCATCCCATCCACTTGTACATCATGCGTAGGTTCTGCTAAGATGTCAACTTTTGCATGTGACGAAACCAATTATGCTGTAATAGTTATATATCCCATGAGTAGTTAAATTTGTAGCCACTACAAACACTAATAGTTTGTTGTCATATTTCATAAGGTTAACCATTTCTGGAAAAATAATGATGATGCAAGCTGTGACAAATGAAATACCATACAAAGTACACAAACATCTTCGATGGTTTTTTTTGTTGGTTGTGGCTACATTGAATTGAAGCCCATGTGCTGTGCTAAAAAATGACGAGACATATATTATCCGAATACAAAAAAAAGGGCTAGCAAATAGTGTTCTAATTATAATGAAATATTATCCTTAGGGACAGGAAAATGTGAATTCATATTAGGGAAAACTAAATTTCAGCCGCAATGTATCAACTCAGTGTAAATGCAGTTCACGTTAAAGTGAGCACTCTATAAATCAACCTTTGAAAAAGAAACACTGCCCACAACTGTGTATGTATAACCATGTGTGTTACCGCACAGACTGGGGATGAACACACCCAGTTATGTTGGCAATGAAATTTGAAAAGTATTTCTAAGAACTAATGCTGTATTGCAAGTGTAATGTCTAAATTTATGGCTCCTTAAGTTGTTTGAAGTGCATTTGATACAGTTTAAAGTAATTATTGGCGTAAAGATAATGAATTTACTGAAACTCATAATTATATTGTGTCACGTGATCGGCGCAAAGGTCAAAAACCAACAGCCCGTTGTTGTGGTTCCTTCATACTTGTTGCTTGGCTTTGCTTGTGTGGAATAGTTGCGAGGCAAGCTACAAATTTGGAAGATGGAAGTTGTTGTGTTTTAATATTCCTCATTTATTTTTCGTCTTATATGCAATCATCATTGTTGTATTATAGGTCGTGTGGTGTTTAATTGTGTTGTAGTGATTTTGTGTAAAGTCATGAGTTCCAGCAAACTATGTACAAATAGTCAGCATCAGGAAGACATTATAAATCTCGCCGAAAGTATTTATTCTTTAATTCGTCGAGGAGAGATGAAGTTATGCAAGATCATCGAACGAGTTGCAGAAATGATAAAAATTTCACCTGCAACTGTCCGGAGGAAAGTGTAAATGTGTTTTTACGTTGTGTTTCTCCGAACAGGTTTTCGACTTGTTTTTCCCCGCTTATCCCCAGTACGTTATTGAAGTAAATCGTTGAAATAGAACGTGTAGGATCGACAGTTGGAAACGTGATATTATAAACGGAAAGTTAAATAACAATAATGAAGTAAATGAACGACAGCAGAAATGCGACTTTAATATATTCATTTGAGTTTGCAAAGTACATGTTATAACCTAAGTTTGACAAATAAAATAAAAAGTTATCTCTATCTATCTACCAACGCCCATCTGTTTAATCTTTCTTTTTAATCTGTCTTGATAACATGTGCAAATCTTGCAGTAAATAATTATACATTAATTTTATATGTTTTTATCTCACTGTGTTGTTTTGTAATGTAGGCCTAATCTCAAATATATCTGTACAATCTATTTAAGCCCAATCATGTAATCTTTCTTAAACCTGCCTTGGTAACATGTGCAAATGTGTCTGTCAATAATTATACATTAAGTTGACACATTTTGAAATCACTATGTTAATTTATAATGTAGGCCTAACCCCAAACTTGGGTTCATATAGTTATTCATCCCAAGTTACAGTGTTAAATTTTACTATTGTTAATGTAAACGTCACAGTTTGATGCTACACCAAAGGTGTTCCAACATATAAACTATAAAATCTTGAAGCTGGTTTTGTTAACTATAGACGTATAGCTGTGCTTGTTGCCGACATTCTTTCGTGATGCAAGTGTAGGCCTAATTGTTTTATTTGATAGTGCTTGCCGTAGTAAGAATAAGAAAGTATTTATAATTAACTGTCAACAGTTAGACCTATAGAATAATTTCATGTTTAAATTTTTAAATGGATGTTTGAGAAGACAACTTGTTGCCTTTTGAGAAATATCAACGAAGATAGTATGTGTTCTTGAGTAGACATAATTGTTAGTTATATCTGCCACTTTGGCCGCAAAAATATTGCAGTTATTGAAATTGAATGTAACTGTAAGTTGCACTGCATAGTCAACACCCCAGACTCTTAGAGCACCTGTTTACTTGCGAGTGCATGTTTTGTAAAGGTTAGATTACATTACGCAGTGTATGTGTTAATTTAAGTATTTCTAAAGAAGCTGTATGAGCTGGCTTTCAGTAAGGGCCGGGCTACAATTGACATACCTAACACATTCACAGTTATAGCAATAAGCGTATACAAAAAACAAAAGCACAATGGCCTGACTACAAGTTATATAACGATAATAATATTAGTTTGTTTATGTTGCTACATTTGTACCAAAGTAATTAAGGTCTGTAGATAGAGTTGGTAGTGGGTTTTTTCAAAAATAAATGTTATTAATTGGCCTGAGACATTTTTTAAATGGTAAATTGTTTACATTTCAATATTTACTATAAATGTTACCTAAAAGTGTTACAAAACTTCCGTGGTTGTGATTATCCAGAACTAAACAAAAGAAAATATCTTCCCGAGGAATGAAGTCAAAATTCACACCTTCTTGATTTATGAATAAGTTTTCAATTGATAAAATAGTGTAAGTGTCGGGGCTTCTGATTGGCTGTTTATTGACGCACAGCTATAGTAACACGGAATGTTAAACCAAGTGGTTATCGCTATGCACAGTAACTTGCCTGGAAGTATTATTTTTATAATTTGTCCTTTACATTATCATTTTGCTGTCATTTGTGGATATGTATTGGTTTTACATTAATAATAAAACATTTCTTTCAGCTTTATGTGTGCATGCTTGAACCATTTTTGTAAGTATAGTAATTATCTTTAAATACTTTTCTCATTTAAGTTTTCAGTTTTGCTGCAGTCATTGCAATGAAGGAACCACAACAATGATGAGAGTCCATGTACTTTACCTGTAAAATTGGTTTCTTGAGGTCTGTGTGAGTTTGACAAAAAGGAAATGTCGCCCCCATTTGGGCCACAAGAGACACCGGAAATGTGGCCATCGCCAGATCGGTATTTCACTTAGCTATAAATAATATACAGTATTTTTAGAATTATTTTGTACAAATGAAGGTGGTGCCAGTTACAAGCCTGGTATACTCTTCTGTTACCACTTCAATTCACAGTATAAATGTTCAGTTCTCTTTTGGAGGGTCTCAGAAGGGTACAAACATAATAACGGTGTCAAAAAAATGTACATATACACATATGCATTTGTTGATATGTTTATATTTTTAGTGTAATTATTTTATTATATATATGTAGTAGGCCTACATTGAAACATATTTATTTCCTTTTATAAAAATGAACATAAAACTATCAAATGTACGTATACATGCACATATATTTCTCTTTTTTGTATATTGCATATTTTTATATACTGCCATGTTAGCGCCATCACATTAAGTTAATAGCACCATTTACTTCTGTGTAGTGGTGTACTCTTTGCTCGGCTCAGATTTCCTCGTCTCTCCTCGCTGTTCTGCCTCCCAAAATTTCCCCTTTCCTCTTCGTACGTCATTATTTTTTATTTGTGGTCTTTTTATTTAAGGCCTTGCAAGGCCTCGCTCTGTCTACTTTACATGCTTCAGATGGCTGCTACGCTATGCTGCTACCTTATCCCTGCAGGATGTATGTTTTTTCCTGATGGCTTAGTTGCACTTAACTGCGGTCAGCTGAGGCCAAACACAGCTACCATGTTCTCAAGCTGACGTTTTGCTAGTCATGCTACAGAGCAATGGGGCACTTAGAAAATGGTGAGTCATGGGAAACATTCAATTTGCGATACAGTTTTTAAATGTTTGGTAATTTGTGTGACAAGTGGTGTTGTACCTTGGGTGTGCAGTAGTGCTAGTCTATTTCAAAATCTGGATTTGGCTGTCTTCCAAATTATTTTTGTGGTTTAACTAATGTGTGTCCTTTTTTAGCTTATCATGTTGGTCCTTGTTCACCGCCGAAGTTTAATGTTTGCTTTTTTACGGTTTCCATAACTTGGTCGCTAGGGCCTTCATTTCCCAAACTATTATATATGTTACATATTTTATATATATTGTATATTTTGCATGAGATATACATATATATATACATATATATATATCATGTGTTATATACATCATATATGTTACATGTTTTATATATAATATACATGTTACCTTAATGTAAACATTGAGTTTATTAACATATGGCAGTCACATGGCAATGTTTGTTTACATGTGGTGGAAGGATACATAATGGGCAAGGAAGTATAATTTTAGCAGGGCTTTCAAAAGTGCTCATCACTTTATTCTATGCGGCCTATATTAACACATACTGTTGAACTGCAGGTCAGTAACAAACATGGAAGGAATGCCATGCTACCAGGTCTGGTGGATCTGGCTACTCACTGAGGTGATAGTATACTATACATAGCACTGTAAAGTCTAGCCTGGAAGACACTGAACAGACAAGATTTTTGTATTTTGTATTATCAGAGATCATTAGTTATGTTAGAACGAAACAACATTTAAGCTGACGTTATAGCAGGACTCATCATAAGTTTCTTAATGTTTATATCCTTAAATCTCTGTGATTTGTGACCTGATTGGTTTCTTTTTTTTTATTCATCCAGAATGATTTTTTATCTAATAGCTCCAACATGTGTTTGAAATATTGAAATATGCAATATGCTTAACATGATCTGTCAGAATCACAGCAAGGTTTCTAGAGTTCCGTGCTTGTAGGTTGTCACCATATGACATTTGAGTAAGAAATAACTACAGTGACTATAATGACAAATGAGAGTGGTTAGTAAATTATTGTGATAAGGAATTATTATAACTGAAGTTGACTGTGTAGCATCATTTCTTGCATTATCAACATACATTACTTTGTGGGTGGGAGTAACTATGACTCTTGTCATGTTGTTACAGGTCCTCAGTTATAGCGAGCAGAATTTATAGGCTGTAAGTTATATGTCAGTTTCTGGGCTTGTATCATAGCAGGAAACATGCAGGATGATGAGTAGGTGGGAAATGTATGTTCACGCACAATGGGCTCTGGGATCGGAGTCAGCCGGCCACCATGTTGGTATGTCACCTGTCCGCCATCTTTGACCCATATAACCTTGATCTTTAACCCTTGATCCTTTCTCCTCTAACCCCAAGACTCTATAAATTTGCGAAAAAAAAACTTAAAAAATTATAACTACTATTACAAAAATTTTTATTTAAAATTGTTTAAATATTTATAAAATATTTGCTATTAACAGATTACCGTATTAACAAATTATTAAAAATTAACTAAAAAAATAATTTAATATAATTTTAAAATAATAAAAAATTAATGAAAATATAATTTAAGAATTATATTTTCCTTGGCAGCCATTTTTCCTAATAATTTCTCATTTTCCCTTAAAATTTACCTTTTTTCCTTTAAAATTTATTTCTTTAAAAAAACCAAAAAATAAAAAAACTAATAAAAACTTATGTAAAAATTTATTTTAAAAAAATTTATATCTCCGGAGGTCCTCCCAGCACCACGTCCAGCAGACAACTGACTCCCTCACCCCCACTCCTCACCTATACTCATCCTATCGCGTACCACCATATTTGTTTTTTCATACATCATTTGTTCATATGTTACTAGAGGTGGCCATATTTGATTTTTCGTTCATTTGTTTATGCATGTTACTGGAGGTTTTTCATTTGTCTTTTGGTTACACATGTTACTGAAGGCGGCCATATTTGAGTTTTGTTCGTAATTTGTTTATATATGTTACTGGAGGCTGCCATGTTGAGAGGCAGCCATCTTACTAGGTGCAGTCCTCCATGTTTATTTTTATTGTAATTTTTTTAGAGTTTGTGTCTCACCTGCATTCGATTACCATATTCGATTTCATATGTTTACATTACCTATGTACGGCCAGGTGGTAGCCATATTTGTTTATATGTGTAAAGTATATGTTGTGCTGATTACTCCTGCCAATGTTTTTCATTGGCTAATTAGTGTTTAGTCGGTAAACCTCTGCCACCTTCGTTCCATCTCCTCCATGTTAGATTATATTTTTCAACACATAGCTAGTATCGATTATGCCACCTGTTATCGGCCTGTACCAAATGGTGACATTTAACATTCCTGCAAAATACTGAATTTGTCATTAATTTTTTATTCTTAAATGCAAGTATTTTTATTTAAAATATTTCTCATATAAAAAGCGGGAAGGTTTTAGAAATAACACATAGCATATATTTTCACATAAAATTTATTGTACACACAATAAAATATACATGTTTATTAATCCCATTATATAGGAGCCAGTCCTTCATGATCATCAAAAATCCGTATTTCTCGTTCCAGCACAAGACACATATCTTTGAAATCTGACAGCGTTATGTCCGTATTGACGTGATCATCGTAAATGTGGCGTAAATTAGTGTCGTCCATGCGAAACATCTCCAACACATTAGCATTATTGCGTAGCATCTGTTTGGGTATGCGCGAATAAGTCTGGCCGAGGTACACACAGTTCACATATGCGTGTCATCCCATGCCAAAGTATTCTTGATTGCAAGTTTGTTTCTCGCAGCCAATGTCATCGAAGACAAGTATCGAGTTTGACAGTGCTTCGCTCGGAGGTACGACAGCTGTGTTATCGCTACATAGGAAAAAACGTATGCCTTGCATGGCCTGTAGTACTTGTGCCAGTATCTGGTATTTCATTTGCTGGAGCGATTTTGAATATAAGTACACGTTCATGAACCAAGGGCTGTTTTCTTCTTACAGCAGACTCAGTAGGATGCACGTTTTCCCACAATTTGATGGTCCAGCGATGATGCACTTCACTGTGTCTGGAAATAAGCTTCCATGTCACGATTCGTTGAAAATATCTTCATATTCAGCACTAAGGCTTATGTGTAGAGAACATCTTTGTTGATAATACATATGTCACCATTGCAATCTTCTGTAGCAGGTGGTGGTGGTGGTGGTGGTTGTGGCGGTGGTGGTGTTTTGGTTTGGGGGGGGGGGATGTTGTGGAGAACCAGTGCTGCAAATTTTAGATTTTAGAATGCCTATTTAAAGCATCGCGCCGAGAAAACAGCTTTTGGCATAGTTTACACTGAAATGTCACATAGGAATATGCAATACGTTGGTAGTGTTCCAAGTCTAGAATGATACTGAAATGAAAATGTATAAAAGGATTGTATTTATAATTTTCTCGCTCAGTTCACCCCAATGTCTCGAAGAGGTAAGACCGTAGCTGGAAGCGGGGTTGTCGATATGCTGATGAACAATCTACCATTCGAGCTGCACCTTCTTGGATACAGGTTCTGCTGGCCTGGAACCAAGCTAACTAAGAAGCTGCCATGCAATGAGAAGGGCATAAATATTCTGGACGAGGCATGCAAGCAGTACATCATCACTTATTCCTAGCACAAGGATCTGCAAGCTAGACATCGGGCAGACAAGATATTTGCACAGAAGGTGGACGAAATAATAAAATCATCAGACACCAGGCTCGGAGAAAAAATAGCAGCATGGAGGGTTCCAACTTGATGGACATCGAAATGATGATGGGCATGGGTGATAAGAGCAAAAGAATGGCACAAGTGAAAATAAAAGCAGTTACAAAAGTGAGAAAAACCTGCAAGGCTAAGAAAATATTTACTGGTAGATTTTTTCCATTGCTTGTGCCTGCACTCGGGGCCCTCAGAGACCTAATCGGAGCAACGGGTCGGATCGTCCGAGCCATCAACACAGCATCTAACGAACGTAAGCAGTTGTCCTAGGTACAAAGACACAATGCAAATATGGAATCTATCGCCATGGGTAAAAAAAAAAGCAGTCAAGGCCTCTACCTAAGGCCATGCCCATTAGGAAGTGGAAGTGTGCAAAAGCAACGCAGCAGGAAGAGGAAATAATGAAATCTCTACCAAAACGAGCACTCAAAAATGTGGATTTGGAACTGTTTGCTCCCAAATTGAAATACCTAATTTTAGAGGAGTGTTTATGGGAGATGATTTGCCTGCTAAAGCCAAGAGACACGAATGAACCATAATTAATCTGGACACGACAGCAGAGCGCCAGGCACATACTGGGTAGCATACGTAAAAGGAGTAAACATGCAGCCCATTATTAATAATCAATGCACATCCTCGTGGTTTACAGCATACTCATATTAAGTTACAATAGTTATTACAAATGTGAATGAACAGTTGCAGGCATATCTGCCTTGATAGCAAATACTCTGGTTGAAACCACAGTTTCAATTATAAATGAAACTGCAAACACCATAGCATAAATAGCAACCACCTCGGTTACAGATTACAATAGTAATTTATAACATGAATAAACCACATATGTACACAAACCTTAATATTGTCCATTTCTTGTAAGTGGGGTTAATTTTGACAGTTACAGGAAAGTAGCCTGGTCCCAATGTATCCTTCCACCACAGCTCATTTGTCACTGAAGAAAAATACTTTTGTAAACAAATGTTTGAGCCCAATGCACACTTGCAATTCACTCTTTCCTCGTGTTTCCTGACACGGCAGGCACTGAAAGACTTAAGTTAGCCAACTTCCGTCCAATAATTAATGTGGGATATTATAGCTAGGTTGACATTTCAACCTGTTTCATTTTTTTAATTACAGAGTTAAATTTGTTGGGGTTCTGTTAATTTTATTTAGAGGGAAAAAGGAAACAGTGAGGTGGTTGAGGGGTTTGAGTTTACGTATTTTGTGAGACGGCATTATTTTTATGTTCTTACGAGTGTATGGCATTTTGAGTTGCATATTTTTTCAATATAGCAGTGGGAAATTTTTCTCGTATGGAAATAACATTTAAATTATTTAACTTCGAAAAATTTTACTTTAATGACAAAAACAAAATGCGATACATACATCGCTGTTCATATTCGTCCCATCCCATCAATGTACACACACACACACACACACACACTTTGACACAAGTTAACCCTACATTCGTTGATTTTACGATATAGACAATTAAACAAATATTATTTACTCACTACAAAAGTGTGGAAATTGTGTCTTTTTTAGGACATGTGCATTTCAATAATTATATTAATGTTTGACGCATGCCCTGGTAACTGAGAATGTGGCACGGTCGTCATTGCTTTGTCTGCTCTAGACCAGCACATGCATTTAGGGATTTATTGCTCCAATGGGTGTTTCTGGCTTGATATTTTAACGGGGCACGTCGCTTTGCGTGTCGGAAACAAGTTTTCAATAGCCAGACTGGATAGTCTCATACGGCTGTCTACCTTCTGGCCCACTGTGGGTTTACGTGTTAAGGTAGGTGACTGGTGGGAGGTGTTGGAATTACCTGGCTTACTTATTGGTTCTTTGGCCGACTGGAGAATGGTGGCTGACTGCTGACAGGAGTTGACGGCGCCGTCCTCGGGCTTCAGGTCAATGACACTCTGTCGGCCAACACGGTACCGTAGATTCCAGGTGACTCCCTCTGGGCTCCAGAAACTTGGTGTTGGAGATCCCGTACCTTACCTCAGATCCATACACTACATCACTCAGGATAGGATGATAGTCCTGGTGTGTATGGATATTGGAGGGAAAGTAATATAATCGGATACAGGAGAGGCGGGTCTCTCCAAAAGCCTTACTAAGGCGGTGCAGTCTCGTTCCGCCTGTCTGTCCGCAGTTGGTGGAGTAAATACAGCCTTCTGCTTGGTAACGAGGTGAGCAGTCATTTGCTTCTCTCTGCATGAGCCGTGCCTCACCTTGAACGACATAGAATGTAGACCACCGCTGAATGATACACATTATGCCCCACAGGTGTGAAACAGATCCCTAGATGAGTGTACTTCCAGTAGCAGCTGGTGGCACGAGCTTGGTGCTCCAGAATATTCCCCGCCACTGGCGGGTAGACCAGAAGTGCTGATGTTGCGTGGGCCGCCTTCCTACTCCTATTAGGTGTGGTATCACAGCCAAGGCCAGGCTGTAACACTTGAGTAAATTCCCCCGCCAGCATTTAGGTGCTCTGGTAGGGATACAACCCAAGCATACCATCTCTCCCTGGTTGAAGGAATTTCTAATGGTTGGGCTCTGCCGTTCTATCCCCGGAGATCTAGGACTGGTGGACTCCTGAAGGGAGTCCCAGTCGTAGCTAGTTCGTATTAAAACACCCAGTCTCGGTCGGCAGCGCACAATTCGTATAGTTCCTAGCAGGCGTATTTAATATTACTGTATAAATTAAGCTCGCAGTTAGAAGAACAAAACTGTGTTTATTAATTCTGTAATAAACACAGTGACTCGTGCTAACTCCTACCAAGCAGACAGGATGCTGGAAGTAACCTACGCAGTCGAGGAGTAGGTGACCTGTTCCTTGACTATTCGGGAAATATAACTAACTGACTGTTAAATGTAAATACTATGCGAAGCTGACTAGCTAAGGGATGTCTATAAGATACAGAGAAGTTAAAGTCCACTGCTCTAGAAGCAGGGTGTGCTAATGTTCAATGCTATTGCAGAATAAACTTCTGAAACTGGTAGGTATTGGCGTCACTGAAGCCTCTGGTCGCTGTTGCTGCAGGAGTCTCTGGTGATGTCAATGGTAGAAGCTACTGGTGGTTGTCGAAAACTGTTGTGGTCAATGGGAGCAGCCTCTGGTAGACTGCTGAAGACTTCGAGGTTGTCAGAGGACCCAGGACTAGAAGTGGTGGCACGAGCTCGAAGAACTGGAGGAAATAACTCGTGAGCCTGGCCGTGCATGCACTTATATAGTCCGAAGGACAGGTGAGACAGCGCGGTGCGAGGGGAGGAGGTGTGACGTCCCTCTGGTGAGAGGCCAGAGTGGGGGTAGCAACCCTCTAATCATCTCTTAGCTTTGTGAATGTTCGGCGGCACTCGACCATGCCCTGAGGCGGTTGAAGGCTTGTAGGCTCTCAGCATGGGGGAGGGGAGGGCGATGTGTCCGCTGGCTTGCACAACCTCTGTATCCATGTGTTCGGGCGCCCTCCAGGATTGTGGCGGCCCGCAATGTCCATGTAGACATTGGCGGGGTTAGACTCTCGTGTGGGTTGAAGTAGAATATACTTGGCGCGATGTGAGATGAGTCTTAATCGTATTAAGTAGTATGGTAAAGCAACACGTATAACAGTTTACAAATTTATTTACAAAACATGCAAATTTACTATTTGTAAAATTCGCAACCTCTTGAACATGTGTTTTTCTACAACAACCTTTACAAGTTTAAACTAAAATCACGTTTGTTATTCACTAGCATTAAATCATTTATTTGCAGAATCATTCAGTAAAATTAACACTGTGCACGTTTCCTGGAACCAACAAACTTAAACTTGGATACGTAAATTATATTCGTGTTACTTCATTGCAGGCAGGCAGTAAGGAAAATGGCAGAACTAGCAGTTTTACAAGGCAGTAAACACACGTGCCGATTAATATTATATATCACTCAAGGAAACACACTACAATGTCACCTACAACTAACCATGCTTCAAAAAAAAGCAAATCAATTAATAATTAACTACCGATTAAATATTCCGACAACACTAACAAGATATTCGTATAATAAACACAATAATAAAAAGGCACACGTACAACAGCTTTCACGGGGCTGAGAACTGGAAACACGAACATGGCTAGCCACTGGCTGGAAACATTTACTGTTAGTACATGTCGACATACTCTGTCATAATTACAAAAAAAACATGTTTTCAAAGCCCAGTCACCAATAGCTATGACAATTTAATATTGCTTTAAAAACACAATTTAAACAATAAATGCTGTAAGTATAATTAAGATTTTAAATTACAAATTTTAGTTCTGAGTACTATTTCCTGCCAAAGCCATCATCAAAATCACCAACATAACAAAACAGATCATGCAAAAATTCATCAGCTGATACAATACTTTAATAACGAGAGCAGTTCCTGTTTTCATAGTGTGTAGAGTGGCCACATTAGCTGTCAGATTTTTCCCCCTTACAAGAAATGGACAATACACGATGCTTTAGTTATAATAACTAGTTCTTGCATGAACAAACGTTCACAGCTATTAACAGCAAACTGTTTGAAAATATGGTTTAGGAATAATAAAAATCAAACCACAATTAGCCAACATCCACTACTATAGTCTATTCTGCATAACGCATAACAGCCCAATTAAACATAATGATCTAAGGAATGGTAAACCAATTGCAAAACGTACAATTATCTATTACAAGGATTAATTAATATAGTAGAAAAGACATCTCTCAATATTATGTAATATTTTATACAGACCCACGGGAAATGTTCATTGAATATACAAATTTATGTAGCCAACAGTTACCAATAGCTACTAGAGCTAACAATGTTATTATAAATGAAAACTAATCAAATAAACCTTTAATTATAACAGTAAATCTATTAAATACACTATAAAATTTATGTCTCACTAAACAAATGGTAACTACATTCATTTATCTTGATTATTTAATGAACAATTTCTCTATCACTTCTTAATACAGGTAGGTTTTAAAAGTGTACATCCAAATTAATAGCTCTATTGAACACAAGTATTTATTTAATTGTAGGCTGGGATGTGCACCGGATAGACCCAGTAAATTCTCCCATTTGATGGTTCCAAGCATGGAATTTTCCGCATGGTGCACAAACTTAACTGAGCAGACAAAAGACCAGACAATTATAAAAAAAAGTTGCACACGATTTAATAAAGACCCTGCATTGGAGCAGCTATGCGCAGCTGAACAATATCAAAACTCAGAATAACAACACCACTTAAAAAGTGACGTGTGCCATATTCCTGGCCCTAGACCATTCCTCATGTCGTTCATCAATCCACCGAAGTCCACCCCAGCACTCTACACGAGGGCAGCAGTGCTTTAAGCTAGTGTTCCGTGTGGGTGTCCGAGCTGCACCAGTGCAAGGCATGGTTGTACGTATATTTTTCCGTTTGTTTTCATAGTCCTTTTCTGTATTATTATTTTTGAGTGTAAATTATGTAGGTAAAATATAATCATGTATTTTTTATGCAATGGTTAGAGTGCTTCTGAACACGTATTTAAGTGATGTGTAGCACACCAGGTCCACTAGTGTGGTGTGTTCGAGTCTTGTTTGGGTTTAGTAAATGTGTGTTTTATCGCCCATGCGATCAATTGTATTGTGTTGTACTAATTTTAAGGGGGTTTTTGTAGTGTCAATTATGTTCTGTTGTGTTTCTTTCATAATTGTTGTTTGACGTGCACAGCATAAGTTTTGAGAGCTACACCATACTACCACATGTTGGGGTGCACCATGTATAAAACACTATTTTATGTTTTTACTCATGCTTATTTACGTGCACCTGCACACAATTTTGAATACTTAGTCATTTTCATTTTTCTTACCAGTATCGGAGTCAGTAAAACACAGCCTTTTACAGTATTGTACATACAGCGTTAACAAACCACACACATGCACGTCGAGGGTTCTTTATTATTGTCTTGTTGTTCATTAAAAATGAACATTGTAGAAATGAGTGCAATAAAATCCCTCCATGAACAGAGTTGTGCATGTGCGTGGAATAACTCCAAATTGGAGGTTATGTTGCCAACTAACATGGCAAGTGTTATGTTTAAGTTTATATATATTTTTATTAGTGACTTTTGCATGTAATGTGTATATGTTTTATGTTTCATTTTGACCAAGTGTCATGTTTGTCCATTTAATTTTAATATTTAACATGTTTAATAAAAGTGATTATGTGACACTGCAAGGGAACTGTATCCAGTGAGCAAAGAAAGATGCCGCCATGTTAAGTAATAGCATCTTGGTCCTCCTCGGGCCTGCATCATTTCACGCCAACCACTTAATTTTCAATGGACTTAATGTAATTACAGGAATCATTTGTTTTATAGCCCGAGGAGGGAGACGCCTCACATCCCGGTCATTTGTTACATGACCGGGACTTAAAGTACCATAAATTAATTTAGGCCTCATGCCGCCTTATAACTGCTTAAGTGCATCCCTGCTTGAGAGGGGAAATATTTTGTATAAGTGCTCGTAGAGGTTTCATGGAATTAAAAGGGTGATATGGTAAAATGTCGCCTTTTATTTCGCCAGCCACTTGATGACAGTTTTCACCCATTGTCATGTTGATGAGTTATTAATTAAAAAGTTGTTGGAGGTGACCTGAACAGCCTCCATGGGAGTGAGTATGAATGGCGATGACAGACATTCCCCTGCCAGCCTAGGTCAGTGGAATGTATTTCGGTAACGGTGTCATCTGTAGTGGAATGTGTCATGATGGGACTATACACTGCACACTAGCCCAGGCCATGTATAATGCCTCTATACAAATTTATGCATGCCACACTGCTGCGCATACTATGGGTCAACTTCGTCCCTTCAGCGAGCGCTGAGAGACTCGGGGCAAGTCATAAGCGGCATACACGATTCCAAGTGGCTACAGGATTGATCCATGAGATGGACAATTACAGACACAGAAGATAATTAATGTGCTTAATTATTTTAATTGTACTACCCACCCAAACTTCGACATGTGGTCGCCACCCCCGCGACAGAAATGGTTTTACCCAACAAGACACAGACCCACCAATGGCAGAGAAGAAAGTTATAATAGAAACCACAGGATCAGAGCACCCCTGCACCCAGTGACGTCACAGCAGCAGACTCTGGAGAGGAGGTAGTAAACCTGTTGTCAGCCTCAACCCAGAGTGATAAGGAATGCAATGCGCCGCCGCAACCACGAGATAATCAGCCACTGCGGAGAAAGACTAGTAACCTCCGCCCCTCCTCCCGGGCTATCCCTGAGGCAAATATTTTTGGACTATATAAAGAGGCTTAGAATCACCTCTAGCCAGAGTTCGTCGGCCACACTGATCAGGGAGATCTCCCTGATCAGGGCAAGGCCTCCTCCTTTCCCACCTTAGATGTTATGGCCTGGCCTTGGTTGTGCACCACACCCAGTAAGAGCAGTGGTGGCACAAAAGGCATCAATGCTTCTGGTGAGCCCGCTAAGGTGAGGAACCTTCTGAAGCACCGGGCTCATGCTACCAGTGACTACTGTCTAGATGTTATTTTAGGGCTATACTTCGCATCCATGGTGCACGACCTGTACCCTTTAGCAGCGGTTAACACTCTATGCCACTCAAGGTAAGGCATGGCTCACGGAGGGAGGAGCAAAGATTGCTCACTTTGCTGCCAAGCAGTGGGCTGTCCTAGCTCAGCCCACAGTAGACCGATAGACGGAACAAGACCATGCCGCCTTAATTAGGTTCCAGGAGAGACCAACCTCTCCCGTATGTAATTATATTGTATTCACACCACCTGCCTGTATGCGCCTGGTATACCACCCTGTCTCAAGTGGTTCGTCAATGTTCAATTTCACCTGAGTTAAAGTAACCAAGTAACTTAATTTAAGCATTCTGATTGTATGATTGAACTGGGATTCCCCAGAGTTTCCTAGACGTACATAAGTATTACGTCAACATTTAATTGGTTGACTCCATAAGTTATTTAAACCTATCATTTTTTTAACTGAAAGTGTTTTGTTATTCAATTGAATATTTAACTTTATCCCTGTGAAATAGGTATGAGAGGGCCGAACCTAGAAGACAGGATTTGAAGAAGGTGTTTAGTCTTAAAGGACAACCGAAACTCCTGGGAGCATCCAATACACCCTCGCCTGTCCACATCGAAACTTCAGATGAATAGGAAAGGAGGTGGGTTACCCAGTAGAATTAGACGTAGAGAGAGACGTGCTCTACAGCAAGAACTACTAAAATTGAATATTGCTCTGCCAGTGTACTCCACTCTCGATATTTCTCCCCCATCTCCATTACCTGAGGTCACCCCATGTCCCATCTCACCGATAGCTGCGTTCGAACATGAATCGTGACTAGATTCATATCTGGGTAGCTGTTGGCAGTGATCTGACTATGAACATGTGAGTTATTACCAGCCAGCTAAGTCCACACCCATTTTAACTGAGCCAACGCCTAACCCAATAAAGGACACTCAACCACTTAATACATGCATGTTGTGTACCGGGACAGGGAATGTGACAAAGATTATATTACCCCCAAAACCACCCCTAAAACCAGAATAGTTTCCACTCCAAATAATTTTATTCCCAACCATAGACCAACGAAACCAAATTCTTGGGGACAACCAGTAACGGAATGTACGGCCGAGTTAGAACGACCGACCGGATCAGTATCCCCCTCCATTGTAACATCGTTACCATCCTCGATTCCTAATAATTCCTAAGCGACTTAGGACAGCTGGCATATCATTTATTGGCAGCATTCTCGATGAGTAAAGTTGCACTCCCTGGGCAGGAGATATTTGCAATTCGATTCACTTTGGGGTTCGATTCCCCTCTGCTCCGATATAACTCCCAGCCACTAGGAGACACCCACCAAACCACCCCAACGTGGACAAACCACGACCCACCAGGCAGAAATAAATACTATGAGAAGATAATACTCTGCCTAAGGGTTTTAATTAGGGCTCAGGAGGGTAATCAGCACTCTCAGAAATCCATGTCGGATGGAGGAACCTGCTCCGTCACAACGAATCATATCCTCTAAGTCAATTGGACTTAGAAGAGATTAAGGGAGCAGCAATGCACACTAAACTTATGATCACTGAACGACAGCCGATTCCTGGAAGAAACCGTATTAAGGGTGGTAGATCACACAACCCAACTCTACTTGTGCTCAGGTATGCTGAGCGCTGGTGTCCAACCTGGTAATTATTCCTTTAAAAAAACCATCCTTCCTGCAAGTGTGTTCCTAGTTTCTCCAGAGTCCGAAAGCCGCTGCCGGTCAATTGGTGCCCAACCTGGGTCAACACACACCCACCAGAACTTTTCCAAATGTTTGCATGTCTTATCGTTCATAACTTTTCGCAACCTACTTGTGCTGCTGCTGGCACACAAGTCTCCTGCAATTCAATTCAATACTCATCCTACTGCTATCCTACTCCCATTTATCATTGCACCATGTCTAATTCATCCCTGGAATTTCTATCCTGATGTCCTTTTCAAAATCAAAGATTGTGTGCTACATGGGACCACGTTTGCCTACAATTGTCAGTTCCGTTGGGCCAACATGGTCCTTATTTTTCGCTACTGGCGAAATTCCTTTATTTTCCTCGACATTCGGCCAAAAAAGAATGAAAGAAAGCAACAAGCAACAAGAGAGGACTCTTTTGGCACCAAAATCGCCATTGACTGGGGTAGCATGCGAAGTCGGCCATCTTGTGTTTGCATGTCCTCTTCATTGAGCGTGCAGCCGTGACGTCAGCCATCCACAATCTTGGGAATGGGACCAGCCGAGGGGTAGCATGCCACCTGCAGCTCCCCTCCATCCGTGCCATGCCACGCCAGTAGGAACAACCCCTCCTGTGTCACGCTACACTAAATGTTGCAGCGAGCCGACAGCCACATGGCCCAGCGAAAAGTAAACGAAAATCCTGGACTTCCTGCGCCAACCGCATCGCGATGACAACCGCGAGTGTGCAGACTTTCAAACCACCAGTGGATAGCCAAATCAGTTGTACAATAAGTTTTATCGTCCCACACCAAAATGGACCTGTTTTCACTCATAGGCCTACAGGGCAGAGTTTTTTTTATGCGGTGATGCACCAGGATATCAAGACCCAGTTGCATTTTCGCGTTGGGGAAATTCACATGTCTTGGGCTGAACACCTGCCCTCTGCCCTTTTCATGTTGCGAACCCACACGAAATAGGCGACAGGGAGAACTCCTGCTCAGCAGTTGCAAGGTCGCGACCTTTCCCTCCCTGGAGAGTTCGCCAGTGGTGTGAAAGAGCCACCTATGGCGCAGGAGGGAGAGAGCAGAGAAAGCAGAAAGGAGCGGAGAGAAAGAGAAGTGAGAGAAGCGCGAGAGAGCCAGCACCGCTACACATCACAGTGGGTGCCAAACACCACCCACCCCCACTTGACTACAGCGTGGCCAACTGATATTGGCCCACACACATCCACAGTCAGCTGTACAGCGGGGATACTATGTGGGCTTTGCCAAGAAATGGAGCGGGCCTCATGAAGTCCTGAGAACGCACGGTGAAACCTGCTATAAGATACATCTGGGAAGGAGACTGGCGGGACCCAAGTTTTTTTAATAAAACAGAAATTCAGAACAGCTATTAGTTATATTTTACAAGAAAAGTTAAGGACTCAGTACACTAGTTTACATTATAATTTTGGAAAAGAACATTTAAAAAAATTACGCGTTAAAAGTCGCTTCTCAGCCGCTGTTATGTGGCCAAGCAAAACAGAGAGCGAAATAAAATTATTAAAAAGTAAATTTAAAATGTAATAAACATGATCTCATTAAATCAGTCTAATGCAGTATTCTTTTTTTCTGGGAATTCTAATAATTTATAAGGCAAGTTTGAGAAATTACGTACTTGAAAAATTTACTCCACTATTGGGAAAGTTTTAATTCGTTGATTAGAACTCTTGAAATACAAACTTTAAATTTACTTGAATACTTTAAAAGAATCTTTAAAAAAACAAACAGTGTATCGGGGTGCCATAAGCTACCAATGCTCGATCACTTATAAACCTTATATTAAAATTGTTTCTAAAAATTGAACACATTTATAACAATACTTTTAAAACCAATACATTTTATTCTCAGGCCAAATTAAAATGAGACGCTGGCAGATTATTTAAAAAAAAAAAGGTGTGTTACCTGAAAAATAATAAACCAAGCAGACACCATGTGGTGCGAGCTATAAGAATACTTCCAAACCAGACAAAGCAAACTATGTTAGCAGGCTCCACAGCAATACAAGTTAGTCAAAAAGATTTCAACACACAAATTCAAACTAAACTTTGATTGCAAGCTAAGAACACACCTAACAAATTACTCGCGAACCACGATAAAGTTTCTACATTACGTCAAAATGCAAACCCACCTCGAATGTTTCCTGTCCGCAACATGGCAGCATCTCAGCTCACATTTTCAATAATTTTCAGAGTCCCGAAGGGACCTTGCAGAATTCAATACCAGAAAGGTATTATCGTGAAGACGAGCAGACTTGAAGTGGTAGAGGCTTGTGCTAATGCAAAGCTTGCAGATCCAGAATAAATGTTACAACCAATCAGAATTGATTTAAGGGATGCATGCGCAGGAAGGAGGGTTAAAGACAAGGAGGTTGAGAGAAAGTAGGAAGGGGAGAATTGCAAAGAACACGGGAACAAGGCTGTCGAAATTCACGTTAAAAAGTACAGCATCCTCTATACTGCACAACACAGTTCACAATGCACAGCACAGTCCACATTGCACAGGGCAGTCCACATACTGCCCAAGATGCGCAGCAGTTTTTCACCATGATGCCCTGAGGCTCACCGACGCCTGGCACCGACATGGAAGTCGTCGAATTTGGGACACCAGTCGACACCACTTTCGCTGTCGAAAGTAATGAATGTGAAGTACCTCCACGAGAACCTACAGCTGCGACGCCTGGTGCTAACATTTCCACAGACGCTCCAGCGGGGCGAATCGCGGAGAAACCACATCGTTACCCGAGAACCAACAACTGTCAATGGCGGTCTCCCCTGTCGTCGAGAGAGACATGCCAGATGGGTTGCCTGGGAGTGATCACAATCATCAGGTGAGGGACTCTCCCAAGGATGTCACGACGCTTAGGAGACGCCACATGTCGCTGGCACCTTTTCACCGACTACGAGGCCAAGTTTGTTTTTGGGTACGGCCAATCACTTGGCCTCCACCGTCAACATCTTGCCGACAACATTAACAGCGAGAACAGCAGCAACGAGTCGGGGTTTGAGGAAATGTCTTCCCCTCCCTGCCACTCGAAGCGAGCATGCATCACACGGTGTGCAATGTACGCGCCCACCACAGCTGTTATAGCATGGCCAGCCACGCGGGACCAGCAGCCCCGCCCACCAAGATGTAAACAACAGGCTAGCCACTACAACCTACGAGCCTGTAAGCGATGAGTGAACGGTCTCCAGGGTTTGGGGGGGGGAGGCATATGATGTGTGCCACATCCCCAGCCCTGTACTGTTCTCAATGTTGTTGATCAATCCGCCGAAGTCCACCCCAGCACTACACAAGGGCAGCAGTGTTCTAAAGCTAGTGATCCGTGTGCGTGTCTGAGCATGCACTTGTGCAAGGCGTGATGCGTATAGTGAATTTATTTTTGTTAAATTTTTCCGTTTGTTTTCATGGCCCCATTTCTTTATTATTTCCGAGTGTTAATTATGTAGCTAGAATGTAATAATGTGTTTTTTATGCAATGATTACAGTGCTTCTGAACATGTGTGTAAGTGATGCATAGCATACTAGATGAACTTGTTTGACGTGTTCGAGTCTTGTTTGGTTTTAGTAAATGTGTGTTTATCGCCCATGCCATCAAGTGTGTTGTGTTATACTAATTTTAAGAGGGTCTGTGCAGTGTCAATTATGGTCTGTTGTGTTTCTTTCATAATTGTTGTTTGACATGTGCAGCATAAGTTTTGAGATCCACGCCACGCTACCACATGCTGGGGCATGCCATGTAGCCGAGGCATTAAATCTGCAAAGGCTTGGGCAGAACAGCAATTAAGTTATGCCCAGACGATAATTTTGCACGGCACAACGAGATAATAATTTAGGATAACTACTTTCCACTAACCACCTCCATAATAAACTAACACTCACCAGTCCACATCAAATGCCGTCACATCACGGCCTACCTGCAATCATGATGGTGACATTCGTCTACAGGTAAACTTGAACCCAGAAAAGGTTGACTGAAACTATTGATCACTTATACAGTTTGGACTAGGCTTCCGTCCTCAGACTTCACAGGCAGGCGTTCATACCCAGCCAGAGCAGCAAGTATGCCAATTTCAATTGACGCCTGCCGTGTTTCCCTCTATTAGACTGTTTGCCCACCACACAGCACTCAAGCAGCTCAGCATCCACCCACACTCTATCAGTGCAACAAGTGCATGGGGGTGTGTGGTGCCACACACAAAGTGCAGCATAGTATAACGAGTGAAGTGCCAATCAGTGAAGCACATGATCAAAGTGGCCATGAGCTTCATGGTGCGGCAGGGTACAACCCATAATATCTATTTAATTTATAGGTCTTAAGTAATAAGGCTTAATGGCTGATGCAAACTGAATAAAAGTCACGCAACATTGATAGAAGCTCAATAAAGCCGACCTTATCTTTATTTAACCTTAGTCAGTGCTTTTTAGTTATTTCTTATTTTCTGTTCATCACTTTTGTTCCATCTACACCTCACTTATCTTGTTTATTAGTGTCTTATTTTAACGTTTAATGAAGGTATTATGTTTTAGCATAGTTCCAACATACAGAAGGTATGGTAAAAAGGTGTTTAGTAATACATGTGTTAGCAAGTAGTTCCACTCGACTCGCTGGCATGCCAACTGGTCAGCACATCACGTACACCACAGTCAGTCATCGTAGAGTGTGCGGAGGAGCAGGTTGGATGCGTGTGTGTTATTCTTCTAGAACCATTTTTCCTTAAAGCCGCTCGGGACGCCTCTCCTCCACTTCCACAGTGCTAGCATCACCTGGGAAAGCATTAACTTCACTTAAGTATCTCACGGTTTCATGCTGCTTTTCACTGTATCCCCTAGCCAGCAGGCTTAAGCTCAGTAGGTCCTCACATTACTGCCAAGTGTAACCATTGTTCTTCAAGTGGTTATTGTGTGTTCTTTCAAGTGCTTTTATTCATAATATTGTTTTAATGTGTGTGGCTATCCCAAATAGTCACCTGCGTAAAACACACATAATAAGTAATGTTATCATCTGAGGACTACCGGTACATCAGGAGGATTTCGCATTGGCTGTCGGCTGAACGATCTTGAGACAACCAGAGTATGACATTATCACTGTGATGCCTCGCGCACCAGCTAATATTAACTAAATTCCTGAGATTTTCCTTGAATCTTATTTTATTGTCACCCAAATGACTTTTCTACCCACTACCTCACCGCAACACCCCATCAGATGTAGCCCAAATTAGTGGCGAATTCTTCCAGAATCCCAGAAAACCTCATCCTGCAAAATTCCGAAAAACCCTGACAAAAACTTTTCCATTGCTTCAGAGAAAAATTTTCACTATAATTTTCCCATACACATTGCTATGATACCGGCAACGAGAGCACTACAGGGATGGCCAGAAGGACCAGCAATAGTGCCACGATGCTTTCTGGTCACACACAGGACACTGGAAAAAGGCATGCCAAAATAGCAGGTGCCCACCATTGTTATGGAGAAGGTGGCTAAGGGAGACAAGTCAACCATCTTGCGATGGCGGGGTGACGTCACCAGTGTGCTGCCCTGTCGCAGCACAGTGGAACAAAGAAGCTGAGATGAATTGCTGTGCATCAGCTCCCCCTCCACACACGCAGCGCTGAATCATGGTGTGCCAATTTGCCGACCGCTCATCGCCCACCCAGGACACATCCACTCGCCAAATGGTTGTCGTCACGCCATGCCGCATGATCGCGCAGCACTACTCCATGCATTGACCACTACAGCAGGCACAGAGGGACAGCCATGTTGCGAAAGGGGAAGGGGCTACCTCCACTATCCTGCCACGACACACTCCCGTGCTGGTTCACGTCGCCTCGCCATCCACGTGGGCGAGTTTTGGTAAACAATCATGGCTGTCCAGACACAATCAAGTGCCCAAGCACTTTTGTGCTTGCAATGCCTGCGTCCCACACCAATTGATGTGGTAGACCGGTATGAAGTAGGCACCAAATTCTGCAAGTGTAACCATAAGACCAGCTCAAGCAGCAACCACGCCATAAACAACTGCGAAACTGTACCGAAACCAGAAAGTAACAGGAATGTCAAAACAAACATCCCGACAAAAGAACTTGAAACTGTTTTTCCAAATTACGAACTGCCACATTATGCAGTTACCTGTTATGTTCAGACAGAGGAACACTAATTCTCACGTGTATCCAATGGCAAATACAAAAGCATCAGGTGTGCCTATCGGAACCCGAAATTTCAACCGTGAAAAATATAAATTTTGTGTGCAGAGTGTAATACGAACTTGAAAACACAGAGCAATACTACATATAACTAGGCTGAGATGTTCGCTGGGTTAAGAAGTTATGTCACTGAGTGTCAGTCAGTGGAAGCACAAGGAGAAAACAATATTCACAAGGTAAACAGTTAGGAGAAAACAAATAATGCAATGGTGAACGAGCGAAAGCAAAGCATAGGTGAGGAATCGTCAGCGAGAGAAGAGCATTTCGAGTGTCATAACCGATCCGCACCTGCGAACGTAAACAGACAACTGCCAACTGCCTACCACGTACACATGACCGCTGTCAACCCATCTGTGCAGGGTGCCCAGTCAACACTGTCTATGTCAGTTCCCCCTACCATATCAATACAATTTTTGCCACCTACACCTTACATGCCAAATTTTCCTGGCTATTACTCCACTCCAAATTTCCCACCTATGGTGCCAACCGTAATACCAGCTCCTTTTCCCACTGCTACACCTATGACTCAGTTCCAGGCTAGCCACTGTAGGCCGAACACAACCCACAGTTGGCCACAAAGCATGCTGAAGGAGGAGAAATAATCGGCGGACGAACATAACCTCGAAAGTAACAGGAAGAATATGTCAACAAAGTTTCAGATGTTGCCTAATCTTGCAGGCACCCCTAATAAGATTCCAGCTGCCTTCATCAGACTCTGTACTACACGCCTGCAGCATTACCGTGTATGTGAGGAGGAATGGGGAGGATGCATTGGAAATTAATATTCCAAGGTGAGAAATTGACTGCCAAGAAATGGTGGCAGTCAATAAACCAAAATGGCCTTCAATGGGGAGAGTTTCTTCACTCTTTTCAGTGTAGGTATGGAGATGTATATATATGTCTCTGCAGGCACAGAGTAAGTTGACATGACAAGAACAACAGCCCATGAACAGCTGCCGACTTTCAACAACAATAAGGCCCAACTTGTGAGACTATTCCACCCGCAGCTTTCCGAGCGAATGGTTTTGGAGGTTGTGGCAGAAACTGCGCTACTGGAGTTTCGTGCAGCACTAGCGACCCCGCTTAACAGCAATGTAGATGAGTTGTTAAAAGCAGCCCAGACCTTGGAGAAAAGTGTGTGTCAACCACGTTGAGAGAATGGTGCCGCACGATGGCGACACGAGTCGTGCAACAAGGACTGTCTCAAACCATGGGAACAGCCAAGGAGCTTGTAAAAAAGGCATTTCGGACAAATCTGGGACAAAAATGCAGTGAAAACCAGTAGTGATAGTGCGAATTGTGATGCCAACAACGCAAACAGGACAGTGTGACTTGTAAAGCATGTAAACGAAACATCAGATGGGTTGACGGTAAGGATCTGGAAACGCCTTGCCGCTACTGCAAACCTGCAGAAGTCTTCCATTGGCATAGGAAATGTCCCAACAGCCCTCATCTTGTGGCCTACAAAGGACCTGCGACCATCCAACAAGGAAACGGTGAGTGATGGTAAGGGGGCCTGATGCCTCTGATGCCCCGGTCCTGCTGCAGCACCCAGAGCTGACCCCGCAACAAACTCTAATACAACAGGTTAGTGGTAAGATGGCACAGTTTATTCGTATTATTGTATTTGTGAAAGGGTGCCTGCGTCATGCCCCTGCATCGCATAATTTAATCCAACTGCACTTTGAAAACAAGCATGATGTAATGCCTACCAACCACGTAATCTGCCTCACTACTGGCCAGCACAGTTGTGCAGTGCTGGGCCAAGCGACCAATACAGTCAGAGTGCGAGATTTGGAAACAATTATGACTGCGATAATTACACCATAAATACGAGAGGATGCGATACTGGGTGTGCCATGGTTATCAAAACAAAACACAGCCGTTGAAGCGGCCGCGAGGCATATCCATTTCAGAGCTGAAGAAAGGCGTACTGTTTATAATATAGACAAGTGGACAGCTGACAGTGTACCTCCAATTTTGCTTAGGGAATTCGACTACAACATTCCGCCCGAACATCAGGCAGCGTTCCAGCGTTTATTGGATGAACACAAAGAGATTTTTTTCCAAATATGACATGTTGCGTAGAACAACTGTCACGGAGAATGAAATTCCACTAATGCAAAAGGGACCTAGTTACACTGCCCCACATAGTTATATGCCTCACCAACCACGTATTATACTTGAACAAATCAAGGAGATACTGACAGATAGAGTTATTGATCCTATTTGCATTGGATTTAACTCAGCCACTACACTTGCACTGAAAAAGGATGGGAGGTGGCATTTTTGCGTCGATTTTCGCCCTGTTAATCAGGTGACTTGTAGCGCTTTGCTACCCTACATGTCGCTCGGAAAGGCCAAGATTCTATCATCCCTTGATTTGCGCAGCGGATACAGGTAGATACCGGTTTAAACTGGAAGACATGGAGAAAACTGCTTTCACCACACCAGATGGATGATGCTTTCAATTTTGCGCAATACCTTTCGGCTTGAAATGTGCACCCGCCACATTTCAAGCCATGATGGTGCGTGTACTGGACTGCCTCGTCTGCGAATTTATGCTTGCGTATTTGGATGACGTTGCGGTCTGGTCAGACACCTGGGAGACGTGTAGAGGCTAACTTACAGCCAGTAACTCTAGACGTATTTGATTATGATGTTCCAGCCGAATATCATGCTGGCATATACCTGAAGGGTAAAGGTTTTATCAAAATGGGGGAGATGTAACACTGGCATTGTTGTTAACATTTCTCTCACTAGGTGGAAGGCGTTTTGTTGTTTCAAACTCCAAACAAATTCATCATTTTTCTTTTTCAATGAGTTCAAGGGTTCAGCCAAATTTGCGAAATCTGGAAAAAATTTGGAATAAAATCCCATCATACCTAGAAATCTATGCACACCCATTAAATTTCTAGGTGCTGGAAAGTTTACAATTGGCAGAATTTTTTTCGCATCCATAATCAACTGCCTATCAGTAATTAAGAACCCCAAATATCGGACGCAAGTTTTTCCCAAGTCACCTCAGGGCTTATGCTTAAACTGGCCTCATGCAAAGCAGTTAAAAATAAACGAAGGTGGACTAAATACTCCTCAAAAGTTTGGCTGTAAACACAGTGACATGCATATAAATAAATTCATATTAAAATTTCCCAAGTACCTGAAATAACACCCTTGGCATTGCCTGGGGCCCACGATTTACCCCCATTGGCAGCTGTTTCCTCTGAAATTGACCACAAGAAGTAACCAAAGCTAACACTTTCCTAGAGTACAAACACAGTTCACACTGCAAAAACGTGGAATTTAGGTCAAAAACAGCAAAATATTTTGTCTTGCCTATGTGTAGAAATACAGATTCGATGGAAGGGAGGGGGTAAGGGTCAACATTGATTTTCTTTTGCTTTACGATAATCGCAGATAACTCGGTATTTCTCCGCTGCCTATTTTGACAATAGAAATGTAGGGCTTGAACACAAGCTAGTTGAAGGTTCTACAATATCCGCATCCTGTAGCTCCTTCACCAAGGTCATACAAATTTTTAGTTTGTGTGGTGATACTCTATAAGGGACAGAATATACTGGTTCAGAATCTTTTAATTTCAGCACAATATGTTGTTATACATAACGTCCTAATTCTTTAGTAATAACATCCAGAAATTTTAACTAAAGATCTGCCAATTTTTTTCTTGATGTTCATCATAACTATTTGCGTTCACAACCTGAAAACGAAACTTCTTAGATGTTATCATAATGGGTTGCTGTTTACAAAAAAAAAATATCAATTCCCTCTTAGATATATCAGTTCACGCCTTAGTTTTACCTAAAAAGTCGACACCTAATAATAATTCGTGGCTAAATTCTGGTAGCATATTAAATTAAAATTTCCACGAAAATATTGATATTTTGACCTTAAATCGAGTCACACTCTGAGAAGTAATAACTCCTCCATTCTCTAAAGAAAATTCAGTTTGTTCCCTTAACACTAATGAGGCCTTTTGCATTATTACGCAGCAAGAAATTACAAAATATTGATTTACCAATGAGCATTTGGCACCGAGATTAAAAACGCTAATAATCTGGCATAAACACCATCTTAAAGAGACACTAAATTAATATGAAAATTCGTAAGAAAATTCTATAAATGTTAAACAGTATTTAATTTAATTCGTGCCATTTTATTTCTATAATAAAATATTTTACTCGGCGTACATAGCACTTCCGGTTATGTGAAAAACGTAGGCGGCCATGGTAGGTTCATACAATGCTTGTCTCTGTACAATCTATCAAGGAGAGCTGGTGAGGTAAGACACTGTCATGTACGCACTACGACCTTTTGGTAACTGATGTAGATTTCAATAGTCAATTTAGCTTACCAGTACACCTTTGCTTGCATACATTTTGCCAGACATTTCCCCAACATTATGCTTCCGCTTTACTAATTTATTTCGCCTTTGTGGCATTTTTTATTTAATCGAGGAGAAGGAGTAGAAAGATGTCCGAGAGGACATGCGACCCCCGCAACATGAATCAGGTACCATCCGTCTAAGTAAGTGGTGTTTCATTGTAATTTATGTATTATTGCTTCGTGCAATTTTAAGGGCACTATTTTATTGTATGTATTTGAGGGTATTTTCCATATTTGAATATGTCATGGCAACATAAGCACATGGCTGACCGATGCCGAGTATTTTTATACGCCATCATTGCGTTTTGAGAGCTTATTTATGTATCATCGTGTGTGCAATATTTTATTCAGGGTTCTAGGTTAAATTTTTGTCGGGGTTCCGTGTAATTTCACGTAAATTGATGCTTTTTGTACTTGACCACGCTGTCATATAAATGTTTGATAAATCGTAAAGAGAATCATTTTCTCAACAAGAAAAATAATTTGTATGAATTTAATTTGCTATTTCCATGAAGAAATATTTCAATACCACCTGCACCACATGGTCCGCTACGAACTTTATCCAGCGGCATCCGCACCTTCTAAACTTGTTTTCACACATCTGTGTGTGTGTTAATTGTGAACATTCATCTCGTTTACCATCTTGTTTCATGTATCTTTTGAGGGTTTGTGTAAATTTGTAATCTGTGTACGGTGCAGTTATTCCCATCCTAACCAGCTCTGTGTATAGGCTGTGACCACACTGGAGGGTGAGCCTCGACAAGTTTGTGTTAGTGATGCCGAGTAATTACACGTGTTAATGTATCATCAGGGTTTCATTTTGTAAATCACTGTGTCCCATCCTCAGGGAATATCGTCAGTCTACCTTAGCGGCTGTCTACTCTCTTCCATTGTGAAGTTTGTGTTTTCACACACCGTGGTGAGATCATCCATCTAGGAGTATGCTAGATTAATTGGGTACTGGGGAGCACCTAAGCATAGTTAGCTAGACACGACCGAGTGTATCATTAATTTCATTGCGCATTGAGTTGTATGCACAGTATCAATAAAAAAGAGTCTACAGTGAACTTACCTGTATCATTTGTAGTGACAGTGTCCTAGCCACATATGTTTTTCAAGTGATAAATATATTTAGTAAAAGTTTAGTATTGCCTACATGTTTGTAAGTACCCATGAGTGAGACAGACACACAGGACCGACAGCATCCCTGATATCCTTGAATCTCAATAGTGCGGTGATTGGGAAGTACCACTGGCACCCAAATTACCAGTAAGTATTTGTGTTATCGTTTGTATCGTGTCTCACCCAATGGCGTCCGTTTCTTAAAGCGTTTAACATTTATTCGGACTCATCCCCGCCTGATGCACAAACATCCCCTTCCTCTCATCTAACGAGTTCATGGTCCTTCACTCTCAAGTACAATATCCCTTCTGTTTGTAAAACTTCTTTCCCTAATTCTTTCAATAGCTGGGCCATGGCGGCCTTGCTGAGGTTCTGGATCCAACCGGTGGACATTTTAATGCAGTAAGCACTTGCACTGAAAAAGATATAAATACCTGCGGACAAATATTCTCCAGGGACTGAGAGTTATGTTTCTTATTTTCTCTTTGGTTTTGCCAAGCCACACATGCACTTATGTATTGTGGACACTCGGTCAGATGAAGCAGAGTGCGGAGGGAAAATGTCGCGATGCCTTATTGCACACACAAGGCGACACAACAAATATCAAAATCTCCAAAACTCCGGAAACTGCGACAGATTGCACAACAGAGATTAAGTAAAAATGTATCTAAGACAGTGTTTAAACGCACCCTTAATATTAAATATTTAATCATAACTATATATAATATGTCTTTTCTTTTTTCTTTTTCACGCAATTTGAAATTTCACTGAGAATAACATTTGGTTCATTATTATTTCTCGTAACTTCTTTAGCACAAAATTTTAAAAAGCCTTAACACACAAGGCTACCATTTAAATATATATAGGATAAAGTTCAGAACCTATATTTGCAAAGTTTTGGTAAGTACTGATGTTCACACTTACATTAATACAAAGACGACACACAGGTCTCGTATTTTAAAACTAATGCTATTGTCGAAATGCTTCTACAAAACATCAATAGTCATGGTTTTAAATTTACTTTAGAAGTCGTAAAACATGTGATGCTGTTTCTTAAAAATGTTTCTTATTTCTCCTTGACTTCGTACTTTTCATAAAAAAAAAGCTGACTCGGTAAATATTTCGGATTTTACAACAGCCTTCGTAAAATAACCTGCCATTTCAAACAATTCGTGTTTAAAAAAAAAAAAAGTTAAAAATTTCCACTCGTGACATTACTGGCCATAATTTGATTTCCATTAAAAATATGTCACCATTTTGGGGGCATATGCTCTAGAATTTCATAAATTCTAAAACTTTACATGTTTAAAAATTATTCTCACGCTACACAAAATTCATGCTAAAAACCTCATAGCTAATAGCCCAATGGTGCTTTAAAACTACATAGCTACATTATCAAAGCTTTGTACGTAACTGTCACGATCCCAGGAGATGACTTGGTTAGAGGAAGGCTCCGAGGATCGTTAATTACACGAACATTTCACAAAAAAATTATAATCTGATCAATAGGCCTTCCGCCAATCAACAAGTATGGAAGTTTCTAACTGTTCTACGATCCTAAGAACACGTGTGAAAGTGGCACTGCCTATAATCATATTTGCCGCTGAGCGATAGTGCTCCAAGCGACAGTGCTGCTCTCATGTGGTGCTTAGCCGAAACAGCTTCGGCCATGTTAGTTCTTGGGTCAACACTTTGCCAGGCAGACGTGCCACTGCTTCGTACTAGTAACCTTGCAGAAAGTAATTTTATCGTGTCGCACACATAATGTTCGAGCACAGAGTTCAGCTCATCAATAAGGTGAAGTAAAAAACCCTAATTTTTTACAGTAGTATTAGTCTTGTTGAAAGTTTTTTTTAAATATGTCTTCTAATGGTGACAATGACTTTGCATACGTGCAGGAACACATCAGGGTGCAGGTTACATATTAGTCCGTTCTGCTTGGACATCGGGATGTTGTAGTTGCAGAAAAATGAGACCAGCTGTCTCAAATTGACCTCTCAGTCATAAGGTCATCATGTAACTAGGTTCGTGACGCCCCTACAATAGGCTGTCATGCATCAAGGGTTTTCGTGGTACCCGTGGGGCCACATCTGCAATAGCTTAAAATAGGCAGCAGAATCAAGCCAGTCGACACTGCGATCCAGTGACCTGGCCAGGAGTCAAAGTTAATTCTCAACTAAAGTGGACTTCGGGGGGTCCGATAACACCCTGTGGCACTTATCAATACTAGCCTCAATGTTGGGTTATGAACAGTCTCTCGTCGAAAATCTCGGAGCCAACATGGATGACGCCACTCTCGACCTCTACCGTATAGCCACATACCCTGGCATGGAGGCCCATGTTATTATTATATGTGCACCCTGCCACAACTGCTTCAACTACCCATGCTTGAGGTGGGCGGATTACCCTTATTACACAGACGTGTTGGAATACTGGTGTGACAAGTGCAGCATGTGCCAGACTGCCTACTGCAACTAGTTAACATGTACCAGGCAAAGGGTACACACAGTACATTGCATAGTCTGCGCACAGCAGTTTTACCGTACATACATTGGATGGCCAGATGAGCACATCTTGAGGTCGGGCCCAGTGTACCAGTGTGAAGGTCGCAGACGTGCCGAGGACTACCACCAACAAAATTCTGGCGCTCACCAGAGCACTTTAACAGCCCGGGAAGCACCGAACTCCAACTACCAGATATTTAAGGAAGAACACTTGAAGACCCCACAGCATTCACCAATGAATGTGATAGGGAATTCAGGCAACATGAAATACCACACAATCAATGGATTGGAAGAGCCCATCGCCAACTCAAAGGCAAGGTGTTCGAATGGTGGGCTAGGAATGGGGAAGTTGTGGCAGAGTGGGGACAGCAGTGTTCTTGCCTTCCCTCACAATTCACCAGCGAGGAGGTCATAGCTCGTCTGACTTTGGAATTCCACAGCCGAACACAAGCCAGTGATAAAGAAGCAGAAATATATACATATATGTCGCAAAGTTCAGACGTATAAACACATATTCCCCAATGAAAGCAAGGAGAGCTGTGTGCACAACATAGCGTGCATGCTTCTACCAAGGCTGAGAAACCTACAGCTTCTAAAACTGCACACAGTAGACGAGCTCGTGGAAAGGGCGAAGTAAGTTGAACGTAATTACAAAGCACAGGCCTTGCTTGACAAGCTGCATACAAATAAGCACATCGATCAAGAAAAGCCTCCAGAATGCAAGATCTTGCACAATCCACCCCCTCCCCTAGCTGCCACACTCTCACAGTGCTGGTTCTGCCCAGGCCAGCACTTTCACAGAGATTGCCCACACTGGCAAGGGAGAGCGGGGGAAGGGAGAAATATGCAGGCACCAGACGTGCTGCTGCACACAACTGAGACTAAGGGACCAACCAGGCAGGAAACACCACAGCAGGGGTACATGAAGGATATCCACCACCGGTAAACAAGGGCCCATCCACCTCCAGAGACTAACAGAACTCATCAAGAAGAGGGGACCACCAGAAGCACCAAACATACAAGTGGAACTAAACAGGACCAAATACCTCGCCCTACTTGACTCTGCTGCCACAGGCAACTTCGCCCGAAGTGATGTGCTAACTGTGGAACAAAGGGCATCACTACATCCTCAGACGCACCTCATTAGAATGGCACAACCAGATCAGACCTGGAGGGTCGACGGGCTAACAACACTCGCTGTAGACATTTACCATCATGCTCCCAGTGGAATTCGTGGTGTCCTCAGGCATAGCAGACGCCGTGATTCTGGGACAACCCTGGTTAAATCAACAACAGTGTGATGGGCCATGGAAAAAGGCACATGTAATCATGAATAAAAACAGGATAACCATCAACTGGGAACACAGCCCTGAAGAGATTATCCCACCTCAAACAGATCCGATCGATATATACCACCAATTGGACGCACAAAGACTTACTGAGATCAGGTAAATTCTCAATGAAATGCGAGCATCTTTACCCAAAGTGGATCGCTATGCCAGATGCGAAGCATCCAACATAAAATTCGGCCTACTTCAGATGTTCCTGTATACAACAGACCCTACAAAGTGTCCACCAAGAGGCGACAAATTGTGTCACAAATACAGGAGCAGGTGATGGAGGATTATGTTTTTGCTTCAACTATAAATATCTTAACATCACCCACCTGATCGTCCCTCTTGCCATAAATCTACAAAATACACTCTGAGATATAGGGGAGGTCTCAATCTTCAGCACTCTAGATATACAATCGGGGTACTGGCAGATCGCGGTTCACCCCAATAGTCGGAAATATACCACATTCACAATTCTGGAAGGCGAAATACTGCAATACAAAGTTATGCCATGTGGCTGAAAAATGCCCCAGGCACCTTCTAGAAGATAATGTAAGCTGAATTGCTGACTGGATTTGTAGGGCAGTTTTGTTTAGCATATTTGGATGATATCATATACTCCAAAATGTGGGAGGCACACTGTGGCCATCTCCGAGTCTTGGAGATACTCAAGTTGCACAGCCTTTCCTACAAGTTATCCAAGAGCCATTTTGGCAAGACCGCCATGAATTACATTGGCTACATCATCACACCTGAAGGTAATTTTTCTCAAACCAACTCTATAAGAGCCATCCAAGGGGCAGATGAACCAACCAATAAGAAGAGCATTTGTATCACATCCTTTGCTTATGGAACTGGATACGCAATTTTGTGACTATCATCGTTCTCCAGATGGCCCCATTCCATACCCTCCTAGAGATGGAGACATGTTGGCAACAGATGGATACACATCACCACGCCTTCTAGCACTCAAGAATAATTTTAATCACATCTCACAACTCCACCGACCCCAAGGGGAAAAACCACTTATTTTTCAGACAGACACCTGTCAAGACAGGCTAAGCGCCATCCTGTTCCAAGAAGATGCTTCTGGTCAGTCGCAAGTCATAGCATATGCAAGTACATGACTGAAAAAGACAGGGTGTCAATTTCACATTAATGAGCAGGAATGTCTGGCCATCATCTGGGCAGTGCGAAGTATCACTATCACATCCTGGAGGGCAAATACTTCATACTCTGCACAGACAGCAAAGCCCTCGAATGGTTGCACAAATCTCGAAGCAAGAAGGTAAAATTTGAATGGTGGGAAATGTTCCTGACAGACTTTGATTTTGTAATTCAACACTGCCCGAGTAAACACAATGACTTCTCTGATGTGCTGTCTCGTCAGCCGGATCTCATAGGCGAACCAAAGGAAGAGGAGGAGTGGAAGCAAATGACGCCTCCTCCACCCTCGACTCGTAGCCCTGAAGAAAATCTCTAGCTGTTCAAGTTGCAGTTCAGCAGGGGATAAATCGCATACCACCAACAACAGGACCCGAACATATAGCCCCTCCATCAAGGAAAACCCCAAAGGTACAAACTAAGGGTCAATGTTGTCTGGTCCCATACAGGGCACCCAGGGGCTCCTTGAAAGATCTGGATTCTGAGAAATCTGCACGCAGATCTCTGTCATTACCATCATAAACACCCACACGCTTGGCATCCCGGAACAAAGGAAACGTGACGAGACATCAAGGAAAGGTACATCTGGGATGATATGGGCCAAGATGTTACTGCTACAGGCAGTTATCTGGGAGCATCTCAGCACGGGGCAGCACGGTCTGGAGAAAGGGGAACCCCCTCATGACTAGGGAGCTCGCGCCCAGATACCTGCTGGCCACAGTGGACAGTATGTCGTCAGCATATTCTGTGCCCTCACCTACAGCGAAACCCAGGTGGCCAACCAAAGTATGGACACACTTGGCAGTTGATGTGATGGGACCTTACCCTCGCAGCACCAAAGGGAACCGGTATTTGTTGGTGGTATTTCTTGCTGGGTAAAAGCATTCCAGATTCTCAGCTACATAACACAGAATATTTTCCGTAAACTCGAAATAGATATATTCCCTCACTGGGGTTACCCACAGGCTATTCTCATAGATAATGGCAACCCATTTACGAGCTAACAATGGTGGGAGGTTTGCAAGAACTGGGAATGGAAACATGGACAACATTAACATATCACCCACAAGCTAACACCACTGAGCAGAAGGACCAAGAGCTCAAGAAAAGCCTCGTCTCAGTGTGGGAAACGACCACTGGCACTAGGATATACTCATCCCCTCGATTATTTTCGCCCTCCGATGAAGAGAAAATGAGGCCATCAAGCCATCTATAACGAGCTCCTCAGGCGAACAGTCCGTCGGCCCAGGCACTGGCAATGGGAGACAACAACCACAGAGATGCTGATGCCTTAAGACGTCCGCCTGGCTGCCTTAGCCAGGACTATAAGGGCATGCGATGCTCAAGTCCAGTACATCAACTGGAACTACTCACAACCCCACACAGGAGTGCGAGTTTTAACCATGGACGAGACTGTGCTCCTACACAGTCACCCACTGAGTAAGGCAAAAGGCAAATTCAGTGCTGGCCTAGCCGAAAAGTGGTAGGGCATTTATAAAGTCATGGGTAACCAAGGTAACATGTACTGGGCAGAGGATGTCCAAGGGCACATAAGAAAATTGACACATGGGTAGATGAGGCAGTGTCCTGGCGGAGTCCAGGACCATGGAGCAGAAACCCCAAAAAAAGACCTGGAATGAGAGGAAGAGATGGAGGACGACCCTCCTCCACATACCGCCCTGGAGGTAGAACCCCTCATACCAAAGGAGCCTGAACCTCAGCCGGATGATGGAAGGAGGTACACAGGTCTACCACCATCAGGATCACACCACAATTACCAGCATACAGGGGAGGTGCATCCATCAGGACCCTGTCCTCAATGCCAAGCACATACATTCGGTGTACGTCATCTCGACGCAGCCAGATGTCCTCCATGGGATCTAAAGTATCATGGCAAAGCCCTCTGGACAGAGGACCTAGCCCCATTCTTGAGGGAGATGGAGCACACCATGCTGTAAAGGTAGAGTACCCTGAAGAGTCTCTGCCTCCAGCCAACACCACCACGACCATGCCAGCCCAAGAAGATGTGGTCACTTCACCAGCCGAGGAGGGAGGAGCATCATCGGAACCACTCCTTCTGACGGTCGTCTCAGTCTTGACACCAGGGAGTGTGAAGACCGACCTATGGACCCAGCCTCCTGTTCGGTAATGTGAACCCAGCAGGTACACTGTCGATGTAGAGGATCTCGAAGACCCTCGACATCAGACTGCCACCTCAAGTCAGCCCCTCCAGGAGGAGGGGGCTACAGAGTGCCAGGCGGCCCCGAGCAGGCCCCTGCCAAGGACGTAAACTCAGGACCAAGCAACCAGAATACTCGAGAGAAGCCGTGTGCGTGCCTGCAGCATAAAACCTCTCAACCTGACCTCTATCGCGAGTCTCCCTGGCCACCCTCTTCCAGATTCACATAACTTTATCCAAAGGTTGTGGCCTTTGAGGAAGCAGGTTCGAACACAGAAAATAAAGTCTCTCACACACAACAGCCAGTGTACCCCCTACACAAGTGAGTTCACAAAACAGTTAACACGTTAGTAACAGCCGTTAACAGCTGTTAACAAGTACCCATGAATGGAAAGGCATTAAACAGCCATAAACCGTGGAAACCAGTGTAAGTATGGTACAAGTGAAAAGTAAGACAGACTGTGTAATAGCAGCGAAAAATTACCAGTAGTAACTAGTAATAAAAGTGCCTGGTAATAAAACCAGGATGTACAATTTCGGATGCTACTGTAATAAGTGCCAAAATGTAAAAAGACGACAATGATTGTTACACCAGATATGTTGGACAATCGCGTGTGTAACCTATGAATAAAGACTTCTCCAGGTAAGAAGCAGAGTATGCTCATGCCTGGCATGAAAAAGACTTTCTCAAGAAACAAATTCAAATGACATTATTGTACATATTTTCCGTATATTTGTTGTTTATGTTAAACTATTCCCAGTTGCAATTGTTGTACATAAATATTATTTTTCAGTGTTTTATAATTACTTGTCTTCTTAGCGTTAAATATTTTTCAATATTACTTACCAATGTTAATATGTCTTATATATTTTCAATTTCATTTGCAGTACTTTTGTATGTTTGAAGGGTTAAATGTGTTATTAGTAATTCCTTTAAAGGGTTCTATGTTGCTTGTTAAATTTTCTGTAGGTATTCCGTACGCCGATTCTCAACATTATTCAATTTAATTATTGAAGGGTATTTGTGTTTTATTATATGTAATTAGGTAGATAAAGGCAGGCCTATGTAACTCTACCTGCCGTGTGATATTTAGGAGGCTACAAGGCAAAGCCACGTTTATTACGCCCTTAAGTCCCACGACAGCTAATACCTAGCAGGCATAACACACCCATAATGAGTGAGACTTGTATAAACTCAAGTGTCGTTAATATTTTTGCTCACATGTACTAATAATTTGCAGGAAAAATCTGTAATTCTAATGTAATTAACATAACCACAGGCCTCAACTGAGATTGAGAGCGAGCAATGTAAGAAAAAAATGATGAGATATCACTAACAGCAGACACTCTCGCGTGACACAGTCTCTTCCCTTGCGAGCAATAACCCAGCCACTGGTTACTCGCCCACCAAGCCTGCCCACACACCAGACGCCCAAGCATGAGAGAGACAGAACTACAGTCCACCAAACCGATCAACTGATGCCACGTCACCCAGCCGCAGATATGAGTGTGCCACGTCGCATCACAGAAAGCATATACAGAGAAGGAAATGCGACAGAAGCCCGACTAGCTTTCTTGTGTGATGACAGTTCCCTATCACCCTAAAAAGTGAAGTTTTTTTTCTTGTCCCGATGAGTCTGTGTCGCAACGGAATGGGAGGAGATTAATGCGTGATGTCTATATGATTATGTATCACTCTAGACTTTGCCACATCTGAACGTGACTTTAATACAATCAAGGTGGAGTTACAACAGTATAATATGATGCATACATGCCTACAGGATATGCTCTCACAACGAGAAGTGATATTACAGACATGTCCATCCAAATTCAACTGTTCGCTCTCACTCCAAGCCAGACGTCGTGCCAACACTCCTCAAAAAGGGAGAGCAGAGCCAAGGAGCCCAGCACCCAATGATCACGTAGTTCTATGGCGCTACTAGTATTAAGGGATGAAGCTTGTCAAATCAGAAGATTTCCACCAGCAGAAGACACTGGCAGATGACTCCAGCTGACAGCTCAAGGGCCCAGGTTTGCCACTCCCAACATCTCATGCCACCGAGGACCAGCGGACACAGAGGATATAAGAGAGTGAGTGGCCTGCAGAAGACAGTGTATGTCTCCTCCACCACTAACACATGGACCAGAGGAAGCCAATAGCAGATGACAATAGCCGACGACTCCAGAAGACAGCTCAAGAAGGCAGGGCTTCCTTCTCCCCACGCCTCATGCCACCGAGGAACCGCAGACACAGTGGATATAAGCCAGTGTGTGGCCTGCAGAAGACAGGGTATGTCGACTTTACCACTCAGATTTGAGCCAGAAGAAGCCGCTAGCAGTTGGCACTAGCATTCGACTTCAGAAGACAGCGCAAGAGGGCAGGTCTTGCCACACCCCACACCTCATACCAACGAGGACCCGCAGACACTGAGGATATAAGCCAGTGTGTGGCGTGCAAACGACAGTGTATGTTTCCTCCACCACTTAGACTTAGGCCAGAGGAAGCCACTAGCAGATGACACTGGAAGACGACTCCAGATGACGGCTCAGGGGCAGGGCATACAACCGCCTACACCTCATGCCACTGAGGACCCACAGACGCGGACGATATAAGCCAGTGTATGGCCTGCAGAAGACATTTTATGAATCCTCCACCACTCAGACTTGAGACTGAGGAAGCCACTAGCAGATGGCACTAGCAGACGTCTCCAGAAGACATCTCAAGGGGGCAGGGCTTGCAACTATCCACACCTCATGGCACCGAGGACCCGCAGACACTGAGGATAAAAGCCAGTGTATGGCCTGCAGAAGACAGTGTATGTCTCCTCCAACACTGAGACTTGGGCCAGAGGAAGCCACCATCGGAAGTCACTAGCAGACGACTACTGAAGACAGCTCAGGGGGGCAGGGCTTCCCACTTCCCACACCTCATGCCACCGAGGTCCTGCAGGCACTGTGTATATAAGCCAGTTTGTGGCCTACAGAAGACAGTGTATGTCACATCCACAACTCAGATTTGTGTCAGAGGAAGCCACCATCAGAAGACACTAACAGATGACTCCAGAATACAGCTCGATGGGGCAGGCTTGCCAATCCCCACACCTCATGCTACCGAGGACCCGCAGACACTGAGGATAAAAGCCAGTGTTTGCACTGCAGAAGACAGTGTATGTATCGTTCACCACTCAGACTTGGACCAGAGAAAGCCAATAGCAGATGACACTAGCAGACGACTCTAGATGACAGTACAAGGTGGCAGTGCTTGCTACTCCCCCAGCTTCATGCCACTGAGGACCCGCTGACACTATGGATATAAGTTGGTTTGTGGCCTGCAGAAAACAGTGTATTTCTCGTCCACCACTCAGACTTGAGACTGAGGAAGCCACTAGCAGATGGAACTAGCAGACGACTGCAGAAGACAGCTCAAGGGGGCAGGGCATGCCACTCCCCACACCTCATGCCACTGAGGACCCGCATACACTGTGTATAGTGTGTGGCCTGCAGAATACAGTATATATCTCCTCCACCACTTAGACTTGAGCCAGAGTAAGCTACTAACAGATGGCACTAGCAGACGACTCCAGAAAGCAGCTCAAGTGGGCAGGGCTTTCCACTTCTCACACCTCATGCCACAGTGTACCCACAGACACTGACGATATAAGCCAGTGTCGGGTCTGCAGAAGATAGTGTATCTCTCTCCCACTACTCAGGCATGGGCCAGAGGAAGCCACCATCAGATGACACTAGCAGACGAATCCAGAAGAAACCTATAGAGGGCAGGGATTGATGCTCCCCACACTCATGCCACAGAGGACCCGCTGAAACTGAGGATATAAGCCAGTGGTTGGCCTGCAGAAGTCAGAGTATGTATACTCCACCACACAGACTTGGGCCAGAGGAAGCCACCAGCAGAAGACACTAGCAGACGACTCCAGAAGACAGCTCAAGGGGGCAGGTCTTGCCAGTCACCACACCTCATGCTACCAAGGATTCCCAGACACTACGGATATAAGCCAGTGTGTGGCCTGCAGAATACACTGTATGCAACATCCACCACTCAGACTTAGGCCAGGGGAAGCCACTAGCAGATGACACTTGCAGACGGGACAAGGATAAAGGTCAAGGGGACAGGGCTTGTTAATCCCCACTCCTCATGCCACCGAGGAACCGCAAACTCTGAGGATGTAAGCCAATCTGTGTCCCGCAGAAGACAGTGTATGTCTCTTCCACCATTTAGACTTGGGCCAGAAGAAGCCACTAGCACATGCTACTAGCAGACGACTTTAGAAGACAGCTCAAGGAGGCAGAGCTTGCCACACCCCACAATTCGTGCCACCAAAGACCCGCGGTCACAGAATTTATAAGTCAGTGTGCGGCCTGCACGAGACAGTGTATGCCTCATCCACCACTCAGCAATGGGCAGAGGAAGCCACCATTAGATGGCAATAGCAGATGACTCCAGAACACAGCTATAGAGGGCATGGCTGGCCTCTCCCCACCCCTCAAGCCACCGAGGACATGTGGACATGGAGAATATAAGTCCTTGCACAGCCTGGAGAAGACAGCGTATGCCTCCTTCACCACTCAGACTTGGGTCAGATGTAGCCACCTTCAGAAGATACTAGCAGACGACTCCAGAAGACAGTTAAAGAGGGAAGGGATTGATGCTCCACACACCTCAAGCCACCGAGGACCCGCAGACACAGATTATATAAGCCAGTGTGTGGCCTGCAGAAGACAGTGTATGTATCCTCCACCACACAGACAGGAAGCCACAAGAGATGGAACTAGAAAACGACTCCAGAAGACAGTTCAAGGGGGGGGGGGGAAGGGCTTGCCACTCCCCACACTTCATGCCACCGACGTCCCGCAGAAACTGAGGATATAAGCCAGAGTGTGTCCTGCAGAAGACAGTGTGTGTCTCCTACACCACTCTGACTTGGGCCAGAGAGTGCCACCAGTAGAAGACACTTACAGACGACTCCAGAATGCAGCTAAAGGGTGCAAGGCTTGCCACTTCTCACAACTCATGCCACGGAGGACTCAGACACTGAAGATAAAAGCCAGTGTGTGGTCCGCAGAAGACAGTGTATGTTTCCCGCACCAACCAGATTTCGGCCAGAGGAAGCCACTAGTAGATGACACTAGCCGACGACTCCAGAAGACAGCTCGAGGGGACAGGGCTTGCCACTCTCCACGCCTCATGCCACCGAGGACTCGAAGACACTACGGATATAAACCAGTGTGTGGCCTGCAGAAGACAGTGTATGTCACCTCCACCACTCAGTCTTGAGCTAGAGGAAGCCAATAGCAGATGGCACTAGCAGACGACCCCTGAAGACAGCTCAAGGGGGCAGGGCTTGCCACTCCGCACACCTCATGCCACTAGGGACCCGAGAATATAAGTCCGTGCACAGACCAGAGTAGACAGTGTATGCGTCCTCCACCACTCAGACGTGGGCCAGAGGGAGCCACCAGCAGATGACACTAGCATACGGCTCCAGAAGACAGCTAAAGGGGGCAGGGCTTGCCAATCCCCACACCTCATGCCTACGAGAACCAGCGGACACTGAGGATATAAGCCAGTATGTGGCCTGCAGGAAACTGTGTATGTCTCCTCCACCACTCAGACTTGGGTCAAAGGAACCCACTAGCAGATGACTCTAGCAGATGACTCCAGCAGACATCTCAAGGGGGCAGGGCATGCAACTCCCCACACCTCATACCTCCGAGGATCTGCAGACACAGTGGATATAAGCCAATGTGTGGCCTGCAGAAGGCAGTGTATGCCTCCTCCACCACTCAGTTTTAGGCCAGAGGTTGCCACTAGCAGAAGACAATAGCGGACGATTCCAGAAGACAGCTGAAGGGGGCAGCGCTTGCCACTCCCTACGCCTCATGCCTTCGAGGACCTGCATACACGGAGGATATAAGCCAAAGTGTGGCCTGTAGAAGACCGTGTATGCTTCCTCCACCACTCAGACTTGGGCCAGAGAAATCTGCTAGCAGATGACACTATCAGACGACTCCAGCAGACAGCTCAAGGAGGCAGGGCTTGCCACCCCGCATACCACATGCCACTGAAGACTCGAGGACACATATATAACCCTGTGCGTGGCCTGCAGGAAACAGTGTATGCCTCCTTTCCCACTCACCACTTGGCTTGAAGAAGCCTGCTCTTGCTGTTGGCTCTACCAGGAGCTCTTTTGTGACTCCGGCAATACTCTCAAGACTTTCTGGAGAATCACCACCACTAACTCCCGAAGACATCTTCAACCACATCCGTATCCACTCTGGTAACAGCAATGACTACTACCACCTCTGTTAGTGGTCAACGACTGTCCTTTCTGGTACAGGCAATGTAGACACCCTTACCCTTGTGGTAGTGGTCATTAGTTATCCCTTCTGTATAATGGATAGCGACAGTTAGTGGCAGTTGTAATTAGCTACCTGGCCATATTGCCTTATTCAAATGATGACCAGGTCTCCTTCACCAGGAATTGCTTATGAGGTAGTACGGGCCATCGTGTATAGTCTGTCTGGAATATATACGTGTTCTTATTTACTTCTCATTACTCATTTCTAGATGTAACTGTGTTGTTCCTACATAGAAACCATACCCACTAGAGTGAAGCTGCGAACCACACTGACCAAAGCATAGTAACCACACACCTATTAGAAGGCCACCCATGCTGTGCACCACATGTATGGCGTGGTAGTGCCACCACCATGTGGCTAGCCAGTCAGGGCTACTTATGCTATGTCAACTGCTATGAACTGGGCTAGACGAAGGAGTACTGGTTATTACTTTTGTCAGTGTAGCTGTGGCCTTGGAGTACACAAGCTAGGGACCTACGTTGCCTGCTGCACTTTCGCGAGGTCGGTAGTTGTACCTTCCCTATGCCATACACTCAGATGGGTGGTGCTCAGCGGAGCAGCTAATGCCTCCAAAACTAAATTGTGTTGTAACCCAACTCTACAGACTGCACTCTGCAGTCAAACCCCGCAGGACAGAGCTCACACTACCTAACAACTGGAGGGGCCTCACTTCTTAGTTTCCCTCCCCCCTTCTCTTCATATTTTCAGCTCTAATCAAGACTGCAGGGTGTGCTCACACAATAGTCGTCACCAAATACCAGGACAAGGCATCATCAACCCCTGGTTCGGTGCCAACTGGACCTCCCACAGTAGCCCATCCCAGGCTCCCACCAGTACCAGGTAGCAGCATCAACAGCCACAGGCTCTGCAACTGTATTAGCAGCCTCCCCGGACCACCATCCAGACAGGTAAATCCTTGGCAGTGTGGCCAAAACACCGCAAGACACCGAAAGCAGCCTTGCATCAAATTTAAATAGTTGAATGGTGTCTTAGTTAAAGACTATCATTTGCAATAAACCTGTGAATAATTTGAGTGAACATGAGCAAAATTTTACAACAATTTTAAATTAGCTCCTTTAAAATTTTTTTACTGATTCGTGAAGACCAATATGTCTAATCACCCCTGTGCAATACAAAAATAACTAATAAAAGTTTACAGTTATTTTCTGCGCTTTTTTGTGTGATCAACTTTATATTGGAATGCAACACTGTGATGATAAATGGAATGTAATTATAGGTTTTATACTCACTTCAGTTTTCAATGGAGGGCGGTTCAAATTTTGGCTCTGGTGTTTAGTCATAATTCTCCAATTGAATTAATTTTTTTTAAATTCACTTCAGTATATAATTTTGTAGACGTAAGTGTGTTGAAAAATTCTGAAAGTTAATAAATACACAAAAATATTTTGGTTCTGATCTTGAAATTCGTCTTGATCACAACACGATTATTATCATCTTTTCAACTGTAAGATTGTTTCGTGATTGAAAGTCCATTCCTTAACATTTTAATTCATAATTCATTGTCTGACCAGTATTAGAGGATTTAAGAATACTATGATATTGTAATTATTTATATATATTGAGAATTGTAGGAAGTCTTCCATTTTTAATGGAAGGTGATATTTTTGAACATGCAACTAATTATTCAAGAATTTTGCAGGAATATTTTGAAGGTCATTGCCACAAATGCTTCCTTTGCTTTGTTTTATTAATACTTTATTAGTTTACACAGGAAACTTATATGAAACCATGAGGTGCCTAAGTCGACATGAAACCTAAAATTACCAAAGTCGATACTCTACTGTACTCAGCAGCTGCATGGAACAAAATACTACAGTCTCTGATCTTGCAGATTTTCTGTTTCTGAATAGGTATGATAAATGAAAAACAGTAAAATTCGTCACTTATAGCTCGCTAAGAAATGAGTAAAGTGGAATTTCCTGTTTTCTTGATAGTGTCAAATTTAATTGATTTTATTTTATATGCTCTATTCAGCCATGCTACCAAAAAATGAACATATATTTAGAATATAGAATATTAAGGCAATATTCAGGGTCAGAATTTATCTTGGTTTTATTGTGGTGACTTGGTGATGGTTGTATTTGTAAGCTGTTATGAAAAATGACTTGATATAATGTTAAGGTGTGTCTGATGCTTGAGAACACACATAGTGTTTGTCATTGCAGATCTGTGATGGCTATGAGATCTGCCCACGTGACATGACATGGAGCATTTCTTCCTCCGAATGTCCAGGTCAAACTCTTGAACCGTCCTTTCATTGTTACATGGCATATGTATATTGTGGTGTGATGTTGGTGTGGTGGTTTGTCGACATTGCCTCGTGTCAGACTTCGTAGGTTTCTGCAGAGATATGTACATGTCTGTGACCCGACTCAGGTCCCCAGTTCTCTACACATCTACTAATGAGAACTTAACACACTGGAAATAAAATCAGCAGAGTAGTGACAGCGCAATAGTTTCTTTAACCAGATTTCAGAGGAGAAGCACCCAAACGTGTATGCTACCAATGTAGTGTTCTATTTATTGTTGTTCTATTCTGTTCGGGTACACTGCAAATATTGCTGAAGTTCTGTAACTTGCACGTACAGACACAAACAGGTACGTAACAGGTCATGTATTACCGTCTTTGTCTTCAATATACAGTATATTATGTTATCTACAAATTCATTTGACTGTAGCGCCTGTATTAGGCTGACAGTCTAAATAAGGTATGGTTAGAGAAGTTTGGTTCATGTGAGATTTTTCTGGCAGTATCAGTGCCTTTAGGACTGTGCGTGCTGGAGCTATCGCGGTAGCAGCAATGGTTCCCTGTTACATTTTGCAGAATGATCAACTACTCTTTGGCTTGTCTTCATGAAAGACAAACACGTTGATCACATCAGCACTAGAACAACGAGCACCACATGTTGTCACTACAAGCTTCTGGTATTTCTCCTGCGATACATCAGCGAACCTCACGAGGTCACGTCAACAGTGAGTGATGCAGGGCGTGTGACAGCATCTGTTTTAGCCGCACACGTCGCCGGTTGCTGTGTACTGCATTACCAGTGGATCTGTGTAGAGAACTGGGGATAGTGCATACTAGGATATAGTTTAGATAAATGTCCTCTATGCTTGTCTCTATTTTTGTAAGTTTCGTGTTGAGTACTGTACATTCGCTGTCATTAATTTTGACAATGGTTATTATTTTGATTTTTGATTGCATTTGTTGTCGTGTGGTTAGACTAGTTCGTGTCGATGTTATTGTGGTGTGCTGGGTAACAGCTCTTGCGTGGAGACGCATGAAAGACTTCTAACCTGTTTTGTAATGGGAGTGATGGAACAGTTTTTAGTTGCAGTAGCTCTACGAAATTCAACTGGAAAATATGTATTCTCCACTCTCAAATGGAGGACCATTCTGAATGTTTTATTTCAGTTGCTTATGCTTCCCATTCAAAAGTCTTTCGGCATCACGTTGCAAGAGCACAAAATGCATGACTGAAGTAATTATTGTGTACTGACACTTTCTCGCATTCTGTTGAAGGGTGCTGGGCATCTTCCAGATCTTCAAATTACATTAGTGTAACATTGTTCAGATTTCAGATATAGGTAACAGTGATATAATTACCATGGCATATGGGCCTACGTGACAACATAGTCTCTGCATAGTTACAGTTCCTAACAATTAACATTTGCAACAGATTAGTCTTGTGATGTACAAATAAGAAAAAAATATATATCATTCACAGAGTTGCCAAAACAGGAGTGGACAGTTATCATCATGAGCAATTTAAAAACATAAACCTAGTTGGTAGCCTATTTATAAATAATATCCACTCTCATGGCTTTAATTGTGCTTCTATGAATATCTCTTAGTGAAACTGTAGAAATTTAGCCAATATCATATAATTTTACCAGCAAAATTTCAATTTTTATGACACTTTGTTGTGTTCAGAATGACCCATATAACTTAAATAAATGTTATGCGAATTCAGTTTAATTTATTAAAATAATTACTTTATTTGTGATTTCGTATTTAGTCTTAGACTTTGAGCAAAAGCTATTAAACATTATTTTTCTAAGTAAAAAATAATGACATCTTGGTCATATTGGTTTAACCGGAAAAATATATTTAGGAAACCTAGTCAACTTATTTTGAAGTACATAATTATGTTTTGCAGTCATTTAAATTATTATGTCTTTCGAAGTCCTGTTTACTATTTAATTTTATTTACTTTCTTATAAAATATTGGTTATAAAATTTTGATTTTTGGTTATAGAAACACCACAGTATGTATTGAATTAAGGCTGTAAAAATAATTTCGTAAATAAGCATTTCAGTTCCATTAATATATTTTCCAATTTCTTTAGTTACTAACATGTTGGGTAGGTATGCAGTTTTGAAAGCTAAACAAATAACTTTCTCCATCATTGACATTGCTTTATATTACTAATTTATTATTTACGTATAAAATTGACAAGATACCAGTCATGTATAAATTCGAAACTCCAACAAAAACATAAGAATAACAAACTAAGAAAGTCTCCTACAAAATACAAAAAACAAACAAAACCACCAAAAAACTTGCTTAACAAGACAGTTATAAAGAATGGATTACAATCTCCAACAAAATACATAAAACAAACAAAAATCATCAACTAACACACAATTGTAGCCACCTCAACTCCATCAGGAGGAGAAGATAAATTGCCATTTTGCTCCTATTCCTGATAATTGCTATGTGGCCAAAAATTTCTGACCTTTTATTATCATTTTTAATGCCTTTTTTCAGTTTTTTGTTTATTTTTCTTTGAAGATTGCGATTAATTCATAATAGCTGTCTTCTCAAGTGCTTTTTTTTTTCCTTTGGGTGTTTCTTGGCTTTTTGTATTTTGTTGGAAACTATTCTTGATTTTGTTCAATTATTGTTTTGAAGTTTGTAATCTATACTTACTGCTTCTGCCTACATATATGTGGCTTTAACTATGCTGCAGCATGTTTAACATACATGCTCCCCCACAAAGCTATTAAATCTGCATCCAATATACTGATCTACGAACACGTTAGAAACACCATTTCAAAGTACTCCAAAAGACAAAAAACAGCTTTTTCAAAATATACACATTAGATACACACAAAAATACTCCAGGGTCCTGCACAGGTCCTTCCTACAAACTTTTTACCAATAAAATAATAGTCACCTCTGTAAGTTCCATAGGTACACACACACACACTGCGACTATAACACTGCACACCAGAACAAGAGCCTTGCGCTTAGTGGCGAGGGCACACTTGATGTGTGTGTAAGTGTCGTCCTTATAGCTGCCACGCCTCCCCTGCCTCAAATGCAGAAAAATGCTTCACACAAGCGGGAGCCTTAATAGCTGTCGTGCCAGTTTTATATGCATTACATGCTGTCCTACTCACTCGAGTAGTTTCATAACGTCATTATTATCCATTCATCAGTTTGAAGAATTCCATAGTATTGCTTATTTGTACATCATAAAAACAATAAAGTTGTGATTTTGGTATCTAATTATATAAAATTGGACACCATGAAAGTGTTAATTAATGTAAAACTAGTACTTGTGTCTACTAATCAACCAGGGTTCCAGACACGTATAAAATAATTTCTCAGAAGGTACCCAACATCGTTAACAGATCAAAACAGATTTTATGTTCTGTTCTCCTGACTGGAACATTGGCAGTCGTGCAACTCGTAGACGGATTGTTTGCCTCCATGTTATAGTGTTAAAGCATGCTCTTGTTCTTTTATCTGTGCAGTTATATCTATAACTCTTGTTGTTGCTGATGAATCTTATAATTATGTCTGTTTGTATTCCTACAAGAGCTTCCTTCTGATTTTAGTGTATTGTGTAGTTTTTTCCATATTAGCATTTTCATGTACCATATGTTACCGTAAAGAGGACAACATGTTGTTGGTTGTCATTTGGTTATCATTCTAAACAATTCTATTGGTATTTCTTCTTCATCAAGTTTAACTGTTTTTTTTTATAAATACCAGTACAAAATATAACATTCATTTTATTATCTATTTTTTAATCTAAAAATGACAAAGTTTATGAATTAATAAGTTAGTATCCTATATTTTTGATATTTTAATTTACACTTCGAATTATAAGTTAAAGGAAAATGAATATTTATTTATTTATTTATTTGTAAAACTTTAGTGCCAGTCTACCGAATGGCACACTTTTTACAGAATGGTGCTAATTCAAAATAAAATAACAATATTTTAAGTAAAACAACAAACAGAACAAAAAATAATGAAGTAATTTGTTTAAAGTACAGATAAAATCCTTAGAATTTACAAATGTACAGCTAGATATAGACATATGCAAAAATCTAGTTGAACACAGGCTACAAAAAGAACTGATAAAAATGTGCAATTAAATTATACAATTAAATTTAAAATCAATTACATTGCTAATATAATTGATAAAATTGGATTAATGAACATACTTGCTAATGTTTTGCACACTTTTACACATAAAATTATTATATTAGGATATGATACATTCAAAATGTGTTGTTGTGAATGAGTGTAGATGTGCACAAAAGTCTAACGTAGCTAAGACCTTAGGACAATTAAAATTACCCAACTAATTGTTTTAACAAAAATGCCCAAGTAGGTAATATTCTGTACCGAGCATAATGGTGCAGTCACATTCAAGAAGACCAGTGTTGCCGTACAGATTTAGGTTCACCATGTTTTCCGGAAATCACTCCAGGTAAATCCTTGGCCGGATCATTACAACATACCGGGGCCTGGTTCTTCAAGTAACTTCCACCATTTATAATGACCATGTTGTCGACGAGACGTGAAGCCCTTCCGACCTAGATAATACTCTCTATTTTTAAGAGGTTGCAAAGGTGCTACAGTGATAACGAGTCAGACTCTATGAAAGCAGTGGCCGGTATTAAAGAGTGCAAGATTATGTGTGCACTCAGTTAAATGCAAGGCATTTTATTTGTAAATGTTTTAATAGTTTTTATCTCAATTATTTTGTGCCAGTGTCATTATTGTTAATTGCATTTCTTATGAGCATTGGCATTGTCTGTGCACGATGCATGAGCGTGACAAAGTTAGGTTAGCTTTAATGGAAGTTTTAACATTGTAGCTGAGCACACCTCGAGCTGTGCTTGCTCAGTTTTGTTTCCTGCAAACACTGTACTACTGTTCGCCTCTTGGCAGCTGCACTGACTGGCAAAGTGGGTTTGTAGCAGATAAAACATACCTTTACTTTAAAATCATAAAATCCATTTGTATATCCATGTATGACTTGAATTAGGGATATGAGGTATTTTTTCTACCCACGACAAAGAGTTCTGTAGAAAACATTTTTAAAAAATGAGAACTTATGAAGAAAAACTAATATTTAAAGGTTAGGAACAGATTACATAATTTGTAAATTAATATAGTGATCAGGACACAACAGTGTGTAGTCATACTTTCGTTCAGAAAGACAGTTACAGTAGAGTCAGATTTAAATGATCTCGTGCAGTTAAGCAATGAAAAAATGTCACTATGTTCATGTCGCCCTCACTGTGTCGCTCACTGCCCACTGATGCTCCACTTGTGCACCAGCCATGCACGGCCAAGCACCTTTGTACGGGTCACTACATTCGTTCATGCAGGAACAACTGGGTGTGTAAACCCAGTGTGTTTACAGTGCTAAAATAATCTGTGCCCCTCAAAGCAGAGTCTAATCATTTATATAAGGGGAAGTGTTATCGCCCTTGTGCTCCTCATAGGTGAAGCGTAAATAGCCTGAGAGCAAAGTCATGTGGGTTACCATATGTATACTAAATACAAACTGGGGACACTAATAAATCTTTATATATAAAAATCCTTTGTGCGTGACTAAACCGCATCATCACTGACAAACCACTGGACCAATTATGACCATATTCACACAATATGTTATTGAGATGGCGAGTAAGGTTTTTAGTTATATTTCATTCCGACAGGTGGTGCGGAAGTTGAACTTCTGTATTTATGGGCCGATTTTGCTCATATTTGTAGGAAATGTTTGTTGATCTAAAATAAATCGTTTTATTGTGCTTTGCATTCGGTAGGTTAGGTTCCGATAGGTGGCGCTGGAGTCTAACTTCTATATTTATTGGCCGAATTCGCTAATACTTGCAGGAAATGTTTGTTGATCTAAAAGAGAAAAATGCCAGCGACACCATGGTCAGACATCGGTTGATGTTCCAGACGTAATATAGAGGACACATTGAGAAGGCAAAATAAAAAGTGGCAAAGATAGAAACAACGTTCTCCGGGATCAGCTAAAAGAGAAAAATTCCAGCGATACCACGGTCAAACATAGGTGGAGCAATGTTCGCCGGGATCAGCTAAAAGAGAAAAGTGCGAGCGATACCATGGTCAAACATAGGTTCGACGTACCAGAGGTAATATAGAAGATGCATTGAGAAGACGTAATAGAGAGGCCGCATTGAGAAGGCAAAATAGAATGCGAAAGAGGCGGAACAACGTTCACCGGAATCAGGTAGTAATAATATATTTTTATAGTGTTTGTGTCATATCTCGTTTAATTTAAAAGTGCATATTTAATTTACTTGAGTTGTCTTAAAATTGAACTTTAATGATACTGGCAGCTGGCGTCCGCCATCCACTGACCAAAACCAAATTATTTCACGCAATATTAAATTATGTCTATAATTTAATGTCTCTAAGTGTCAGTGCATATGTAAAATGTCTTCTTATATTTTCTAATAATTTCTACATGCTTTGCTAACCCATCCCGGCCTGTTCACATCATTATTGTTTTTGCGACACAAATGAAACAGTAAGTAATTAACTTTACATGTCGGAATTGCTCTACTAATTCCTCCAGTGCTCATTTTGTGTTTCTAAGTGTTTGCTTGTGTACATTTTGTCAAATGTATATTTAAAGTAATTTCCCTCACGGTGTTGGCGGGAGATCTCGGCAAGGTAGCTGGATGACTCAGCCACCATCTTTAGTCTTGACCTGCAGGCCATCAAGGATACACGTGTGTCGTGTCGCGGGAACCTTGAACAATCTTTTCTACTCATCTTTGCTGCAATAGTAAATTATTAGTATAGCGGAACCTCATTAACTGTTTTTGCTCCTACTGCATATGCATACATATCCTCCTCTCTGTCAGACTCGCAGCCCCAGAGATTTTATCGCATTTTGTTTATACAACATGCTTAACCACATTTCGAACGGCTTCGCCCTGTGGCAGGCCCAAATGTCATTCCCACTTCAGACGAGTGATAGAGTGTATTGTAATGTGAATGTACTCTCATTCCATCAGTATATGTCTTCAGAGTATCAGAGTCTTGATTGTCTTACATTGTAGTATATGTACCTTCGGGTCTTGGCCCACTCCAGGAAATGCGTGCTAAAGTTCATAAACTGTGTAATTTGCATAACCTGAAATGTATTCTGCTTAAACGTGTGCTCGTGAGGGGACCACCACATAGCTATCGACCTGCTACTGCTCACCCGTTCATAGATGAGTTGGTGCCCTACCAGAACTTTCTAACTTATTTCATTAACTTTCTTGCAATTTACCTGGTGTTCTCAAATCCGGCGTACTCCGCCCCTCACAAGCAGCAAAGCTAACACTCAGAAACAGAGCTGTGAGGTTCTTTTATTTGGCTGTGACAACCGTAAAAAATTCTAATGATACTTGTGGGAAGTTTGAATGCTTGCATATGAGTGTTGTATCTGTAGCCAGAGAAATTTTAGTATGCAGCAGTGTGTGTATGTATATGGAAGCAAATACGGTTTTTCACTCCTGTATTGCTAATACCTACAAAATAGATGTTCGGTGTTATACCAATACAGATGGCCTACAACTATGTCTGGTGTTCAAGGTCAGTGGCAGGTGGATTGCTTTCTTATTTGTATTCATTCCATTCAGATTTGTTCTGATTCAATGAGTAACATTTTTCCATATTCCATTCTCGAAAACCAGATCAACACTTTCACATTACTAGTTGCAGTAAAGAGGTGACCAAGTTGGCACTTGCAGCATGTGCTTTCCCAGTATATCTGCGGTACAGTGAAAGCAACAAATAAAGAAAAAAAATTATAGCGAGCTTCACTTATGATGTGTTTTGGGATTATAAGCCGTAGGGGAGTGCATTAGCGTGTTAGAACACTTTCCTAATGAGTGGTCCTTTAAATACTTGGGCCACCGAGACACACCTGCAGTATACTCTTGATTCTAAGACCTCACATGGTTCCCAGAAAAAGGGAAATGGGTTTTGTTTTTGAAGGGGTCATTAATGGATGGGGTTGTTGTTGGTGATTTTTTTCCTTGTTCCCCAAAAAGGATCGGTGTTTCGAAAGGGTTTCAATTTCAAGAGTCTTTGAAATGAGAGTTCACTCTGTGTTATTCACAGAAACATAGTCTACATTCTAACTTTTGGTGGGTATTCTTGAGGTACTTGCATTGCCACCACCGATGATCTGTCACTTGCTGTATCCCAGGGCTTCATAACATGTTGAATTTCAGGTATGACATGCGAAGACTAGTCCCTCTAGGACCGTCGTCTTTGCAACCATTGAGCTAGGAATTGTCAGAAGATGACTATCTGTGATGTAGCTGAAACTACTTTGATTGTCAATGGATAATTTACAGAGTAGTTATTTGTGTATCAAATGTGTGATTCTGTGACAGTTTTTAAGCAGACAGACATCACAGTCTGCGACTTTGTTACATTCTACTACCACTCTCTGGTGATAACAGTGTTACGTCTCTGGATTCAGTCTTTTTATTTTGTATATTTTCGACAGGGATGTAGTTCTGAGTCATGTGGAGCTGTGCAGTTGTGACGATGCCTCGTCACGATATTTGGTATCTGGTGTTTTTATAGCAAGGTTGGCAACAGCTGGTGGTCGTGGCGCAATAACATAAATGTAGATTACTTCTATTCGGTGCATATTTTAATTCAGCCAGCTGAATATTATTTTGGTATTGTGTTTATACAATATAGCGGTGTATTTAATAGTTTTAGAATTTATTAACCGTATTTGCTTTTTGTGCATTTATCTTATGCTAGTATATTTCCAAAGGTACTTGAAGTAACGACCGTAGTTTAAAGTGTTGTTAGGGTAATCGCGGCCAGGTGCGCTCCTGTCCCATGCCATGACGCTGCTCTGGCTAAGGCGAGTTGGCGGACGCCCGTTGCAGTGAGCAGACGTAGTGCGCGATGTTTCTTGCGCCGCCAGACAGGTAGAAAACTGTGGCAGACTTGTCATGAAGGAAGACAGTTTCGGGCCAAAATGTTGTAGACGTAACATATTAATATGAAGTCACAAGCTGTGTATAATGACTGCACGTTTGATTTTATGTTACGTAAAATTTAGTTGCTCTTGCCACCAGGGAAATATGGCGGTCTCGTTGAAATGTTGTGCTGAACACTTATTCCTGATTGCAAGTGATGGGAGTGACTAATATCTATGTGCAGTAATGTAACTGTATCCTGGGATATGCTTTTTGTAAGTGGCGGGTATGTGTGCGAATGCTACGAACGTCGGGGTTGAGAGCTGTGTAACGAAGTTGTCCTGGTGGGCGTTGAGGCCCGCGACACTATACGACATCTGAGTTTTCCCTGGGGCTGTGTGCTGCCATGTAACGTTACATCGTGAATGATCTATCAGGTATGAGAGGAACGAGTCGTCATGTGGCCAGTACTGTCTGGGCCAGATGTTTTCTGCAATTTGCACGTCGTGACAGTGTTGTAGAAGTCCCTGATGCGGAGCGCACCTAGTCCGCGACTGCCTTGTTCTGTGACGTGTAACATTAGTGATATTAAAAGGCCAAGAATATTTTATTGATTGTGCTGTCCGAAAGAGTAACTTTTAGAATAATTGTTTAACCACGTCAGGAGTGCATTTTGAAAAGCAAATGCTTGCTACATGTGAGACGGCGTGGTAAAGAATATCAAAGTAGTAGACTGTAAAATATTAATAAAATTAATACTTGATATTTAAACTGGAAATTATCAGTTTCTGTGTTTATCCCCAACCTTGCACATTTGACGATTGCAAATAATGATTCTGAAGTGATAGCCTATTCTGTGAATTATCAGACTGCGCTATATTTACACTGATATTTTAGTTAATGAATGTGACATTGAGACTGCTATGTGTTATAAAGATTTGTTGCTATATTTATTAATCGAGTTCGTCACCAATTCAGGTGTTATGTTGGCGGGTTTAGGCTACTATTGGCAAAGTCAGGTATCATTTGAGTATCCTGAAACCCGCGCTGGGTAGAGGGCGACTCACAGTACTCATTAGAAAATCGCTTTAGGTCTAATTATTTTTCTTTTTAGCGAACAAAAACTGTAAATATTGTACTATAATGATAAGAAAAAATTCATTTTTGTTGTTTACTTAGTTCATTACATATTTCCATTTTGCTGACAGTTAGTAAACTGTTAGGCAATATTTGTATTTAGGAGTACCTGGAATCATAATCACTTGTAACCTATGACTTTTTCATTGTTTTCTTCAAGTTGTATCTTCTAGGAACCGAACCTCATTTTATGGTGTAGGTTGTGATATGATTTATTCTTTTTACTTGAACCTGTACGCATGTGAAAAGTTTTGATGAAAACTCTTCTTAGTGGCACAAGAGTGGGTCTGTCAGATTAGGTTCTCTAGAATGTCTGAAACTTATTTACATATTAATTCTTGTACTTCTAAAATTAGCTGCTAAAATATTATAAATAATTTTATTAAAAATATAAATAATTTTTATATACTCGTATAAGTTACTTGCCCAAACATAAGAATCGACATATGTCTTGTAATTTAAACAGTAAGAACTAAACTATGTGCCAGTATTGATCATACATAAATAACTATCCATAAAGGGACAAAAGAGTGAAGGAATATTGTTCTGCATGTATACAAATACCTCTCATCCCAGTGCCGATACAGTGTATGTTTAGCATTGCATAGCTTGGTAACCTTCAGTCGTATGAGTTGTTTAAGAACATAGTGGGAATTCACAGTTCGTATTGTTTCCTATAGCACATTTGCTTGAACTGTTGTGTCATTGTGGTTTACTGATTTTCCAGAGATTCTTATTGCTTTACATTGCAAACAAATGTTCGCGACAGATGTACTTCTAAACAAGTTGTGCAAGGTTCACTAATACAGTTGGTTTCCACTATGTCTGCAGACAGATGTGAAGTACGTAACAGTAATGTGTGCGAGTGCTGGCCATGGGAAAGGTTTCGCATGCTCGAAGAAGCATCATGAGATAATTTACAGAGTTGTCACAATTAGTTGTTACTATGCATACCTTTGTGAAGTAGAAGGAATATTTGTTTTCATAACCCAGATTACATTATTTTAAACTGTATAAAAAATAATTTCCCACATCTGGAGTTAGGGTTTTTGATATCTCGGGATGCTTCTTTGGGAAAACTCGCATAGGAGTATGCAAAATGAGTTTCCTGGTGGTCATTTGGGGGCACGGTGAAGCTAACTGCACCGTGTGTCGCAGGCATCCCCCTGGCCGTGCATGGTGGACGACCCTCCTCGCGGACATCCAGCCAGCGCAGCGTCGGCACCTACACCTCGGGATTCTCTCGCCGACCCAGCAGCGGTGGCAGTCGTGGCGTCCTCGTGCCCGCCTCGCGAGCAGGTGCGGCGCGTGCCGCCGCCATCTTGCTAATCTCGTGCCACCTCACGACCACCACCACGGCGTTCACTGCCGCCGACGACACGTCTGCCAATGGCGACGACCCGCTTCAACAAGCCGCTACCACCCCGCGTACCGGTAAACTCTCGTCAGGTGACGTACTGGCGTGCGTGCTGTTCCTCATTTCCCAGCTGTAGGTATACTTGTAAGACGGGTGGTCGACAGACAAGGAGATGCGGTCTCTGTTTGTATCTCCAAGAGTCCCCACTTCGCACTCTGCAAACATAACATACTCGTAAAAACCTATTTTGCACTTGTTACAAATATTTTGTGGGAATTCTCTGAATATTCAAAGAAATTATTATTTTTCTGAAGGCTGTTTTTAAATTTATTAAATTTGTTGACAGAATAGTTACACGAAAAAATTTGTTTATTAAAATGATGTCTAATTTGGTATTTAGTGCTTTGTGTTACTAAATAAGATACTCCCAAGTCACCATGGTATATGTTTTAATCATCATATACTGTGACAGCATACCTTATTTTTTGAAGTTTTTACTATTATAATTAAAAGATAACAATTTTTTTATAGAGATGATAAGTGTTAAAAGTTGTAACAGCAGAAGTTTATGTTAGGTTTATTGATTATATTCTTGAAAACGTATATTAGTGCTGTAACTTTATTTTCCTAACATAACATTTGTGACATTTTGTTAATGGATATATATAAAATTAAATATGATTTTAAACACACAAGCTCTATACATTTATATTTAACCAAATCACAAACTACAAAATGTGGAATAGATCAGTCCGAACATGGTTGTAATCGGGTCTCATATAATAAAACCCAAAATTACATAACAGAGCCTTATGTTACTTGGTGTCGCTTGTATGTGATCTGTCTTCTGCTCATTTACAATTTGTGAGTTTTTAACATTCTTATACTTAAATGAGAGGCTTTGTTTAGATTACAGTGATAAAACCTGGTGAACGATCAGAAACAGCTAAAAAAAAAAAAAAAAGGTATTTTATTTGCTCATTCACTTGAGTACTGCACTGCAACGTAACATAGAGAAAACTTAATGAATCATGCTTTGAAAATCCTAAGTGGTCTCGTTTTAATGAATTGATACTTTTATATGTAATTCTTATTCCATATCAATCTTTATATTAAATAAATACCTCTCTTTAATTTATTTATAGTAGTGTATAAATACAGAGTGTCACAAATACAGCAAATTTATTGGCTCACAATACTATAATAGTTGTTACTACTAATGTACTATAATTCAAACACGATGCCTTGCATTGATCTGAAAATATCATTCAGGGTGTGGTAGCATGGGAGTTCTCTTCAGTTGTCTCATGATCTGGGATGAAATGGTATATGAATCTCCCTAGCACACATGTGTTCTAGTTTAGAGAATTACAGTAGCGAAACATCTCCAGCTTAGGTGGGACATGCCTAGCCACCCCTCCTAAGACATTTGTTCTTCTCTTGTGCATTTCATTTCGGTGCAATTACATGTAAATTACATGCTTCACAAAAGACAGAGCAAAGACTAGCCAAGAAGCCGAAGATGTATATTAGAATCATAAATATATTAAAACAATTCAGTAGACATTGTATACTATACATAAATCAACAAATCTATGTGAATTTGGGAAAATTTATATATACCCTTACACCACTGTTCCCTATTATGTTCCTGTAAGGGTCGCATAGGTTTTTTTTTTTCAGGAGATAGTCAGCGACAGGAATACTTCATAGTAAAATATTCATATGTGTAAGGAAAACATTTATATACACAGAATCGATGTAAAAATTAACTTGTGGGCAAAATGAGCACAATGTTGACCAACAATTTAATCTTAGTTCGTGGTGTCCAGTTTGTAAGAATTTCAAAATAGTTCCTTGACTGTCTGTTCACAATTATTTCTTATGGTACTCATTTCTCAATGACCAGAAATTAAGTAGAAGTTACTTATAATTACAGTGTATAACCTGGTGGTTTCATACTTCAGAGCTGAAATGTTGTTTCAGACACTAGAGCTGAAACCACATGGTTATGTGGTATACTGCTCAGAACCTCGGACTTGGTTACTGGCCATTGAGATGCCACAATTATATTTTAAATAAAATGCATAAATGACTGACCCATGCCTATGCTATACTGTTTTTCCCACAAAACAATTTATTTATTATGCATCAATATAGATATGTGTAGCTTTGTTAGAATAATTCATTACCTGATAGTATTTTTTTTGGGTGCATTACGATTTGGTACTCAGTTGAACAGTGTGTGTTAATTGTCTGCACATGTTGGCAAACCTAGCCCATGAATATGTGCGAGTGCCAATTTATTGCACAGTTTGGGGGCCAGAGACTGCATACAAAGTCATTCATTCAATATCTGTGAAGAAACTGGAAACACTGGGAACTTTGTTGGATATGCGGGAAGGAGGACGTCCAAAACTGCCAGATGTGGCGTTGTAGGAAGTGAAAAACACACTACCCGCTGTCACAGGAAATGGAAGTTTCAGCAAGCTCATGTCAACGAGCTGCTGAAAAAGTAAAGCTGCTTGCCTGTTGCGTTACTGCTGTGCAACAATTGCCATCTCCTGACAAAGTGAAAAGAGTGATTCATTGTTATTGGTTCCAGCAGTTTGTCACTGCACATGCAGAAATCCTCGACTATAGTCCACTCACTGTTTATTCACACTTTTTGAATCAAACCTTTGAAGAATCGCCCTATGTATGACATGTTTGGTTGTTTCCTTAGTATGTTGTAAAACAAGTGGTTAAAACTTCTATTGATATAAGTGTCTTATTTTTTGTTCAATTAGACTAACTGATATTTTATCAAGAAATTATAATACTGTAATTAATTTATAATTGATATGAATAAAAAGGGGTGAAAATAAGTGTGTTGGTAATGCGTAATAAGAAATATTTCTTTCTGCAAAATAATATAAATTGAGTGTAGATGAATCTGGTATAATTTTTAGACTTTGTTAAGCTTTGTGTGCATGAGGGGGGCGAATATTCCGAAAGCAGAACCTAAGCAGAGCTTCGAAAAGGTTTGAAATAACCGTGAATCGGCTATACATGTGCTTCTCTTATGAAGTACGGTTCCATTTCGGTGTCGTCAGTAGTTCTCAGAATACCTGGCTTTGGTCTGTGTAGAATTCTCTCATATTGGCTATTTTCAACAGGATGGTGCCACTTGCCATATTTATAGTTTCAACAGGAGATAAATTGGTCCTTTGAAGATTGTGTCATTTCCAAAGGACTTTGGCCACCCAGATTGCCTGATATAACCCCACTGGGTTTATTCCTCTGGGGAATGCTGAAAGGGAAAGTCTATCACAAGTCACAAACTAGTGTAGTACTGCAATACAGTATTTGGCAGAAAATTGATGTTGTGACGCCTGAGTGTTACCTTGTGTAACCTGGAGAGGCATGAGCAGGCATGTGTTGATGCTAGTGGTGGCCACTTTTAACACTTACTGTAACATTGCCATGTTCTTCATACACCAAGGTATGTCCGTAGCACATTTAATTGTATTGTGACTAATAGTTTGGACATTGGGGGCTGACAGCTACTGAAAAATCCCATAATACTCTTCATTGAATTGCACAATAATGGTTTGTGCCAACTGTAATTCCTTTATATTCATCTGGTTTTCACTTACATGGAGCCCATAGATCTACATGGCTGTTAGTCTTAAAGTCTCCAGGGGATGTCCACTTTCATGCTCAACTTTACCTCTAATACTAAAAATCTTCATTTTTGTGTTATTTCAGTTTTAGAGTAACTATTACGAATCTTTACTATAACATTTTTTACATTTTATGAGCTGTTTGATTATTCTTTTGTGCTTAATTTTACATGTTATGTGGTGGTTGTAAAAACATAATTTTACGTTTATAGTTCGGATTTCATGTGTGAAGTGCAGAGTAGGCAAAACAGTTAAATTTATACAGTATCATTTTTAAATGTTTTGCTTCGTGTAAACTTAAATTAGCAGGAAAAAAAGGACTCTATAGTCCATTCCCCACTGGAAGAGACTTTCTCGGAGTCCTGCTAAATATCTACTTGCAGACCCGTTTCGCATCCTTCTGCCAAATGTAAACAAACATTGCCATGTGACTGCCCTGTAGTATCTGTCAAAATCAGTGTTTACATTCCATTGTGTGTTTGTGTGTATATGTGGTCGTATACTTTCGCTACACCTACACATAGACATTGAAATGCGACTTCTACTTTTATACATGTCAAATGCATTGTGTACTGTTTACAGCTTTTAGAAGAATTCTGTCATATTCCAAAAACCATTCCGTACGAAAATTCTCAGTTTAGGCTCATAAAATATTTAAGTCAGCTTTATTACGTTTTAAAAATGCCTGAATTGACCATAGTTCTAACAGTTATTTTACATTTTTAACACATTTGTTTTCCACGACGTAGCACATTACACGTAGCGCACATTAATATTTTGCTGTGACTGTGTTTAACACTGTTACAACTGCAGGATAAAGAACTGTAGTATTTAACTTTTTGTAATTGATAATGTGTTGGGTTATTTATTTAAAAGGATAGCCTCAGTTGGAATAAATATTAAAACCAAGGAACAGCCAGTCCAACGAAAAGGACGCATTAAATTCAAGCATGCAATCTCGTGTCGCTTATTTTTTGTCATACAAACTTAAAAGATATCGGTGAACATGCACATAAATTAAGCCTACCGTAAATTTTATTCCGCTCATATTTCTATGTATTGCTACTTAATGTTTATTAGGTTTATTGATATTTATCGGGCTGCAGTTAGTATTTTTCTGGGATTGTAGCAAATCATGTTACACGACTGTGTTACAAACACCTAGGGCAAAGGTACAATGTTGTGATAAATAAACAGACATGGGTGTAAATAATTAACTTCGTCATAAAAACAGTTCACAGTTAAAATGTATAAATAGTGCACACCAAATATTTGAAATCACGCACACACACAGGGCCAGTGTAACGACCACGATGCAGCCATGCCACACCATTTCACATGCAGCGGTTAAACTAAACACACGTAACAGTATATTTATTACTGCTGTGGAGAAACAGATTTATCACAGCATCGTAACTTGCCTAGGTAGGTTTGAAAAGCATGACGTCTACAAGCGCGATGTGTTTATATGAAGTATTTTTCGGGGTAAGTATAATTTATGCTTCGTTTTGCAAAAAGCATCACGGAATGTCATGGCTCTCCATTTCTGCCAACTTCAGGAGGTAACTGTCCTGCCATCATATCTAAATATATTAAACTAAGTATTCAAACATTAAAATAACTTTTCAGTTGTAAATTACAAATTAAAAAATCATTATTTTGCTATAATAAGTACGGAATATGCTACAATATAAATCATCTATAGTTTCTGATTTCTAGCGATCCCGAGTGTGACTGAGACAAAGAAAGAGAGAGAGAGAGAAGGAGAGACAAGCTCTGCCCAGCCAACAATTGCTTCCTCAATCGATAAAACAAACACTGTGCCACTATGGTCTACACACAATATTTTGCGCTGTTATTTTAAACTGTAAAAATGAAATATGTGGCCATCGGTGCTACCTAAATATTTCAATATTTCAATAGGCACTGTTTAATTTACAAATAGTATACCAAAAAAAAACTAGGTTAAAATAATATTTTAACTGTGAACTATTTCTTACCGGCCGTTGCCAACACGTGTCTGCTCTTGCTGTTCTTAATTCATATTTAATACGAAATAAATATTACAAGTTATACAATTTACTAAGGTAAAGTTTCATTTATTCAATAATACAGTACTTTAAAGTTAACAACAGTGTTATATATTTATGGAATACAGGTTATTGAAAAAACAGGTTGTCATATTATGCCTAGAGTGATATTTCAAAGGTTCGTTTTCAAAAGTCTCTTCCAGTCGGGAATGGACTATATATGCAGTAGTGAGTGACACTGAACCTTAATAGCAATGAATTTCATTTAATTATTTACACTGAATTTCCATGCAACTGTGGGCACCCAAAACTACACATTTTTTCAGAAGAAAAATATCTGTGTGTTTGATGGCTCTCCCTAGGCTGTCTGGTAAGATACTTCCTAGACATTTTTAGTCCAGTTAGAGCACGTGCTAATACAGCAGGATATGTGCGGCTTGACTTCAACCATCATTGTAGACAAACTACTGTCTGAGTATCTCAATACTTTTAAAACCAAGCAAATTGCTGGCATCGAAGTCGTAATAAAATAGTGGCCTTTCTTTCTGCCAGATAGCTTTCGCCTCAATGTGTTACTAGCTATGTTCCTCGCTAGTGGAGTTCCCAGCAGAATCGCGCATTATCTAAGTGCAGTTCCACATTTTTAATTGATTTGTAAAACATATTTCTCCCAGCTTTTCTAAATATACATTTCTTCATTTGAGTTTTAGGGAATTATGTGAAATCATCAGTGAGTTGCTGGGCTGGATGTCTCGCTGGAAAGGCTAAAGTTGCTATGTCTACTACAAGCGTCAGCCAGTCAAAAATGTAACATTCTGTAGTTTGGCTTAACGCCTCGTCGACAGCGAGGTCACTATAGATGGAGCAAGCTGCTTAGAAGCAGGAACGGGGAGGGAATCTGCCTCAACCTTTAGTAAGGATCCATCCAGGCATTCACCGGGAACAATTTTGCAAAACCATGGGAAATCAAAATCAGAATGGCTGGACCAACATTAAAACCCAGGTCTTCCTGAATGTGCATTTAAAATTGAAGCACCGCGTCACTGTGCATTTGGACTAGTGTGAGATTCAGCATGCTTTCTCAAGACGAGTCGACATCCTGGCGAATCCCTGCACCCTGGCATGAAGCACTGTTAGATGCTAGCCTATTATTGATCAGATACCGCTGTGATATCAGGTGGTATATGCAGGACAACCTAAAGAACGCTCACAAACAATGTCTCCCAATATTCCGTGACCTGTATTGATATGAAAGTATGTAAAGTTGGATAACCCAAAGAACACATATTATGACGGAATAGGGTCTGACACCCGATGTTCACCATGAAACAGTAAAACTATCTCATGATTTCTCTGCATGAATTATACATAAATCGGGATAGCTCTGAGAACATTCCTGATAATGGAATAGGGGTCCTTAACCCAAATTTCATTGTGAAGGGGCTACTACATATGCATAAGAACATGAGGTTTATAACACAGACACACTGTTAATACTGGGATGGTAGTCTGATCTGGCAAGTTGTGTGCTCAGAGGCTCTGCAAATGTTCATAAAATGCTCTGGTAAATTTATAAGTATGATGTGGTACTGAATATGGCCTGTTGATACAGCTTAAATCTCCTGCATCATTAGCATATGCGCTTCTTGTACCTCACTAAGACAGGCTGGCTGAACATTGGCACTGTTGTGTTGACACTGTGGAGAAACAAAAATCCTTAAGCAAGAAAATAGTGAAAGGAATGGAATCATATTTGGATGAACACATGGTAATTACCTTTACAACAATTGCATTTTATCTAATTAAACAAGTGAACTCTGATTATGCACACACTGTTAACTGTTTAGGAATTGTGGTGTTATTATGTTGCCTCTGCAATCAAAACAACAATTGTTAAACATAATGAGCAAAACATTTACCCTGATTAAGAGGCATGTTGGTTACATCAGTGCTTCCTTGATTGGCTATGATATTACATATGCAGTTTCTTCAAAAGTGATTGTCACACAATGACTACATGGTCGTATATCTACATGTCTCCCATGTGGCATGGGGAAAGCCAGCCATAACACTCCCTACATGGGCCTGAATGTTAAATATTATACTGATGCATGACGCCTCGGGACTGTGAGGAATGGCACAAAAACAAAAGGAGGTCATTGTTGGGTGTTGGGTGCTAAGTCAGGCGCACCCTTTTCTGGTAGGGTTTTCTAGTCTCTATGTGGCATTGGTGCACATCCAGTGTAGATAACTGGCCTGGTAACTTTGCGGCAGAGAGTGAAACCTGGTTTGGCTAAAGTGATATGTCTCCAATTCTTAGCTTTAGACGGATACCTGGGCGACGCATAATCTTAGTGGTAGGTTTGACCTTGGAGATTTCAGTAGGGCGTACATGAACTGCATCCTGACGTTCTAAGGTTCCTCACTGCCTAAACACTGCGAATAGTGTGAGTCAGGCATTGTTGTCAACAGTCCCTGCTCGTGGATGTGTGTCTCAATTCAAGTCTACCCAACTAGGGGAATGACCCCTCCGGTGCCAGAACACAGTGGAGAGGGCTAGCACCGAATGGACAAGCTGTTCTATAAGGTTGAGTACCTGGGTATGGGCTCTACTGTTCTGCCTACTGTGGTATGCAGAAATGTTGGCCAATGCTAGCATGTGTGGGTATACTGGCAGTATATTGGCTCATGTTAGTATATTTCCCGGTCACCTGCAATCCCCTGGTTGGTGTGAGGTACACTGGGAGAGGTTCTATGTCTACAGAAAGGGATAACCTTGAGTCGATTTGACTTTGATTATTCTGTCTGACAGGAAATAAAGAAGTGGTACCTCCTAATGCTAGTAAGAGCTTAGGGAAGTCGAAACCTATATTATCTAGGTAGAAGTGACCTGGTCATGAGCTAACAATGGTGGGGTAGATGTGCGCTATTAAAATAACTTAAACTGATCTAACTCGTTAGGCATATGTTGCCCAGAGGGGGCCGCAGTGTCTTGGTGTGTAGAAGATATGGCAGTTAGGTTCCTTCGGCATGAATGCAGTTAAGTGCAAGCAGGTTAAAAAGATGGCTCCGGTGACGAGCGCTGTGGAGACCAAGGAGTAGGTTTTCCTTCGGCACGAACACGGTGAAGGAAGGAAGGGTAGAGCTAAGAGCATAACTGAGCAGGCTGTTCGGTGTCTGGCAGTGAGTGTGGTGGATGACTGAAGACTGGTCCTGAGTGAGAGTGGCGGTCCCATATTTATACTCTGGCTGGGCCTACCCCTTATGCCAACTGGGTAGGGCTGGCCGGCTTGGGAATGGGTAGTGGCGAAACGTTACTGGTGTAGCCATATAGCGGCGTGCAGTATAACTCTGTGCCTTCAATGCATACTCATTGTGGGCTGGTGAATAATACAATTTTCAGGCTGGAACATCCATTCTTGTTGTGGTAACCAGTAAATTCTCTTCATGTCATGTGGTGGTCAACAATGTAAACCTCATTGAAATCGTACACAGGCTATGCTTACTGAAGAACTGAAATTGCTTCTCCCATTGTTTTAAAAGATGTCATGCATAAACACTTTAGTTAAAAACAAATTCTATACTACTGCTTAACACTGAATTTATTGAGCCACCTCGTGATAATACACACATCACATCACAGCACTGACTCTAGAGGTGACATAGTGAACGCTCACACACTACTTGTTGCACTATCTCGGGAGTGCTGCGTAGAGTGTAAATTGTGTTGCAGTGTATCTTGCTGCATGCATGGTCTGGAAATGCACTGTAGATTGTGTGTGATGCCGGGCGGAGCTGAAGTCAATAGGAGTTCAAAGAGAAGAGCAGGCAAGGATTTCGTCACATGATAGAACACCTTATGTAATTCTTCCATTATTATTGGTGCAGCAGAATGGGAATGTTTTTATAGTTTTTGCAAATATACTGTTGGAGTGCTGCAGTATTAGAACACTGTTTGCTAAATACATAACTTAAAAAGCAAGTGTATGAGCTTATTATATGTTTGTTTTTGTAATGTGTTATTTCTCTGGGTTTAGATCATTCAAATTGTGTGTTTTTAACTAAATGTGTGATTTTAACAAGGAAGATCTTTCTGTCATTATTAATGCTTACCTAAATTTTCCATATTTAGACTTTCGAGTTGAAATATGTACACCTGACTGTTGTGTTAGTGCACTGTTTCCCAAATGGCGGGTCGAAACCCGGTACTGGGTCACGAAAATATTTTGCCAGGTCGCCTCGCACTTGCCTCAGAATATCGTAACTCGAAAAGCGATGCGTTGTTGCGCTGCAGAAAAAGGCAATATGTTTTGTAGTGGGTCACGAAAAAGGATCCTAAAAATAACCAGGTAACTGGTAAAAAAGATTGGGAAATGCAGTGTTAGTGTATTCATTCCCTGTCTACAGAGGGTTATGACTTGAGCAGGGCTCAGTGTTTATAGAACAGGAACGTGAAAAAATTAGTTATATTGCAACATACCTCTACAGGTAATTCATGGTTGATTAAATAATTTTATAATCCCTTCTTAGTGTCTCCTTGTCGGCCATAGTGTGTCCTTTAAAATCTACATGTACCATTAACAGCCCATTAGCATACAACACATGCTGCCATATACTCACACACTCACACTGCTACATAGATACATTTGTTACTGTAATGTCAGTTTTTAAATGCTAGTTAATATTTCAAATGTATCTAAAAATATTCTTCAGCTTTTATTGAATGCTATATGATTTCATTACCAATTAAATTTTTCCTTTCAAGTCAATGAATACACCAAACTATTTCTGAAATTTATGTTTGTTAGAACACGCTCTATGTTTTATTCTGCCACAGTCTATCAACCACTAATCAGAATAATTTTAGCATTATGACAGGAATCTGTAACACAACAAACTGTAGTACTGGATATGCAGAGTTTAAGGGGTGAAAGAAGTTTATTGACTTTTGTCCCAACTGTATGTAAAATATTAAAATATTTATTTGCTTTGATTTAATGTGACACATGCATACATGCTGTGCAGCACACACACGCACTCTCTACGGGCGACTTCGCCCCATCTCGAGCCATTGACAGCCTGGGGCAAGTCAGCAACAGTGGCAAGGTAATTTCACGTATCGAGCAAGGAGACTCCATGCGTTGGACAACCACATATGTAAAGTAATTGACGTGATTAATTATGAAATGTACGGCACGCCCGAAATCCTGCATGCAAGCACCACCCCCGCAAATATATTAAATATTTTTGACGAACCACTACCCTTCATTTAGATGTGGAAGTAGTTCCAACAAACCCACGATATGACAGCAGCCCTGTGACCTTGTGACGTCACATCCCAGTAGCCTCAAAAAGAGGTGTTTTACTTTGTTGTCACCTCTATGCGGGGAGATAATAAATGAGCAGTGGTGCTGCAACCCTGATAAACCTACCCTTGCGCTGCAAGTATACTCTACCCCGCACCCCCAGAAGTTTGCTAATCAAGGGATTTTTTCGTATATAAGGAATTCCACTAGCACGCTCCAGCACAGATGCCGGCCTCATCGGCCGTGTAGATCAGTGAGCACAGCCTGGTTTGCGAAGACCTCTCTCCTCTCCTCAGCCTGCGACATGGCTTCGAACTCCTGCCCAGCAGCTTGTGAAGGCAGTACCCACATCAGCCCTGCAGCTTTTGAAGGCTTGTCCACACCTGTTGACCACAAGGTCAGCTCTCTCTCTCTCTCGAGAGAGAGAGAGGTAATCCAATGTCCTATACCCAATAACCCTTTACCCCAATCAACTTCCTTGACTCCCATGGTAGTAGGTCGTCGCGATACTAACGCCCTTCTGGACAACCCCATTGCTGACGATACAGTGTAAATTGTGTAGAATAACATGTTTCATTTTTTTGTTATTTACCAGTACTCACCTTCTCCGGTTTCTAGTGTGTATTATATTTTTAACCTGAATTGTTCCGATAACCATACTCAGTATCGGTGTTGGCCGATACTTCACCTATTTCTGATAAATATGTATCGGGTATGTTATCAGGCTGATACTTTAGTATCGGTTGTAGACAATGAAGTCAGGTTATTGTCTTCTTTAGCCACAAAATGTACCATATTTCAATTTTGAATATGTCGCACATTAAAACAAAAGGGAAAATAGGAACTAATACCACATTTACTCGTGTATAGCGCACACTTTTTCACAAAATAAAGGAAAAAAATATCTGGGGTGTGCCCTATACACGGAACAAAAGAGGAAGGGGAGTGGCAGCCATAAATTGTCAGATGTTGAGGGCAGAGGTGAAACTGTCTGTTGTCTCATCTCTCGCCCTTACATCACTCCTCTCCCTTCTCTCTCTTTCCCTCTCAGCAACCTTTCAGTTATGTGTAGGTCGAAATCCTGCTCCCCCCTCCTGCCCCCTAATGACATCCTTTCATGTTGTAAACTCGACCTGTGACGTGTTTACAGCCTTCCATCTCCCTTCAAATAACACCCAAATGTTGCTGGTCGATAATTCTGCCATTCCTCTATGGTTGCTATCCATGTCGGTGAGTAGGTGGAGAAGGGATGAGGAGACCCTTTTTTTACATTAGGGTATTGTTACATTGTAGCGTGGCAAAAAAGAGAGCCGTTCACTGCTGAAAGGAGAAAAATATAAAATGAAACTGTAAATGTTGAGTAGTAGGAATAGGGGTTTAGGTTTTTTTTTTTTTTTTTTTTGCTTTTTACACCCAAGTTATTTAATTAAAGTATTTTCCAAACATATGACAATCACCACGCATTAATGTAAAAAAGAATAATTTGTTCCATACTTACTAACAGGATGCCACAAATTTTTGGTGAAATTTTATTTTTAAAAAATATTTCCCTACAACTTGTTGCAAAAATCATTTTGTGCACTATACATGAGTAAATATGGTATGCATCGCTCAAAATAGTTGTACCTAAGATCACTTGTATTTCACAGCAAATGGTTTCACCTAAAAATGTTATGCAAAACATTTCAACGAGGAATTATTATTTATAAAGATGTTTTCTTTTGTGTTTAAAGGTTGTTCTATCCAGTAAGGTTGGTGTTTCACTGTATCCGGCATAAAATTAACATGGCTTTAAAACTTAATATTTATTTAACTCATAGGGCAGCAACTTTGAGAATAAAATATGTGCCCAAAAACTACCACCTAAAAAATTGTTTAAACATGGAGCAACTTGTATTATTGTAGTTCATTTTCGGTAACTTCTTGCGGGGAAATCGGAGAATTTATATTGATTTATTTCAATAGACACGCATCTTTGAATAACCTGATTATATGTAAGTTCCTATTCGACACCTTTTTCCGTCTAATAATGCCTAGGTAACACCGAGCAGAGTGCAATCCAAGTCATGACAGGGTAAATCAGAGGACATGGTATTGAATGATTAATTATTAAATGAAGTGAAGAAATCAATTATAATTGCCTTATTTGTGTCTCAAAATAATAAGTTTTCTTTGCAATAAAATATTGCTAATTACTTTAAAAGACAGACATTTGCCACGCATGCAAGGTGTCGCCAACAGGTAGCGGCATGGAGAGGTCATCCTCCCTCGACAGCCCCCCCCCTCCCCCTGGACCACATAAACCAACAGATATGACACTGCCCGATCGATAACTTCTCCGTGCGCTCCTAACTGATAGTGCATGCAGGACATTAAAATTTTGACTTGCATTTGTTGTCATATTATTTGCATTTTCAGAGGGTTTGAAAGTTTTAGGTAAGCTTGCATTTTGTGTCGGAATACAATAAATTATATACAGTATTTTAAGACATTTTTTCTTTATTAAAATGAGTCTAGGAGAAATGTTTTTAATGTATTATTAACAGTTGTACTTTTTCTCAAATTCAGTGCCAAGTGCACTGGTATTGATTTTTGGTATCGGGGTATCTGCAGTGGTATCGGGGTAGTGGTATAGGAAAACATGGTATTGGAACAACTCTATTTTGAACTAATATTTTAGCTAGTTATTAATAGTGTGTAAGTCAGCTGGGACGTTCCCATATTCCTTTGCCGTAATAAATATTACGTGAATTGAATTTTTATTTGCCAACCATAATTTTAGCATTAGACCCCTGATCAACTATTTATTTCGCTGTGGTAGAAGTGGAATTTGTAATAAAACACTCCATTGAGGACTTGCTGTGAAGTGCACCGAACTCCACAGGAGACGGAACTTGCAAATGTTTTGAGTCCAAAAGGAAATGCCGCTGCTCCTGGATTTCCCGTGTTCCCTCGTCTACCCTCAACATAGTTCTAATACTCGACCACACAACTGTAAGTCAGGACCTTGGGTGTGACTGCCAAAGTCATACCCCAAGGATTGTATGTCCGCGGAAAGGTAGATGGCTTTACTAATTCACATTAAACATGGTGGCGATAAGACCTGCATAAGGCATCAAGAGCAGCATGCCTTATGCCAAGCTACTGTTGAAATTAGTGTTGCAACCGCAAACCAGGTAGAACCCCCATCGACGGAACCTGAGTTCATACCCCGGCCAAACTCGCCCCTCCTTCCTCCCATGCAAGAGTCCCCATAAAACTATTTATTAGGTGCTTGTTGGCCGGAATACGACCCAGAGGGGACACGCCATACCCAATCTGAGACTTTACCACCAGTAGTAAGTGTTATCCCAACCGAGGTAGTTCCAGAGAAGGACCCATCAAATTCTTTCTTAATACAGTTGGCTTTGGGAAAAATCATCTGGGTTCGACTCCCGCCAAATGTCGTTCCCAAACCTCGTGCAAACCCCTTCCCTGCCAACTATATTCCCGCACACCGATGACAAGGCCTCTGCGAATAGCTTCTATATCTCTGGTCAGATCACCCATCGCTGCCATCACCCTCGTTTGAATATCTTCTTTTTTTGCTTACCACTCCTATGCCCTGGGGCAGCTGGCAACCCTAGTAGTGAGAAAGATCGAACTCCCTTGGCAGGAAACTATCTCAGTTCGCCTCACTCTGGGATTTGTCTCCCCTCTCTTCCGATGCACTAGGGAGGGTGGTCAGCATCTTACCCTCGATACCCCAGATAACAAAGAGTTGCGGGCGTCAAATGGCACCCAACATGTGGCCAAAAATTTCATGTAGCTGAGACTTGGGAGCAAGAATCTTGCCAGTCACCCCCTCCCCTGCCCTTGACGACTTCTTGCAGAGAAACCTACCCATGACTTCGGGGCGTCGAGTTAAACACCTTGTGGCACCCAGCTAATAACCATGTCAGACTCTGAAGCGATTCAAAAGGAAGCGTGCAGCACCTAGCCGAAATAAATGCCTCTGGGGTAAGCAATATGGCTTGTCCCATCCCCTTGTGCTCAGGCAATAGCATTAAACCTAATCAGGTGCAGTTACTGCCACCCAGACTATCACTATATGTGCTTAGTGTGGGAAGATGCACCTCAATACATGTACTGTTTGGAATACCGTTGCCATATGTGTAGGCAATAAGATGCCCTGGTATGCCAATGGCCCGAATGTGAGGGAGATGGGAGATATATTATCCATTGCATGTATGCAATCGCGATTTTCACCACTTGTGGATAGCATGGGTGGACGAACGTGTCCAGAACCCAGGCCAAGTGTATCAATGTGAGGTCTGTTTGAGAGAACAGACCTACAAACCATATAACCCCATCCACTGGAATAGCCCAGTTATCCCTGGCTTACCAGTGAACTCACATTGCTGGAGTTTTATGGGAAGCCGTATGAATATCGTGAGAAATTTATTATTAAATGTGAACAGGAACTGAGGGAACACCTCATTCCCTATAGACAATGGGTGAGCAGAATGCACCACCAACTTAGCGGGCCTGTCTAAAAGTGGTGGGAAAAATATGGGGAATACTTAAAGGGAAGGCCTCTGTTCAAATCCCAGTTAGTGTTGCATTTTACAGGAGACAAAATCGTCTCGGTTCTTATTACAGCACTACACTCCCTTGCACAGTACAGTGACGAAGACGTAGAGCTGTTTATCAGACAAAAGGTACGAATCCATAAAAGGGTTTATCCTTATCAAACTGAGGGACAGAGAGCAAAGTACATAACCTGCACCCTCCTGCTCATGCTCCTAGATCTATTAGTCACTCCCAGACCGCAGACGGTCAAGGAGCTGGCAGAAAGGGCACGGGAACTTGAAATGAATGAATGCCCCCTCCCTGGGAAGAACCAGATGGCACGCATCAGGGACGCGGGCCCAGTCCCCTTCCCCAGCCACCCGCAATGCACAGGAGAACCTTGCCGAACCTCGCCACCCCATTGCCATGCTGTTGGTATTGCCCGGAGCGGCACTTCAACCGGGACTGCGAGCAGCAGCCCTAGGAGACATGCAGTTCTCTCCCCACCCTACAAACATACAGTCACGCAAACCTTATGTATGTGCTCCTTTCCATGGGAACGTTAATGCGGAGATAAACCCCAACCCGACGAATGGGAGGCCCTTAAACCTCCACCAGGTTTACGTACGCCCTAGTCCACATATAACCTCGAACCCGAGGTCGTCAGCATCCTTATTACGGCTGGAACGAGAACCCATCAGGGACGTGATCCAATGCAGGTGCAGAACCCCAGATACCCCCGAGGCAGACGAAGTGCTCCCTCCACCCCGCAACAGTATATCACCCTCACAGGACTCAGGGAGGATAGACAGTCCCTCTCCCGCATCATACCTCACGTACCTCCTGGAGAATTTCTGTAGGAGGTTCTCCCCTGCTAGAACCCATTAGCTGTATAGCTCTAGTAATAATTCACAGTTCAAATCTCGCCGAACACCACCTTGTGTCCAACCAGAGCTATCTTGGTGTGATCCAGCCGATCGCTCATTACGCATGAGCCAGCCCGCTAGGGATACACTAGTGAAGGTATGCCCCAACCCCCTTCATCCACAACCGAGAGCACGGAGGTTAGGCTGCAAATCCCCCTCATTCCCCTTCTTGGCCCCCACTGTGAATTGCCAGGAATCGCACGAGATGTCACCAGCACACGATGTGCAAATCTCCTCGGCCTTCTCTCCCACAGTGGAAGAAGTACCTACCCCGGATGACGATCTGGATGTGGTAGCATACCCACTCTTGCTATGATCTGTCCCAACAATGCCTCCCCCTGAAACGTTGGAGCCCACTCCAGGATAGGGATACCAGCTCGCATGCGCTGCTACCCTACCCATCCTACCCTTTCCCAGCAGGAATGGAGAGTGTGGGCGAGTTAAGAAAGGAAGCCTGCCATAACACTCATCAACAATGGTGGACCCGTCGGTCAACTTGGCGACCGATGCCAGCAGCTCACAGAGAATAGCTGGGGAGGAGGAGAGTCACGACGCCCAGGCCGTAAAATTAATAAACGTGATTTACCGGTTGCTTGTCTGTGCTATGGCCATCCACTATATCCCTCCACCACTGGGAGCAGACAGTTTAAATGAGTACCGTGCACCAGCCATCTGCGCTGCTGCAGCAAGACAACAACAGCCCTCTGTACGAGGACCACACCTGAAGCAGATTTTACTCGCAGCTCAGCTGCTGTCACTGAAGCAGACGCCACCAGTACCCAGGACGTTGTGCCCATGCCATCGCCTATGACAGGGTCCAAGTCATGAGTGAACCCACTATGTGTCAGGCGAATGTACCACATCCCTGGGCGCTACTGAGAGATGCTTAGGAGGGTGTCTATTGTGTACTGTTGGCCTGACGCCCCCGCAGCAGCGCCATGCAAAAGAGGACACCTGCTGAAATGACGAGTCACCAAGCATCAACATCCTACACCACCTTCAGCATCTGAGTGAGTACCTGGCTGATGCCAGTTTGGACTATCACTCCTCCCTCGCCAGTCACCTCCCTTAGATAACCACCTAATAGGGAGTGATAGTGTTAGGAATGCCTGGACCTAAATAAACGAGAGTGCAAGAGCTTGTTATATAGATTAATAGGGAGGGTTAAGTGTCAATGCAACATCTCATACAAAATCCTAGCCAGTTAGGATAGGCAGTGCGATGAGAAGTACTTGCAACACCGCCAAGAGTGAAATTTTTATGCAGTCTTGTTGCTTGCTTTTCAAAGGTTGAGAATTCAAATCAAAAATCACATTGATAGGAACCGAGGTTCCACATGTTAAAGAGTGTCCCAATTAACGTAATCGACCTCCTATCAATGGACACCAGTAAAGTAAAATTAACATAATTTATTTCTCCACTAAAAGATTTTGATACCTAGTTTGTTTGCCAGAAAAGTTTTGTTTGCAAGAGGAAAAAATATGTAGAATCAAACCCGGAAGCAGACTGAAAAGTTGATTTTTGCATAACCCCAAAATTTTCCCCAAGCGCTCACATAACGTGAGCATTGGATAATAAAATGAAAAATTTTGGTTGTTACTATTTCTAAATATTAGTACGACGAAATTAACGTAACGTGCCAGAATCCAGTGAACATTGTCAGGAAGTGTGAATGCATAATCGAAGCCTATCAGCATGCCTGTGAACAAAACCACAATGTAACCTCCATTCCTCGCAATGCGACTGGGTGACCTTCTTTAATGGACCCCTTGTAAAATTGAGTAAGAGAATGAGGCGAGAGCTCGCTGTGAGCATGCCTTAACCGCCACCCAGGAAATTCACTACCTTCTTAAAAATTTTAATTTTCAAAATGTTAAAAAGCAAATAGTGCCAAAATGATGCTACCCTGTGAACTTACTTAAACTTAGAGAATTACAAAGTGTACTTTGTGTAGAGGTTAAGAACCTATCAATCCCCCTTTTTGTTTTGTAATTACGTCAAATAATGTAAGAGTATATTTCATTAAGTATGGTGAAACCCCGTGTAAGAGTAGCACAATCCCTATTGAGAAGTTGTAGGTGTTAAAATTCGCATTGACATTTAATTCTGTTACCCAAGAAGTAGAAATGTAGGCATAAGTTTTCCTTAAGCAGGAAACCTCTGTAATAATTAGACTTTAGTTGTGGGTTGAAGGGGAAAATGTAAATGTAGCGTAATCCCTGTAGAAGTTAATTTTAAGATGTGAGAATTGTGTAAACCCTGAGAGGCCTATTCTTGTAAATGTAAATCGTACCACCATCAGTACGGCAAAAGGAAATTTATCTATTCTGCACGAGTCATGCTAAAATCACAAGAATTCTATTCTCAACCCCAGCCAGTAAGGCTGCCAACACGTGCAAAATTGTTGAGATTGTTATGCAAACTTTGCATTAAAGAGTTGAGAGATAACTCACACAGTGTATCTTTTACACTTAAGTATTAGAAAGTAAGTTATTTTTGTAATCCCACACATAATCTCAAATGGAGGAAACTTAAAATATTGTAGTTTAGGCCTAGTTAACCAAGGTAGAGAAAGCCTCCTCCCATGTACGTAACCTATATTAAGAGAGAAGAGTGTTTATGTAACCTTCATTATTGTGTTTTGCTTAGCATGTAAAATTTTCACGCTAGTGAAACCCCTTTTGTAAAGTAATTGAGGCCAGTGCCAAAAGTATTATGTAACCCTATGTCAAAACTCACGATGCATGAGCGAAAATATTTTATGTAACCATGCAATGAGGCAAGCGCCTACCCATGTTATGTAACCCCTCCGTAAGTGCAGATCACAAGTATTGAATGATGATGTACCTGTACCCTAGCCTGTAAGACATAGAGAAAATAAGTGGCTCATGTTAATCCCTAGCCGAATCCCTCAATCCAAGAGAAAATATTATCTAGACTGTAAGCTTACTTAACCTATGCTAACCAAATGTTAAACAAAGAAACAAGAATATGTATAAAACCTAGAATAAGAGTGCCTATGAACAGCCAATTGCTGCAAACCTAACCTTAAGATTTATGGTGAAAATGGTACATACCTAATTAACCCTAAGTGTCTTGTGTTATAACCTGTGTGCCTTTTGAAAGAGTGCCTCTTGTGTTCTCTCTTTTTCTGTATGGGAAAAACCCCGGAGTAGTGTAGGATGCAGACGAATTTTTTTTTCTTAAGCTCACACTTTTTCACACGTAATTGGTTTTACTGTGTGATAGTGCTGGCTGAATACCAGACCAGTTAACATCGTCCCACAGGGGCCACAGTAAACCTTCCCTACTATTAATCCTCTGAGAGTGGGATTAAATTCTTTTGAATACTTTAGCTACACTTTTTATTCTCGAGGACAGAGATACAAATGTAATAACATTAAAAATATTTTGTGCAAACTACTTATTGTACAACCAGCTGTTTAATAGATTTTTCTTTTTTCACTTGGTATGTAAACTTCCCTCGAACTAGGAAGGTCTAGGTTCGATACAGAATCGACTTGTTCCCGCACATTCTCTTTCCAAAACTCTCCTCCTTGGCTGCAAGAGAAACACAACGGGAAGGCAGCACTGAGAAGTAGATGGCACTGTGCACCGACACCCGACTGCTGCTACACGACCAAGAGAGTGAGCGAGAGAGAGAGGCGAAGAGGAAGAGGGCAATGACCAATAGCCACTGATAGTAACCAGATGTCGCATGACCCAGAGATGGGCACTTTGAACTCTGAGAACAGCTGTGCGAACACAGAATGGGTGCATGCTAGAGAAGCAACAGGGTGTACGCCAATTGAGACAACCGCCTCCCACACTTGAAGCAAAAGTGGTTTCATCAGAGATGGGTATTCGTCGCTTCGAGGGGTGACAGTTCGACGCACGCCAACATTCTGTGCAGTGCACACGTGCTCTCTACTGGCGACTTCGCCTCATCTCGAGCCATTAAGAGTTTGGGGCAAGTCAGAAACAGTAGCAAGATAATTCCACATATCGAGCAAGGAGACTCCACGTGTTGGACAACCACATACGTAAAATTAATTGACACAATAAATTTTGAAATGTACGGCCCGCCCGAAATCCCACATGCAAGAAGCGCAACCCCTGCAAATAAATTAAATATTTTTGACGAACCACTACCCTACATTTGGTGTGGAATAAGTTCCAGCGAACTTACGAGATGGCAGCACCACTGTGACCTTGTGACTTCACATCCCTTCAGCCTCAAAAAAAAAATTTGATTTGTCTTCGCCTCCACAAGAGGAGATAAGACATGAGCGGTGGTACTGCAAACCTGATAAACCTACCCCTCTGCTAGAAGGCCACTCTACCTCGCACCCCCAGAAGATCGCTGATCAAGGGATTTTTTCATATGTAAGGAAGTCCGCTAGCACGCTCCAGCAGAGATGCCGGGCTCACCGGCTGTGTAGGTCAGTGAGCATAGCCTGGTCTATGAAGACATCTCTCCCCTTCCTCAGCCTACGACATGGCTTCGAACTCCTGCCCAGCAGCTTGTGAAGGCAGCACCCACATCAGCCCTGCAGCTTTTGAAGGCTTGTCCACACCTGTTGACCACAAGGGCAACTCTCTTGAGAGAGAGAGAGAGAGAGAGAGAGAGAGAGAGAGAGAGAGAGAGAGAGATAACCTAATGTCCTATGCCCAATAACCCTTTACCCCAGTCAACTTCCTTGACTTCCGTGGTAGTAGGTCGTCGCGATACTAAGGCCCACCTGGACAACCCCATTGTTGAGCATCCTGTAAATTGCAAAGAATAGTATTTTGCATTTTAAAATTATTTACCAGACTCAGTTTCGACTGTTTCCAGTGAGTAATATATTTTTTAACTAATATTTTAGCTAGTTATTAATCATGTATAAGTCAGCCAGTACTTTCCCATTTTCCTTTGCCGTAATAAATATTATGTGAATTGAATTTGTTTGCCTACCATAATTTTAGCATTAGAACTCTGATCAATTATTTAGTTAGCTTTGGTAGAAGTAGAATTTGTGCAATAGAACATCCCGTTGAGGACTTGACGTGAGGCGCACTGAACTCCACAGGAGACAGAGCTTGCAAATGTTTTGAGCCCAAAAGAACATACCTCTGCTCCTGGGCTTCGGGTGTTCCCTCGTCTACCCTTAATGTATTCCTAATACCGGAACACACAACTGTACGCCAGGGCCTTGGGTGTGACTGCCAAAGTCACACCCCCAGGACTGTACGTCTGCAGAAAGGTAGATGGCTGTACCAATGCACAGTAATCACTGTTGCCTTAAGAGCCACATAGGGTATCAAGTGAAAGTTTACCTTACAAATTCAAGCTACTGTTGAAATTAGTGTTGCAACCGCAAACCAGGTAGAACCCCCATCGATGGAACCTGAGTTCATAACCCGGTCAAATTCGCCCCTCCAACCTCCCACACAAGAGTCCCTGTACAACTATTTATTGGGTGCTTGTTGGACGGAATACGACCCGGAGGGGACACACCATACCCAATCTGAGACTTTGCCACCGGTAGCAAACGTTATTCCAACCGAGGTAGTTCTGGAGAGGACCCATCAAATTCTTGCTTAATACAGTTGGCTTTGGGGAAAATCATCTGGGTTCGACTCCCGCCAAAGTTCGTTCCCAAATCTCGTGCAAACCCCTCCCCTGCCAACTATATTCCCGCACATCGACTGACGAGGCCTTTCCGGATAGCCCAAATATCTCCGACCAGATTACCTATCGCTGCCATCACCCTCATTTGAATATTTTGTTTTTTTTTTTTTTTTAACCACTCACACAATCCGGGGCAGCCTGTTGGCAACCCTTGTAGTGAGAAAGATCGAATTCCCTGGGCGGGAAACGATCTCAGTTCGCCTCACTCTGGGATTTGACTCTGCTCTCTTCCAGCAAACCAGGGAGGGCGGTCAGCTTCTTACCCTCTATCCCCCACATAACAAAGAGTAGCACGTGTCAAATAAATTAAACTGTTTGCTATGTAAATGGCAACACCCTTTTTCCTTATGTGAAATGATATTAAAATACCACAAGCTGATAGATGATAGCTGTATTGGAACAAGCATTATCTTGCACCATAATAGCATTGAGTATGCTGTGCTAAATGGTAGAAAATGGGGCAGCAGAACTTCATTGACATATTGTTGCGTTGTCTCCATGCATTTAACAACCACGAGATGTAACCAGGAATCATATCTGATGACATGACATACTATTACACCTGGTGTCTGGGATGTATAGTGTTTGTGAATTAGTGCAGGATCATTGTGTTGCCCGCTGTGGTGCCAATTCTTGCTGCTATCATTATCTGCATTAAGATTGAAGTGGGATTCATCACAGAACACAATGCATTGCCGTTGCTCTGTACTATTTTAACATTCTTGGCACTATTTTTCGGCATGTCGCACAAGGAGTCAGGCAAGGGCCGCAGTGGACATCATGTGTGTAGGCCAGCGTCATTCTGAGGCGATATGATTTTTGTTGAGACTGGAAAATGCAGTCAAAGCCCCACAAACTACAGGATCTCCCTGGATGTGTTGTCATGTTCCACTACTCCGCAATGGCAGGTACGACAATCGCTTATCTGTAGGGCATCTCGCAGGGCATCCACATGATGTACAACCTGCATGTAGCCACGCCTGCACACAGTGCATCACAGTTGTGACAGCACTGCCAAGATGCCGACCATCTGACTTCATACAGTGTAACCAAATAAAGCCGTTCAGATGAGTCTGGGTGGTGTTCTTCTTTGTAAGCATAATGCAGTGGCTTACTGATGTGCCTCTTAAGATGCAGATTTCTGCTTGCCATCCTGTTATATGGCCCTTGTAAGCACTGGATACTGGTGAGATGCACCCCCTATATCATATATTGCTGTGACATTTCTCTAACGGTACTTCAACCATCAGCATTTTGCCAAATGCTATGGCTTTAACTGCATTTACTTATATTAACAATAACTGGGATTCAGAGCACTGAATTCAAAAGTACTTCATTCTGTACAATATCCTATATTTAATTGCTAGAACTCAAGAATAATTCCATAGTCCACCAGTTTATCATTACACCTTTAGTAAGGCACTAGCTACCCGGCCCAGCTTCGCCCAGGTACAATTTAGTTTTTTTTTGTTATTTTTGTAAAGGCTTAAACAGCATATTCCATGAGAGTGTGCTGGCAGCAAAATTTTTTCGTGGCTTGATTCACTAATACCGTTAATTCTCAGCTCCTTTAAGTGCTAGGGCAATTTTTAACATACATAAACCTTCCTCAATAAATGCAGATAATAACATCAAAAACAGCATCCAAATCCGTTCAGTGGTCCTCGAGATTAGTCGTACAGACACACGTGCCCCAGGGTCTTTATTTTATATTATCTATTGATCATGTCATAGTAATAGATTGTTTGTAATTCACTAACAGTAAGGCCATTTCACCCAAATATACTTAAAATAATCATTTAATTCAGCGATGTGAATTGAAATGATTGAAAAGGAAATATTTTCAATAATAGGATTTCAAATGATTGAAAAGTGAAATATTTGCATATGGGAGAGGAACTTTTCACCAATGCCTAAAACAGAAAATCAATAAAATAGTTGTAATACATAGAAATTTAATAAACAAAAGAAATATAATTTTTAATACATACATTTAGTACATTGCGAAGAAACAATACATATAATCTACTCCTTTAAACGACTGTATATACTGATATATCATTCTGTTACATTCCTCTTTAAAAGCTAAAATAATTCAGAAAGGTTGCTGAAAAATTTAACTCAAGAAAATATAGAACATGCTTAAAATGAAAATATTTTAAGGAACATGAGATGTACTGTAAGTTAGGAGCTAAATTAGCTATGGTTATGAAATCCATGCGATGTTATACAGCATTCCTTCAACTGAATTTAATAAAAACTGAAGTTCATTTGAAGTAAAATGTGGTTACGGAACATGAAATGTGGTTACGGTACATGAAATGTGGTTACGGTACATGAAATGGCATGTACTGTCCAAATGGAAATATATTGTATGCTATGGAACAGGTGTGAATTTTTTGTTTCGAAGTTAGACTTCAGAAGAGTTTGCAAAACCCCAGAGTATCTGTAGCAGTGTGATATGCACTTGTCTACATCTCGTAAAACAGTATATTGTTCGCATACCTTTTTGTGTTCAAAATACATTTTCCTGGCTTTTGGTGTTTATAGTTTAGTTGATAGCAAAATTAGTTGAAAATAATTTACAGAATACCAGTATCTTAGAAAATCATCCTGCCTTGCTAACTACTGTACTGTTACATTAAAAATGGCGGCACTCTCTTCCCGAGAGAAGGTGAACCTAGCTGTGGTGCGCGAGTGTTGTGTAACCTAAATGGCAAGATGGCTGTGGCGATATTTCTGTTGATACATTCAGTGTTCTTATTATTTACGTAGTAGTGCGTCTTGGAACTGTGCGCTTCTACTAATGAAAACATTTTTGATTGAAAAAAAAAAAAAAAAAGTAAAACCTGAAAGACTTATTTAACATAAATTATTTGCTCGAGTATCCCTAACCATCCTGCACGACTGAGTCAAGTGTAACTACCATATTTACATAAAATTTGACTCTGTTTTTTTTCACTTGCACTGTGTAACACTTTATTCTAGTGTAATTATGTGAGCCTGCTTAACCACTTGAAAGTGGTTCCAGCGTAGTCATTCAGGTTGGCAACGGTGTGTTGTTATAGCAGGAATAATAAATTGCAGGTCAACATAGCGTGTATTGCGATCCAATATTTTCACTGCCACCTGTTCCTGGCAGAATGTTTTCCTAAAGTATCTGCAAATAGCAGCGACTGACACAGCCTGTTTACAAGGCATTGTTATTGTGTTGTCCATATGCTGTGTTTAATTGCAGCAATAATTAAATTTTCATTTTTATTTTTTAAATTTGGATCAAAACTGGTTGTTTAGTAGAAGTGTACCAAACCTGTAACAACTTAAGCTTTTGTAATTGTCCCATATTTTGGCAGCATAGATAGAATCACACATTTGACCAAAATTTATTTCAAAACATTTCAGATATAAACCACGTAAGTAATTTTTTTTTATCAAGATAATAGTTTTTTGTTTAGTAGCACACTATTTACCATATAGCATTTTGCATTAAGCCGATAGCAGAGTATTTTAGATGTAGACTTATGGTGCAGATAAAAATGCCTTAGATTAATCAATAGGAAGATAGTGTAAGCTTTTAGAAAGCTAGTCTAGCATTTCATTTTTAAGTTGTACCACTTAATGCTAGTTTTTTTTTTTTTTTTTGTTCGTAGATGCTGCCACACACAGTCATCTCTACAGCATGATTAAATTTTTGCCATAGAAATAACAGTTAGTTAACATTTTTACTTCTTGCTCGATGAAAATTTACAGCCAGCAGTTTCAGATGAAATATCCAAGATGAACATTTTGAATTGATATAGCTGTTTAAAATTGTTTGAAATGGTCGCTAACTCAAAACTGGTACAGTTGCGTAATTTCAATTTAATTGGAATAGTCGGAACACCTGCACTATTATGAACAGGATTCACTGATTAGTGTGCAGTGTTCCCATGGTAAATAAATTATTTTTTGCTCCTAACTTCTATAATGTCCAAGTAAACAGTATGTTAAATTTTATTTATTAATTAATAGTTGAAATTTTGTACTCTGTAAATGCGATAAACAAATATCCCCAATTTAACATACATATTTGGAAAAAAAAAACGAAAATTGACATTTATATTACTGTAATATTAAACTTAATTTATGTAAAATATGTAGAATCTTAAATTATAATTATGCAATCATGCAAAATATATTCAATTAAATATAACTGAACTTGGATGTTGTGTATTCATATGGTGGCAGTTGTAATAATTTGGTTACATATGTGTATTTATGCAGAAGTAAAAAAGTTATATTAATAATAAAATTAGATCTGAAAGGACATAAAAGCAAATCTATTATTTTGATATTCTGATAGTAGTGCTTACTTGTTTGATTGCAAGTTGCCCAAAGTTGGGATAAAGATAATTTTGTGTAGCACTAAACATGCATCTTATTTTTGCCAATTTGGGTGTTACGTCTCACAGTGCACCTTGTAGATACATACACAGTAACCGGTGTCAATAACTACTATGTCGATAATTATGGCAAGTGTAGTGAAAAAATGGCAACAAAATGCCAGCTGCATGGTGCTCAGAAATCCATTATATTATTGATTTCTACTCAGAATGGATTTGAAAAGCAGTGGCGTGGTTGAGAGAGAGAGAGAGAGATTACGAGATTGGTCCAGCTGACTAGTGCAGTTTGAAGATGTCTTGTGACAAGGCTGCGACATGTGTGTTCAGTGTCTTGGGCTGACGTGTGTTCACAGCAGCGACACTCTGCCGTGTCGCAGCAGGGTGATTGTGCATGCTCTTCAATGTCAGTCTGCTGAACAGGAGCTCCCGTTTTTGAATAATGTGGTAAATTTGATTACTATTGTAATAATGAAAAACTAAGTTACAGAGTAGAAGGAAATGCAATGAATGATGTTTGCTAACTGATTTGCAACTGTTTATTGAGGAAGCGTGTTAGAATATGACAAATGGTGTATTGACTTGTAGCATGTTAATTATGATCCTGGCCTTTCCGAGTTGCAGTTTGCATCCCAGTCTTGCTGTGGGTTGCCGTGCATAACTCACCGCTCTTCTAGTGTTGTAGAAGTCTGTTCAAAGACAAGTGTCCCAGTAGTAAATGCAGTATAACCTAATAATATCATTGGACTGGGCTTACGACTGAAATCTCCTGAGTTACTCATAGCTCAGCACTGTTGCCACATATTTAAAAAATTATTATTCCTTCAAACAATTTTTTAAAAAAATTTCTGACCAAAAAATTACGCATGTATAGTCCATAGAAAATATATTCCATAAAATAAAATTATTATGATCCTTTTCTTTATTTATCAGAATGATGTTTTATGTTCGAAAGAAGAGTAATTACTCTTAGGGGATACACTTTTCAGATACAAATTTTTATGAAACTGAAAACTTTTATTAAAAAATTTCAGTGATGAAAAAAAAATTTTTTTTATGGCTGTTCTGGCACTTAGGGCATTGAGTGATAGTCAGCATTTGAGAGCTGTAACTATTGTGCGCTGGTTACATTTAATCTTGAACTGACAACTGTTCAAAATGTTGTCTGTGACCATTGAGAGCTCATTATTCTGTCATAATTTTCAGTGATAAACTGATATATCTAGAATGAAAGAAGAAATATAAAATCTAAACACAACTGTTTATGTGGCGAGTTTTGTGTTTTCGACAAAGGAGATAAGCCTCTGATTTATTTAGTAACTTTCCTGTAAATATTCCAACACAATGTTTTACAGTTAATTTTAGAAACAAAAGACCCAAATATAAAACAAAATTAACTCTCCACAAATGTGTTTTTACTATTTATGTTATTGGATATGCAAAGAATTCAAATTATTGTAGAATATCTGCACTGCTCTTTATATTTCTTTTCATGATACATAACATTTTAGTACTGCGCTCCACACTCATAATAATTTTTACGGATTATTCGAAACCTTCTTTGTGAATGTACATTCTATTGCTCATGGGCAGTAGTTATCTGTCAAACGTAGCATGTGTGTTGCCAACAATTCATTGTGGATAGTGTGGAACCCTCGAAAGTTATTCTTATGAAGTCCTTATTCTAGCCCAGAAGTCCTCATCCTTGGCTATCCCATCTTTTCATTAATCATGAACTTGCATCATTTTAATTGCATTTCTTTTAGAATGCTACACTACTGCATTAAACGTCACATGCAGATACGAATATACTGCATGTAATGGGCTTATCCATTAATTTTGCACATTGTTTTCTAGAATGTAATATGCTCGTAAAATCGGAAAACTCTTTATAAAATAAAGTAGAATCCAATTTAAGGGTAAACAGCGAACCAGTTAAATCCAAATCAATCACTGTGAGAAATGTGTATATAAACGGCAGATGTTTCATACCAAGGCGACATACATGAGAACCGTGACAACATATAACATGTTTTGTAAGCTCACGATTGGATGTCGAGAATGATGCTAAAGCTATGATATGTAATAGTAATAATTCGATCACCGAGTCCTGGAAATGGGGTATAAGCTAAACTACAAAATAAATCTTTAAATAGAAATTCACTAAGTACATGTTAGATTCATGGTAATTGTTTAACAAAAGTAATTAGGTGCCCAAAATACCTGGTTTAGATTTTTTTCTGAATTTCTTACGCTTGTGTTACGCTGCTTTTACATTATTCAAAACTGATTTTGTAGGAGGCCCCACGTGAGAAGTTTCATGTGAAAATATCAGGGAAATATCATGAGAAATAAGTCCGCAGATCAAACTTGAAACAAAATATCTCCTTCCATCGAATAGCTATAGTTTTATTAATTAAAGCTCATGAACTCACACTGTTTGAAAGTTGTGACTAAGTATTCAATTTATTTTATTGAATACAGTGATCACAGGTCCTGAAGACCACATGCTGCCTTGAAAAGTTTCCTCCATTTCAACCGGTCCAATGCTCCACTCCTCAGGTTTCAGGTCTTTTTCCAACTCATACCTCCATCGTAGTCTTGGTCTTCCAAGGAGGTGAGTTTTACTTGATATCCCGTTACTGCTCTGGGCATTGCATCGTTTCTATTAAATAGAACAGGAATATTTACTGTACTCTCCCAATACGCTCTTAACTCAACTCCATTTGCAAAACAAAATATTCAAGAGTTCTTCACAATTAATATTTTTTTCATCTGATTCATCTTTTCACAGCTTTATTTTCTGATCTCCTAGCTCTATGGTTGATATAAAGGTGGCCACATTATTAGAAGAGAATGACCAATAGAATCACTTGCTCCATGCAAAACTCTCCTGAAATTAGGACATGTTCTATCTCCTGATTTTGTACGAGACCTGCCTTCACGATGCACGGGATATTCTTATATGAGATTTAGTATGAGAGTTACATTTTACACGGGTTCCGCACGTATCTTGCTTCGTGTAAAAGCAGCTTTAGGCAAATTAGATGTGTCTGGTCAAAGCTCGTCAGTTAAGTTGACTGATGTTAACAGTGATCTAGATCACATATCATGTGTAAAGCATCTTATTATATTCTCTATAATTTACATGTCAGTATTTTTGGTATGTTAGCTAATGACACATCACAGTGACTATCTGTTCATCACTCTTGGTCTTCTTATAAGGAACTCTATACATTGTGGTGGATTCTCACATTCGTCCCCATCCATTACAACTTACCATCTCTAACTCTGCCACTCCTTCCACACAAGAGCAACTGGGATTAGAAGAATTTATTCAAAAAATGTTTAAAACAAAACAGGAAAAGGAAACTTTGACAGTATTATTGCTTTCCAAAGTTGGTAGAGTGCAACTGCAAATGGCAATAAAAATGTTTGTGCTTCCCAGTATAATTGGGGCTGTAAGACTCGTGTGATCACTGCATGTTCATATACACCATGTTTACAACCTGTACTTCTGGGACCTATTCTGTTTTCTTTTTTACTGTCTTTATATAAACTCAATAGTTACAGTGAAACCATCTTTACAAAGCCAAATTTATTATATTACTCAATGTCACCACGACTGTCTCGCAAATGCTACGTAACTGTCTTTATATGAAAACAGTCCAATTAGGTGCCTTTTGTAAATAACATTGGAAAGAAGCTGGCAGATGTATTGAGATTAATTCAAGCAAACACCCACAGCACAGAAAAAATACATGTTAAAATGTCACAGAGAGAAGAATTGTTTGGTTATATTATATTTACGCACAATTATACAGTGTCGTAATGTGTAAATGATTTGTAAACGTAATTACAAATGAAAATTTAATAAATTAACATAATATGTGGCACAAGACACTCAGGAATAACCAAAATAATATATAATTCAGCAAACAGATTGTTGATTTCAGAACAAATATCATGTAGTTGCCAAACCTATGTGACATCGCGAAGGCAGTGACAAAGAGATGCCTTTCAGAATACCACATATACACAGTCATAGGTAGCTTCTGTTACTATAAAGATGCTCTTAGTGAGTGTTTTTAAGCAAGCTAAAATTACACAATAGAGTCCCTGCTCTGTTTTCCACATCTTTGTTCACAATGCTATCCATTTTCAAAGACACTAATGCACTTCATATAACCTTTCGCCTTACCATTCTAATTTCCCTTTGTCTATTTTATCTACACATATGCAGTTATAGGTAGATAGCATTCCTTTCGTAACTTGCCTCTCCTTGTCATCTTTTGAAGACTCTTGCAGAATTCTAATCTGCAGTCAGTTGTAACCTGGGTTTCAGTATAGGCAGGGCCACCTGTTTTTGCTATAAGATTTACTTGAAGGTTAGACTTCAGTATCTTATGTGCACACTTGCAACCTTCCTTTGGCTATTGGCTGCTTGTCTTTGTGTGAAGACAGTCTGTTACATCAGTAAGCCAATCATATTTAAGTTTCTCTGATATTGACTGTCTGTGATTCGCGAGCAGACATTTGAGGCGTGTAACAATTCAAATGATCCAATCACGAAAGTGGTTCTGAGCTGAAGTGTCCTGAACATTTTTCGCGAAAAACAGGTGTCTCTAGCTATAATTAATATGTAAACCTAGCTCAGTGCATTCGTTCTGAACAAATAAGTAGCATGCTATAGGACATGCAAGCACTTTAGATGGTTTTATGATCATTGCAAAGTTGGCCATGCAGTTAATAGTTCTAATTATTTCATGTCCAGATTCGTATTTAAACTAAAAATCCATGAGTAGGTTTTTGTGAACCCCTTCGAGACGAATGCAAACATCAGAATAGAAAAATGGTCAGTCATTGCAACTGTTGCAGGGACACTATTTTCAGCTATTATTCTCAGCTATTATCCTCAACTATTATTCTCAGCTATTATTCTCAGTTGTAAACTTCCAGTAGTTCTATATGACTGGTGACCTCTTTTTTGTACCTGGTGTAACTTAAATAAGTTGTTCTTATGGTAATTTTATTACTGAATGCTACAACGCAATGGTAATTCAGGTTCTTAGTTTAGTGGTTGACAATTTATTTATCTCTTTTTCATTGCCACCTCACATGCAGCACCTCGCACTTATTTTAAGTCACCGCATGCCTCTAGGCTGTATTTACTATACATAACATTAATTTCCCAAAGTGTTCATCTCGGTAGACAACACCAGATTATTGTGCCAAAGCCTAAACAAAGAAAGGGTCAAGAGAAAATCAACTAAATGTGTGTTGCGAAACATATTGTGTTTACACATATCAAGGGCACCAAGCACATCAGCTCTTGTGGGAAAAGTTTGTGTTATCAGATTACTGAACAAGAAAGACAATAGTGTGTCTTCTGAGTGATTTATTAAAAACTATCAATGAAAATAAAATTTTTCTTGGTATGGTTTTCCTTTTTGACAATGGATAAATGTTACTGTATAAATGTTTTGTATAAATGTTACTCCCAAATTTTTTTAAAATACTTATTTTAATATTTCCTTAAAATTATTACCAATGATACATATGTTGTTTAGATTTTCCTTAAAAAAAAAAAACAATAAATAAATTACAAAGTTATGAGATGCTTACAAAATATTAATATTAATTTTAAGAACTATGCCTTTTTGAATGCACTGATTATGTTCTACATAAGGTTCGTTCATATTGTGAGCAAAACACACTGGCCTGTGCTTCTATCTAGCTTGTGTGGTCGCAGTATAGTTACTACTACTGTAAGCTTGCTGTGGAAAAGATTTTCTCTCTTTCTTTGCTTTTGGTAATTCTTTAACAGATCACTTATCTTCTTGATCACATTTTATGTAACACATTATTAACCTAGGTTTCCTTTAAGTAATTTGTGTAAGTGCATGCTGTCATTAAGTTAATTAGAAATGTGCAGATTACATGAATCTAAATATTTAATTTTAGTTACCTTTAGTAAATGTAATTTATAAACCTTTCAAGATGAGGGCTTGTTGCATTTTAACTGTTTGTACACAATTTGATTGTGAAATTAGGAATAAATTTAAGTTACTGGATTTCTCTGTGTGTAAGTGGGTGTGTGCATAATTTAATAGCACCTATCCATACATCATAACCACTGTTGTATGACATGAAGCCACATCTTGTAAATTGTGTTTATAAAGTGCCATGAAATCGCAACACTTTCACAAACTTGCAAGAGCGGGTAGAAGTAGCGTGTGTTCCAATAGAGCAATGCACCTGCCTGTACAGCATGCAGAGTTCATTACAAAGTATTACAAATATAGATTTAAAAATTGTCAGAAAAACAACAGTTTAGGATACATATGAAAAAAGAAAGGATATAAACATATTTTGTAACACTGTAAGACATTTTGCTATAATTTGCATGCCATGCGGGTATTATAAGGTTTATAATTGACTCCAGAATTTAACAGTATGATGTAACACACAGTAAAACCAAATTATCTTTAACTCCTACAAAGAGCTGATGAAACTATCTCTCTCTAGCGGCTAGCACATTTCAGTACAACTCGTAACCTAAGCACATGTAGCGAAATATCAATTTTGTTTTCTCAAAAGCCATTTAGTTCAGTTTGAATAGCAGCAAGATCATTTGGTCCTGTAGTTCCCTCTAACTACCAATATGGTACATAAGACCCTGCAGACACCTAAGAATACCAGCAAGTTTAGTATAGCTGCATGGTCAACATTATAAGTGTAGTTCATGTGGCTCTTTGGTTGCCTCTTACTATAAGTGAGAGTCATGTGGCCCTCTATTTTCCCCTGACTACTAGCAGGGTCCGTATCGCCCTTTAGTTGCCTCTGACTACCAGCAGGGTTTATATGACCCTGTAGTTGCCGATGAGTACCAGTAGGGATCATGTGACCCTGTAACTGCCTCTAAATAATTGCAGAGTACTCTTGGCCCTGTAGTTTCCTCCGACTACCAGCAGGGTTTATTTGACCATGTAGTTTCCTCTGAGTAACAGTAAGTCTCATGTGGCCCTGTAGCACCATGAAATAATAGCAGAGTTCTCTTGGCCTTGTAGCTGCCACTAAATACTAGCAGTAATCTTGTCACTGTAGTTGCCTCTGACTACCAGCAGGATTTATATGACCCCGTAGTTGACTCTGTGTACCAGTAGGGATCATATGGCCCAGTAGCGATCTCTCTAAATAATTACAGAGTTTTCTCGGCCCTGTAGCTGCCTCTGAGTACCAGTATGGATCCGGTATCCCTGTAGCTGTCTCTAAAAAATAGCAGAGTTCTCTTGGGCCTTTAGCTGCCTCTAAGTACTAGTAGAGATCTCTTGGCCCTGAAATTGTCTCTGAATGTCAGCAGGATTTATATGACCCCGTATTTGCCTCTGAGTATCAGAAGGTGTTGTGTGGCCCTGTAGTTGCCTCTAAATAATAGCAGAGTTCTCTTGGCCCTGTAGCTGCCTCTAAATACAAGCGAGTTCTCTTGGCCCTGAGTTGCCTTTGACTATCAGCAGGATTTATATGACACTGTAGTTGCCTATGAGTACTAGTAGAAGGTGTTGTGTGGCCCTATATCTGCCTCTAAATAATAGCATAGTTCTCTTGACACCGCAGGTGCATCTAACTACCAGCAGGGTATTATATGACCCTGTAGTTGCCTCTGACTACTAGTAGGGATCATGTGACCTTTTAGCTGTCTCTTAATTACAACAGCGTTCTCTTGGCCCGCAGTTACCTCTAAATATTAGCAGTACTCTTGGCCCTACAGTTGCCTCTGACTACCAGCAGGGTTTATATGACTGTGTGGTTGCTTCTGAGTACCACTAGGAATCATGTGGCCTTGTATCTACCTCTAAATAATAGCAGAGTTCTCTTGACCCTGTAGTTGCCTCTGGCTAGCAGCATGGTGTGTACGATCCTGTAGTTGCCTCTGAGTACTAGTAGGGATCATGTGGCCTTGTAGCTGCCTCTAAATAATACCAGAGTTCTCATGTCCCTGTGGTTGGCTCTGAATACCAATGGGACTTATATGACCCTGTAGTTGCCTCTGAGTACCATTAGGGATCATGTGGTCCTGTAGCTACTTCAAAATATAAACAGAGTTCTCTTGGCCCTGTAGTTGCCTCCGAGTACCAGTGGGGATCATATTACCATGTAGCTTCCTCTAAATAATAGCATAGTTTCCTTGACACTGCAGTTGCCTCTGACTTCCAGCAGGGAATTAGATGACCCTTAAGTTGCCTTTGAGTACCAGTAGGGATCATGTGACCCTGTAGCTGCCTCTTAATTACATCAGAGTTCTCTTGGCCCTGTGGTTGCCTCTGAGTACCAGTGGCGATCATGTTGCATTGTAGCTTCCTCTAAATAAGAGCAGAGTTTTCTTGGCCTTGTAGATGTCTCTAAGTACCAGTATGGATGATGTGACCCTGCAGTTACCTTAAAAATACTAGAGGAAGTCCCTTGCCCTGTAGTTGCTTAGTTGCCCCTGACTACTAGCAGGGTTCAAATGGTTATATAGTTCCTTCGACTAGTAGCAGGGTTCATATGGCTATGTACTTCCTGTGGCTACCAGCAGCATTCGTGTGGCCCAGTTCTTCCCTGTGACCACCAGCAGGTTTTATATGGCCCTGTAGTTGCCTCTAAATACTAGCATAGTTCTCTCGGCCCTGTAGTTGCCTCTGACTACCAACAGGTTTCATATGGCCCAGTAGTTCTCTTAATACTAGCAGGGTTTACACTGTTCCATTTTCCCTTATATCAACAGGAGTTTGTTCTATCAGCAGGTTTCATATGGTCCTGTACTTCCTTTGAATATTAGCAGGGGTTTTATTGCTTAATAATACAATTTATTAGTAGCAGTCATTGGGCCCTTTAGTTCCCCATGAATACCAGCACGATTCGTATTGCTCCATGGCCCCTCTACAAGTAGGAGTTATATAGTCCTATGTTTCTCTCAGATTGCCTACAATGTTAATGGCCACTACTTGCAGGATTTCATATGGTCCTCAGTTCTGCTCCAGCAACCAGTATTGTACACGATCGACCAAAATGTAATTGGACACCAGTGAATATAGGTGTGTCAGCTGACTTGTGTGGCCGCCATATGCTGCATGCCGGTGTATAACCAGTTGACAAGGAGGTGATACGAGGTACAGAGCTATCGGACTTCTATAAGAGGGTGATTGTGGGCTGTCATCTCAGTGAGCTGTCTAGCCGGGCGATTGCGTGGAAGGTAAACAGGCCCAAATCAACAGTCGCATTCGTCCTGTGTAAGTGGAAGTTCGATGGGCATTTTGCCAATGCTGCATGTTCTGGGCGACCTCGAATCTTGACCATCAGAAATAGCAGAACCCAGAAACTTGAAATTGTCAAAAATAGGGCACAACTCATGGCTACCATCCGACAGGAGTTTGATTCAGCAACAGGAATATCGGTTTCCATTGTAACATTGCGTAAAGAGGCCCACCGACTTGGATATTTCGGAAGAGCAGCTGCACATAAGCCCCATATCATGACAAGCAATAATGTTCGGCGACTCAGGTGATGTTTGGACCGTCGCAACTGGACCCTGGAGCAGCGGAAATCGGTTCTGTGGAGTGATGAGTCGAGGTTTACTTTATTCCGGTCCGATGAACGTGTATGGGTGTGGCGTCTACCCAGGGAACGGCTTCTGCTGGAGTGTATAGTGCCAACTAGGAAATTCGGTGGTGGAGTGATGGTGTGGGGCTGTTTCACGGCCTTCGGTGTAGGATCGCTGATGTTTGTCCATGGTAGCATGAACACAGAGGCCTATTGTAACATTCTGGATAATGAAATTCTCCCAACATTGTGGTGTTTTTACGGAATGGACCCGTGTTACTTCCAGGATGACAATGCCAGGTGCCATGTTTCAAGGGCTACTATGCAGTGGTACGCCGACAACAATGTTAGCCGATTGGACTGGCCCGCCCAGAGCCCCGACTTCAACCCTATAGAACATCTTTGGGATGAATTGGATCGCCGGGTGAAGGCTCGTCAGGGGCAGCCAAAATCCATTGCTCAACTCATGGAATCGTTGCAAGAGGAATGGCGACGAATCCCCATGGATGTCCTGCAGACACTCGTAGAGAGCATGCCAGACAGGGTGGCTGCTGTTATAGCCACAAGAGGCGGCCCTACGAGATTCTAACGAGATTACAACCACCGAGCAAACATTGTGGACAGGTGTCCAATTACTTTTTGGTCGATAGTGTATTATGTAGCTGTGCATGGAATTATACCTTACTCGTTAAGAATTTGGTGGTTTTGCAACAAGTTACAGCACGGCTTTCAGTTATCTGGGGCCTCTAGATAGGAGAATTTTATACTTGCCGGCAATTTTCATACTTTCATGAGTGTGTGATTGTCACAAATTCAACCAAGCCATATAATGGTAGTTTCTGGGATTTCTTCTGTAATTTATCATACTTCTTCTGTAATTTATCATACTTCTTTGGGTGTGATGCCAAGGGTAAAGCAAAATGTTGTTTATGTGTTTTTAAACACGTATCTGTTCTGTAAATTTTTATTACTTCTTATGTATTTTTCCTTAATCTGTTTCTTTAATATCACTTTTATATAATTTAGTGTTCCTATTAAATGTACTTTCATATAAATTCAATTTGTTTATGCAATAAATTGAATTATTTTCCAGCGACATTCAAGCATATGTTCATACGTGCATAAACAAAGTGAACCCTGATTATATACACAAAGATTGACCACGGTATTATTTCCCAGTTGTAATTAGGCACTGAAACATTTGTATTCCTCTGAATATAACAACATAAAGTAAGATAGGTACTGATATAATTCAGTGTGATAAAATTTGTTTTTCAAATAGTCATGTAAGCTGCACAGTTCTACAGAATCAACTGGCTTGTATGAATTGTAGTTAGCATCGTAGTACTCACTGGTTCTGCGCTTTCTCATGGAGACTGGGCTGTGGTGATATATGGTGGAATATGATATTTTAGAACCACAGCTGCGCCCTCCTTGGTAATACATTGTGCTTCGGCGATTTTATTTACTGTCCTACATTCCTATTTTATTTTAGAGGCATCCTTCTGTTGTTATTTCTGACACAACCTCCGAGTACTAGACCCAACTCTGTTGTTCTCATTTTATCTTCCGAATTGCATTACTGTGAATGTTATAATGACAGGACCCCCAGTTGTACGACCTAAAGGGCAGCCAAGCCAGAAGTGTTAATTCAGCAGTTTCTGTACTCATCTATACTGTAGTTTATTTATTTATACTATTATATAAGTGTACAGAGAAACAAAATAATATTATAACTTATACTCAGCATATAGTGCTCACAGACATACACCAACCAACGGTGGAGGTTCAATTTCAACACCAATGTCTAACATCCAGTCTTGTAACTCTTCAATGAGATGTCCAAAGTTTATGTATCGTAATATTTCAGCTAGGAAAGAATTTGTATGCATAAACAGCATATCCTGCTATAGGAATGTATGGGTCGTAGCTCTTTTTATTTAAACAGATTTAGTGAAATATTTTATAAAAGTCCTGCATTGGCTATATTTGGTCCAAAATAATGTGTAGCGCTAAAATTTTCACGAGGTATACCAGGAAAATCATGTTGTAGAGAAGCTTGGCCACAGATTGCTGATGTAATGAAATGTGATAAGCAGAAATAGCTGCAGACCATAACATTTTGCAGGTTCATTTGACAGTGAAGCTAGACTTCAAAGTTGTTCACATTTCAGATTCTGACACGTGTACACTGGTCACTGCCTCCGCGGCTCATTGCTCACTCTACCTCGTAATGTCCGTAGGTGCAGATACCAGCCACAACATCAGCAACATATTGATAAACTAAATGTGTGTACGGTTTTGATATCTAAACTGAGCATTCTAAAAACAGCACATTTACACAGTAAACAAGGCTAACTTTTATGCTACCCTGTTGTTTTTTCTCATTCGAAGGATTGTATAGACAAAAGCACTTTACTGAAACAGATTTTTTTTGAGTTTGAATTGGATCCCAAATCAGTGTTCAAGATGACAAGAAGCTTGGCCCCCCCTCGCCCTCTGCATCCACAAAAATGTCTGCTTTGAACAGTATTATTTATTTTCCTTATTTTTCTGTTATAATCCCGGTAATTCTGACCTGTTTATAAATAATTCACAGCACAATGTATTAGCATAGGAGCGCAGAAGTACAAGCTGTTAGCTGTTATGCACGTAAAGACGTCCTTGTTGTCTAAAGATGGGAGGTGACACGGTCGTGTGGTATGTCCACAGGCTCTCGCCGCCCGAGCCTCTCCTCCATCCAGAGCAACGCGTCGTCATCGCGGAGCTATAGCACGCGCCGCTTTGAGCAGGAGCAGCTGCAGCGCGAGCTGCGGCAGCAACAACAGCAGCAACAGTTGCAGCCGGTAGGAGACGTGCCACCTGCGCCTACGCCTAGCCCCCGTACACCCATGTCCACCGACGAGCTGCTGCCCTCTGTCTCCGAGCTCAAGGAGGTAACAGCCATTGCCTGCTGTGCCCAGCTCGACAATATTCCTTACGTTAAACATTGTCCCAGAAAATAAGGTCTCACTCTTACATTCCAATGGGTTGTTAATTAAACAATTTTATATTTATACACTATGTAATGATTTGTGTTATGTATTTTTGTAATTAAGTACCTATTCATTCAACGCAGTGTAACTTTTTGACTTTGAAAATTTATAGCCATCTGACAGAGAACATGCCATGTACGTTTTACTGCAATATAAGAGAGAGGCATACTATAGTACACTAATGCAGGACTGCTACCAGCCCTGAAGCTGAAATCCTGATTCCTGTGTACAAAATTCCTGTAAAATCCTGGAATAATTGAGTCAAATCCTGTAAAATCCTGGAATCATTGAGTCAAGTCCAGTAAAATCCTTGTAATTAAAAAAAATGGGAATTAAAGTGGACATGAAAGATGTTTACAAATTTAATGTAGCTTTTATGGTTTGGAATGTACAAACCATGTTACATAATTCACACTTATGCTTTTGTTTATACAAGTGTATCAGCGATAATTTTTGTTTCCTCGCCATTGTGGTATCAATGCCAAACACAAAACACAGTCACCAAATTCTAATTGCATTCGTAAAAATGGCAATTCGCTGCAAAGATTCTTTCAATAATGACATTGGCCTTTCCATGTGATCATACAGCCAGGAACTTAAATATGTAGATAAATATATACCAGCACCAGTAAATAATTATGCAAAATATTTTGGACATACAGTATTGAAGCAATGGCATATGTCCAAAATATTTTGCTTAATTATCCACCTCCATTATAAGTGTATATTTCAAACAAATACATCAGTGAAACTGGCACACATCGCTGTGGATGCTAGTGTCGCCACTTTTTAGTAAAGTTCTTTTTAAAAAAAGTTTGGGTTTGGATTTTTCTAGTGTGTTAAAAAAATCCATAAAAATGGATAAAACCTGTTAGAACAGCAGGCCTGCACTAACACCATGTGGTTGGATGTCTTTTGTGCTTTGAGAGGCAGTGAATTCAGGGTTAAGGAAATTTTTGGTGATAAGAGAATCACCCGACTGGCACCAGCATCGCCAATTGGCAGCGCCGATGTTGCTTGAGCTAGAGATCGGGAAGTTCTCAGGGTGCTGCCCGGACGTAAGTTTTCCTTCTGTGAATGATTCCCCTCGTGAAATTATTTACTCCGTTTGCTAAACGGTGGTCCTATTAAAGACTGACCCAATGCCTTAAACTGCTGAATGATTAAACTGGTTACACTCATTACTGCACTGAAGTTGACAAGGTTATGTGAAGAATTTAGAAGGGTCCCGTACCCCGAAATGGCCGAAGGCCGTGCTCGGAAATAATACAAGGAGTTGACTAACTTTAGCATGTATGCACATACATTAACTGCACTCGTCGTTACTGAAGCGTCTCCCTCCGTCTTGGGTACTCACTACAGGATTTTCGGGAGTGGACTTGCACTCGGGGTGCAAAAGGTAAAATGCCTCGCTGGGCCACGAGTTCTTGATGTTGGAGAGTATCACAATTTGGTTTTCTTTACCCTAATTCGAGACCAAAGATGGGAGGGTTGAAACCTTGTAGTAAACTTCACCATTGACGTTTCCTTATGGGTAGACTGGGCTTTGTTTACCTTGAGAGACTTCGAGTATCATGTGACCAGTAACACAGGGTGGAACATTTAGGGAACTCGACTGGGACCTTAGATTTCTGAGGGGTCTGGCTGTTATGCAGAGTTGGCCTAGTAGGCTGCTGGGAGGACACCAAATCTGGAGCTACTGTTATTCCTTTATGTCTGTTTGGTAGCTTATTGTTTATGCGGAGAAGTATGCTTTTCCCTGCTATGGTGCTCGCTCTGCAAGTGAGCAGTGGAGTTTGTATCGGGGGGAACAATCGGATATGTGGGCTCTGGTAGTGATGCCCTATGCCCGGACCAGTCGATACCCAGGAGGGCCTCCCCTCCCTGTCGGATCGCCTCGATGGCCGGGTGTTCTTTAGTGGGGATTTTTATTAATGGGCCAAACAGAGGTTCCCTTTAGTTGAGCAGGGTGAGACGTATTACTATCTCCTATGGTGGTTTCAACAGACGTTAACTGAATTAGTTTTCTTACTGCGGCCCGCAGGGCCCTTCTAAGTTGTTTGCTTATACTGCCCTGCTGAGCAAATGACATTTAAGATTCTGGTACAACTGTAAAGAAGAAACTGGTACTCTTAACGGCCGTAGCATGGACTTCGAAGACACAGCAGTAACACCCTGTGTTCCCAATGTCCAACCTTTGCAAGCTGAGAGAAGAACTGAACACCCGGTCTGGTCAATTCTTTTAGAGGGTAAGAGTACTCAGCGTATTTAGGCGCAGCCAATGTTCTACCTAATGACAGTCCTCTGTTTGCCTCTTAAATGTGTGTGTGACTACCTTGTTGGTTTTACGCATGTACCAGCTTTTCCTTTAAGACAAATAAATTGTCTTACGTTTCTGCAGAAAAAGAAAGAAAAGGTGGTTTAAGTAAATTACGTAATTCAGCTTACTAACATACAATGTCAAAAGGGTTTTTACAAATAAATTAAATGACACTCACAATGGAATAATATATCGAAACTGTATTTTATTATACGTATTGAGAGGACGTGGTGAAATCGTGTTAACTTCTAATTGAGCTTACAGAAGTTACCTGTAATTAAACCAGGTGTCTATTTTAGAAACCGTTAAAGTGCACATTTCTTAATAAAAACTATATAATTTCATCAGTCACACTACCTGTAAAAAATTACATCACAATTTCTCTGTGTGTTTAGTGCAAATAGTGAATGTGTGAACTTGAGTTGGACCTGGTGGCCAAATATGAAAAAATTATCCTGCAAGTCTTCATGCTTATTTGTTGGCTACTTTTTAATCTGGCATGGAAGGAAACAGAAGAAATGAAGTTTGGGAGTATCTTAATGTAAGATGGCTCCCCACAAAGACATTTTCAAATTGTGTAAAGAACATATTTCCCGGTGTGGTCAAAGTCTTTTGTTGCTCTCGCACACCATATGAAAATTATCAATACAATTATGTGTATCGGCACTATCTTTGGGATTGGCCACAAAGTATCGATATTGGTAATATCTGCAAAATGGGGTTTGGACTCACCTTTAGGTAAAATGTTTTCCATTGCACACTTTCTGTGATAATGACTTGTTACATTTCAATATAAATTACCTTTGTATTCTAATAGTCATACGCCGACATTCTCTGCTTTGCAAATAATTTTTTAATAAAATCTTCAGTACATCCAATAAATTATTCATATACAGCAATTATTTTCTCATCTTCTCAAACATAAAATATTCATTATCGTTCTTTCAGCTTGTTATAATCATCATAAAATATTATTCACATTCAAAAACCATAAAATTTTATCTTCCTAAATAAAATGGTTGATTACTTACATAATCTTCTCGAACACAATCAAATTAATATTCCATACAGTTATCATTTCTTCTCAAACAAAAACATCTCACAGCAATTTGTTATATTAAATTATTAAAATATTCATTTTAATAATCATTCACCTATCCTGGATGTGGTGAGAATTCCTGCCAAAGGTAAATTTTGTTCTATTTTACAACAGCCTTACTTATGTTGTCTCATGTCCTCTGATTGGTTATCGTCTGACCATAACACATTTCTCAGCCAATCAGCAATGGCGAGATAGGAGACAGCCAGGATAGTTTATGTTTAATAAACATTTAATTACTTTATACTCTCTGGGAAGAAATGAAAAATAACAAACATTAAAGGTGGGTTTACGATTAAAGACTGAAGAATAAAAAGTTGTACTTAATGACTAGATAAGCACACGGAAAATGAACAATAAGAGGATTTGCAATTTATGATTGAATTAGCAACTGTTAAATCTAGCTAATCAGAATCGTAGGAGACGAAAGCATCCGACATAACCGGGAAATATGACCTAGAGCGGAGATTTATATATATATATATATATATATATATATATATATATATATATATATATATATATATATATATATATATGTGGTAACTGTTTCTGTAATCGTTTTAAAAACTCTTGATATCTTACAGAAGGGGAAGTCGAAGCCAACGTTGGGCATTTACATCAATAATTATGAAAATGAATTCAATAACCTCTTCCAAGAAAGAAAATATGACCATGAACAGTTCTTTAAATGAAGAGGATGCTGTCTCTCGATTAAAACAGTTACTTTCATGTGATTTCACAATATGACATAACCTAAATCCAAGATATAAATACAGTTTCCCTCCAAAAACAAATGTCGCTGGGTACTGATTGGCTAATTCTTCTTGACTTGCATTTAAGAAATAAATATAACAATCTCGTAAATCACACCAAAATCTCACACGACCCATCAAGACACGCACACGACAGTGACAAACTAATAACCTTGAATACATTGAATCATATCTTAAGCACATGGCATACTTACTCTGTTAAGTCAATAATAAACCCACGTTGATACTGAATAATGTCTGGAAACCAATGAACCTCTATAGAAATAACTATTAAAAAATCCAAGTGTGTGTGTGTATATATGTGTATATATATATATACACACACACACATATATATACACACACTTAGTTATAGATATGTGTGTGTACATACATATACACACACATATCTATAACTTAGTGTAAATATAAATTACCCCAAAATCTGCAATGTTACAGGCTTTGTGTGAAATGTATAGTGTACTGACATGATGTGTTGTTTCATTGCAGGAATGCAGCTCCGTGTCGACGTCGGGACCATCCAATGGACGGAGCATCAACTCAAGCTACCACGGGGAGATCGGACCCTGCTCTTCCACGGACATCCTTCACTGAGCTGGACTCTGACTTTGGAACTGAACTTGTAACTGTGTCGCCGCACAGAAACAAAAATCCAATTTTCTTAGCGGGCAGAGAGATATTACAGTGATATTAAATGTGCTGTTGAAACCAAATTTAAATATTTAAGATAAACGTTGAAACAAATTTTAAACTCCTTATAGAAAACTTTTCTCTCTGGTTCATGTTTCCGGAAGTTTTAACATGTGACGTTGAAGAATTTGTGTGTTGTGGGTGGGGGGCGACTGAGAGAAAACTGCATTGTTGCTATCGTACTGTTTTTCGCATTCAAAGTGTGTTCGCAACTTCGACCAAAACCTTATAACCCGAGTGCATTTTCCTTGTGCCGCTTAAACTATGTTGACGATTGTGGTGTAATTGGACATATCGTAATGCTAACTAAGGAAGTTTTGTATTTGCAACATTTATTTTTATTTTTTAGGCTATTGCCAACCGTTAACTGTGGTTCTCAAGAAACTTCAATGTTGGGCAGGAACACTTGAATGTATCAGAATGTTTTCCGATTACGACAGAAAATATTGTTATGTAACTTCAGTATGTGAATAAAACAAATTGTGTCATGTTAAATAATTATGGTTCTCCGTTATGCTCATAAAATTGCTACCATGCTTCGTGTTGTAATTTTTACGTGAGCTACTTGTGTACTGTCATGTTTTTTCAAATGACTTCAAGTGTGCAATGTATGTAAAAAAAAAACAATTTCATCAAGGTAAATTCCCTCATTCTGCAATGACGACATGAAAGGTTAAGCCGCAGATGCAGTGGCTGATGCAGGCAGCATACTTGAAAGTATTTATCCTGTGAATAACCTGTCTACTTGAGCTCGTCAAGTTTCGAAAAGCTTGGTTCCCCTCTAAGAATGTGGTCAAGGTCACAACACTACAGTACCTATTGGCATCTTCCACTCCCCCCTCCCCATTTTTCTCTACTTGTGCCGTGTTGTTCCATAGTTCTTTCTGTTGTTTGTGCAGACTGGTGTGGTTGCGTCTATAGCAGGTTAATTTCGACAGTTTCAGCTGTGACAATTGAGAATGCAGTAAATGTTCATGTTAACATAATAATAATGATTTTTAAAATATTTGACTGGAATGTGCATAAACCAGTCTGGATTGTGTACAAAAAATGACCTCAGTTATTAAAAAATCATTTACATATGGGATTATTATAATGTGGCTTGCTTTCTAGCGACTGGCAGAGTACGCTGGATTTGAGAGAAATCCTTATCCATGGCGATAAATTTAGAAAATATGTTTAAAATTGCAAGGGCGCCAGCTCATATATGGTATGGATGAGCATTTGGAGATGGTCTCAGGGCAGTAGCAGGTTGACAGCAATGTGGCGGTCCCTTGCATCACACATTTTAGCAGCATTAAGTTTGGATTGAGAGCAAAGTTCAAGTCACACAATTATACTGTTAATACTAAGCATTAAGCATGTGGATGTCTTGAGTGGACCAGATCCCTAAGGTACGTTATATACAAATTATAGGAAATAAGATGAGGTGCATCTGAAAACATGTATTGACTGAGTGATATTAAATACAAACGGCAATACATTACATCCCTTTAATTAAGCGGGCATGACATACCAGGCCTGCCATAGGCCGACACGGTGAAAGCACTGTGAAGCGTAAGTTGAAATTACAGTAGTAAAATCTCCGGGCCACGAGTCTGATGGAGATGAGAGTGTGAGCGCGCGGGGGGGGGGGGGGGGGGGGAAGTTTATAAAAAGTTCTGGAATGAATAAAATTACTAATGCAGTTACAATGTGCACACAAAAGAAGCTGAAGTCCCCCAGAACGCCATGTGCGTGCATTCTCCTAGGCATGCTGATCTAGACAGAAGATGGTGGCCCAGAGATCCTGTTACCTAATGGTGATCTCCCACCAGCACCACGAGGGAAATATAAAGTGCACACTTGAACTAGTATACATATAAAAACATTCAGAACTACAAAACAAGGTCTGGGGGATTAATTAATATTCAGTCTTCTTGTTGCTGTGCGAGTTGTAGAAAATATAATTACGCGGAAAAGCCTGGACAGACTGGCAAAGCATACGTTAAAATCATAATGAATTACAACAGAATGTATAACACTTACTTAGGTACTCAAAGGATCAATATAATACTAAAAGAACAATTTAATATTATGTTAGAGATTTTGAATTTGGGCATGTTGCATGGTGGACACCAGAACTGTTGAGAGTGTTTACATTACACATTCACAAAACTGGGACATTTAATTATGCCCTTTTCAAACAAAATACATACGACACAAACACTGTAAAATTATGTTATGAATGTAGAGAGTCTCAAGTCATTGGTTAGTAGCATTATGTGAACCATGTGGCTTTGTAGTCTGGGGATTATTACACTTTAATTATGGGGAGAATGAGTGAGATAACATTTTCCCTTTTAAAAATTAGACTCTGCTTTCAGGGTCACACATAAAAACAACACTATTCACTCACTGGGCTGAGTTTTGTCTTAGTATCACGTGTCGAGTAGGCCAGGAACTGTTCAAAGACCTGTTCTCGCAGGAACGACTTACATGACCCGTACACTGAAAGCACGGCCGTGCGAGGCTGGCAGAGGAGCAGTTGGCTGTGTCCCGAGCGGGTCAGTGAGAATGATGTCAATTAGCTTTAATTTTACTAGGTTTGTTAACAGAATGATTTTCTACCTATTGGATGTCCCAAAATCATTATGCGCAACCTATTCATATCATATTATTTCTTTGAAAAACAAATATCCTGTAATACAGTTAACGAAAAAGTACTATAATTTTGATTGAATAAAATTGTTTGTATTTTGTTTGTAAATGGCAATCCTTATTCTGCATTCAATGTGAATTTAATATAGTGGAAGATGTGCTATTCTTGTTCCAGCAGATTCTGCAATTATTGAATTCAAATGACCAATCTAAAAAAAATTTGCTAAGTTCATCAATTTTGATTAGACAAAATGAAGTGATAGAATGTCATGTGAGATTATTATTTAGACCTGTATACCAGTTTTTTAATGATCCCCAATACGCTTCCAAAACAAAATGAGGGGAATAGTTACATAATACTGGAATTTTCTTCATCCATCCACAATAACGAATTCTTTTTTTTTTGCGTGATAACTATTTCTGTTGAATTGTTTCGCACACCACTGATATGTATGTGTCTCTGTAGCCACATATATAATACTGAAAGCATGCCATACATTATTCGAACAACTACAATTGTATAGTAAAATTCATGTGAAAAATTAGTAAGATGCTATAAATAGATTTGAAAGATATTCAGACTCAACATATGTGTGTAAAATGGGTGCCCTGCTACACGATGGAAATGTTAGCAAAGAAACAAAGTGTCAAAGACTTAATTTTGTATGGGGATGGTGGCTGGTCGAACGTGTGGCCTGGGACCTCCTAGTACTTACAGACTGTATGAAGCAAGTTTTGTAGTTATTAGAACACTGCACATTTACATGTGATACACTTTTGTTGTGGATCTGTGTTCTTGTGAACATTATTATAGATGAAAAATTGCTGAAATAAACATCCAGCTATTCCCATTCTAGTCATCATTGAAGAAAGAATGCAATAGCTACTAATTAATAAGAATTGTTTACATTAACACGAAAATTAAATTAATTGTGTTCTTGTAAATTAGATTCCAAGAGTTGTGCACAACTAAATTTCTTTGCCCACTAGACCACACAGAAGTATGGCTTGTAGAATTGCCAAGGCAAGAGACAAGATAACTACTGTATGTCCCAGCGATCTTCTAACCTGCCAGAGGTTGGTTCATCCAGTGAAAAACTATACCCAGTCTAACGTATTCCATGTTCAAGAGCAGCACATGGAACAATTGGAAACTGAGAATGATTACATCCAAGGCACTGGTATGAACAGTAGCTACCACCTCCAAGACACGTTCTTGGAGGTGAAGTAGGGCAAGTGTCTCGGTTTAGTAATCGTTTGGCAGGGTGCCTACCAGCAGGGAAAAGTCAGGGAAAATGTAAATAAGTTCCAACTCTGCAAAAGTTGTTAGTTGTGTGAATACAGGGTAATGCAATTATAACCATATCACAGTTAAAATTTAAATTTTTAAGTTTATGAACTGGCAATAATACATTTTTGCTCAGTCACATAGGTCACGTATGTACAAAATAAATTATTTTTGTGTGAAGTGAATAGGAGATATCGCGAGAAATATAGGTAGACTGAATATAGTGTTGGCGCTGCTTGCTTGGTCTGTTGCAGTGTCATTTAATTCCGCTTCACTGATAGCATATTCTGTTAGCAGTGGAAATATATGGTATTGGATGATTTCGGGTTTTGAAAATAGGCCAGGGAAAATGACACTATTCTGCCTGAAAACCAGGAAAAAGTCAGGAAATTCCAAAATGGAATTTCAGTGGACACCCTGAATGAGTACTGATGTGCACAATCACGTATTATTCTGTACACTATGCACACACGATAATAAAACCAAATAAATGTGTTACTTTCTAAAAATAAAAATAAAGTATTTTACCATTTTGCACGTGCATACCAGAAATAGCCTAATACATTTCGATTAAATGTGTGTTTAATTTTAGTAGCCTGACCGAAAATTACTTTTAGTGGAATGTTTATATTGATCTTTATAGTTGCTATTGAAGGGTGTTAATAACAATGCGCTGCAAATTAACCAACAGAAGGATCAATACAGAAAGTTTAGATTTCTTTATTTGTACACAATTGTAACTCAATAATAACATCAAACAATACACAATCATTACTGTACCAACTAAGTAATTTAAATAAGTCTATATTATTTTAAAACTTTCTCTGTAATGGAGTAATAAAACACAAATATATTACACTGTGTGTAAAGCTGTTGTTCGAACATTCTATAGATGTATTACTGTGTGTGTACAGCTGTTGTTGGAACATCCTATAGATGGTGTTTGGGCGTGATGAGACAATGGATCACCCTGAAGCTGAAACCTAACCTTCATGTGGTCTGCGACTGGTCTGTGTATACAGCTCTCATTTTGAATACAAAGTTGGCATGTTGTGACTGTGTGTGTAGCATTTCGCCTCCTGTTTCAAAATGTACACAGAATTTATAAAATATATAATTTTTGATTGAGCCCAGTTACATTTTCAATTTCGTTCCCCATACCTTCGATTCCTCCCCTTATGCGAGAAATTTCTGTACTTACAGTTTGGTCCTGAGGTACTCCCGTACGACTTTCCAAGCGATCTTGGTAAGTACGAGCGTCGGAAAGGGGGAGAAGACATTTCAAGACAACACTGACGAAACTTCCTCTCTTGAGAATTAATGAGATTAATTCCAAGAAGTGTGGAGGCTAAGTTCCCTCCTGAGGTATAGTGGTTCAAGGTTCCCTTTGGGAAAGTGTAGTATGGGAAATGGGCTTGCCTGGATGGGTCGTAGATCCTCCCACATTGGAAGGTTGGAATTTGTGTCGTTTAGACTGGAGGAGGGGATTCAAACCCCAAGGTGAGTTTAACCAAATACATCTCCCATCCCAGAATCAGTTGATTCTGGCTTTTGGGATCCTTCATAGGGAGCCGGTCTAGTTGGTTTGCGCATCGATTCAGAGTCTGGTGTGGATGTCGCTACTTTGTGATGACTAGGCACCTGAGGGAGAATGCAGATGGTGATAAGCTTACTGGCTGCAGTTTGTACTTGGCATGTGGAGCCAGCAGATCCTAACTCCGGAGGGGTCGGAAGTGAATGGAATGATTCCGAAGTAGGTAGCTCTGGGATCAATTAGTTAAAATAACCACTTGCGTGGAAATGTCAGTCTATTCCAAATACTGCATTTCCACCCTGCAATATTGCCTCGCCTCCAGGGTGCGATGGACCGTCTAATTTAATCTCTTGTCCAAACAACCGTTCTGAATCAATTATTTCACTTGCCCTAGAAAGGTCACTCTCTGGTTGAGAGAATATTAGCAAGTAGGGCGTCTGATTCTCGTTGCAATGATCGTCAAGCTAACTTCCTTAAATTACTGTGACGTCATTTTGTGTCATAAGGCATCTCAATAACAAATAGTAAATACGCTAGGATATACTCCAGAATCACTGGGCAGTATCCGAAAATTCCCTGGTCCGGCCTTGTTCAGGCTTGGACTGAAGCAGAGTATATCAAACAGGCCTGTGGTCCCGTGGTTATATCTCACTGAAGGGTTAGGCATCTCGGAGTGTTCCTGGATCAGTCCGGCCTTGTTCAGGCTTGGACTGAAGCAGAGTATATCAAACAGGCCTGTGGTCCTGGGGTTATATCTCGCTGAAGGGTTAGGCATCTCGGAGTGTTCCTGGATCAGTCCGGCCTTGTTCAGGCTTGGACTGAAGCAGAGTATATCAAACAGGCCTGTGGTCCCGTGGTTATATCTCACTGAAGGGTTAGGCATCTCGGAGTGTTCCTGGATCAGTCCGGCCTTGTTCAGGCTTGGACTGAAGCAGAGTATATCAAACAGGCCTGTGGTCCTGGGGTTATATCTCGCTGAAGGGTTAGGCATCTCGGAGTGTTCCTGGATCAGTCCGGCCTTGTTCAGGCTTGGACTGAAGCAGAGTATATCAAACAGGCCTGTGGTCCCGTGGTTATATCTCACTGAAGGGTTAGGCATCTCGGAGTGTTCCTGGATCAGTCCGGCCTTGTTCAGGCTTGGACTGAAGCAGAGTATATCAAACAGGCCTGTGGTCCTGGGGTTATATCTCGCTGAAGGGTTAGGCATCTCGGAGTGTTCCTGGATCAGTCCGGCCTTGTTCAGGCTTGGACTGAAGCAGAGTATATCAAACAGGCCTGTGGTCCCGTGGTTATATCTCACTGAAGGGTTAGGCATCTCGGAGTGTTCCTGGATCAGTCCGGCCTTGTTCAGGCTTGGACTGAAGCAGAGTATATCAAACAGGCCTGTGGTCCCGTGGTTATATCTCACTGAAGGGTTAGGCATCTCGGAGTGTTCCTGGATCAGTCCGGCCTTGTTCAGGCTTGGACTGAAGCAGAGTATATCAAACAGGCCTGTGGTCCCGTGGTTATATCTCACTGAAGGGTTAGGCATCTCGGAGTGTTCCTGGATCAGTCCGGCCTTGTTCAGGCTTGGACTGAAGCAGAGTATATCAAACAGGCCTGTGGTCCTGGGGTTATATCTCACTGAAGGGTTAGGCATCTCGGAGTGTTCCTGGATCAGTCCGGCCTTGTTCAGGCTTGGACTGAAGCAGAGTATATCAAACAGGCCTGTGGTCCTGGGGTTATATCTCACTGAAGGGTTAGGCATCTCGGAGTGTTCCTGGATCAGTCCGGCCTTGTTCAGGCTTGGACTGAAGCAGAGTATATCAAACAGGCCTGTGGTCCCGTGGTTATATCTCACTGAAGGGTTAGGCATCTCGGAGTGTTCCTGGATCAGTCCGGCCTTGTTCAGGCTTGGACTGAAGCAGAGTATATCAAACAGGCCTGTGGTCCTGGGGTTATATCTCGCTGAAGGGTTAGGCATCTCGGAGTGTTCCTGGATCAGTCCGGCCTTGTTCAGGCTTGGACTGAAGCAGAGTATATCAAACAGGCCTGTGGTCCCGTGGTTATATCTCACTGAAGGGTTAGGCATCTCGGAGTGTTCCTGGATCAGTCCGGCCTTGTTCAGGCTTGGACTGAAGCAGAGTATATCAAACAGGCCTGTGGTCCTGGGGTTATATCTCACTGAAGGGTTAGGCATCTCGGAGTGTTCCTGGATCAGTCCGGCCTTGTTCAGGCTTGGACAACACAAAAAACTCATCTCTACTTCTCTTTCAGAATAAATAAAAGGAGATGATTGGAAATTTAAAGTTATTATTACAATTTGTAATGGTCCTTTATAACAAGAGATTCTCAAAACCTCCAGATGGCAGATGGCAATTATTGATTTGTGTTTTTGTAGTGTTTAATATTGTTATAGCATGTAATGGTAAATTGGTTTATCTGTGTGTGCAAGTAGATCCCTCCGCAGCACATGGTCCCACCATCGCTAGCCCACGCACCACGGTGGGAAGACAGTCACCAAGCCACACCCAGAGGGGGAGGAATGTGGGAAATCGCGCTTGTGTTTTTCCTACCAGGATGGTATCAATCTTCAATACCAGTCATTTTTCAGCAATAGTAAATTTCATCAAGAACCTTTTTTCGTTTTTGCCGTCCAGGATACTCCCTCTCGCCTCCACAGGAATTGAATCACCTGGGGTTATTTATCACAACACTTAAATTAATGCAAGCATAGTGCTTTAATTACTGCATAGCATTCGTTGCAGATTTAAAGTGTGCAATTGTGTATGCTAGTCTCCCCGAGGGAATATTAGCTTCTCCAATAAATAGCATGAACTGACGAGTGCTTTTTATTCGGTTGCCGAAAGGCATTTCAGGGAATGGGCCCCTTAAAGCCCGCAATTTTCTTATGCAATTGTTAATGTGAATTCAAGGGTAAATATTAATTTGTATGTGTGCTGCAACCTAATCAAAGTACCGAGAGTAGCACTTCTGGCAATGTGATTTGGCTGTAACAATCCACGCGTAGGGAGTTTGATTATGTCGACATCGTATTTAATTTTCAATACCAAGCAGTGATTGGGCCGTCCGAAGAGCCCCTCATTTAGAAAACAACGAGGCCTACACATCATGTGAACTACTGCAAGATCTATGCGGGACTGTGGTCCTGTTGATCGACCCACAGCACCCCGAGGTTACAAGGACTCAGCTCTACCGCAGCAACATCAGTGATGCCACGACAGCGACTTTGCCACCTACCAGGTATATAATTCCAAACATATTTTTCCAAATTCTGTTCACTGCCTTTATAAATCTCAATCAACCCCTTTCCAAGCCACAACAACCGTCAATTTCCTGCCAAAATCCATGTATAAAATTTCGACCAACCTTTCAAAAATTTTCCCACCTCAAATTGTCCATCTACGCCATTATAACCCAGTTTAACCCCATACCCGCAATAAGAGGAAGCAGAGGATAACATCTACAGCGCTGTGATGCCTTCCAGATGCCTGGAAGATGTCAGAAAAGGCACCACATTCTCTGCAGGAAAAATGGCGTGCAAATGCTGATTCATCGCCATTGCAAGGAAAGCAGTGAAGGGTGAGAAAGGCAGCCATCTTTGTGCAGTGGATTATGTCAGGGCTCACACCACTAGCCAGGACACAGGACAAAGGAAGGGGAGGGAGCAAGCACCCGCACCACCCTCTCTGCAGCTAGCAGCAGTGCCCAGTGGGACAGGAGAGAGCAACGAAGGGATGAGAAGTTCCTCTCCTTCTCCGCACTCATGCAGCACGCCAGCGATCAGCTAGGCGGGTACCGGGTCGTTGACCCCCATGCCCGCATGCACTCGAGCGGGGCTGCCGCATCGTGACCACAACTCCACACATGTGGGCTGGAACTTTCAACATGGCCAGCTACACCACATCCACTGCGACATCAACACCAGTGAACTCGCAGTGCCTTAAAGCACTCCCATTGGACTTTGTTGACAAATTCGGGTGAAGCATGCAGTGTTATCATTGCGACCGCCGACCGAACTCGACAACAAACAGTCACGTCGTGACAACCCACGAACAACCACCCGCAGTAGAAACAGTGGTGCAACGGGAGAATTCTCAAACAGAAACAGTACAATCGCAAGTAATCAAGACATAATCAGTTAATTGTTGTGCAATCACCACTAAAATTGCCTAAAAATGCTCCTATTAATTAATTTTACACTTCCTGCAGGAATGTAATTCTACATCTTTTGACACTACTTGGAACCACATCGCACTCCGGATTCGACCATGGGGCCCATCGACATCGCGCACATCGGAAAAATCTGGGAATAAGCGGCGCTGCTTATCCCAGTGTTCCCTCGAATGGCTATTGCGTTTAACAGTCGTGAATTCTCAGGACACACTCGTTTAGGCCACAATCCATTGTTAAATATTATGACCCGCGGCCACGAATTACAGGGCGGCAAGAAAAGTGTGAACACCATTCTTGTCGACCTGCACTGATCGAGACAGCGACCTAATGTCGATCAGTCGAGTGACAACTTTTGGGCGTTAATCATTAATTTATCAATAGTGTAACTTCTGGATGCTCTCCTATTTTAGTCTAATACCGAGGGGCCGACCGACATCCAATTTTACCGTGAGAACTTAAGTGCGCAGTATGCACATTTCGAAAGCAGTATTGGCTGTCGGCAGGCCACAGTACCGATACCGCATAATAGAGTTTTGTGGAGTACAAGGTCAGTTGTATTCAGTTAGATGCAATACAAATGTGTGTAATTAATTCCGGCCTTTTATTGCTTTTACCTTAGGTAATTTAGGGCATGGCATCCTTAAGGCCGAAGTTTAACCTCAGTGCTTTGTGTTGGGTATTATGGGTCCTGCCCTCCATAGGCAGAGTAGAGTTAGTGTTTGTTAATGGCTGTGTAAGGGGGCCTTTACCCTTATGCTTGTATAGTGGTAGAAACCACAATTTTAACATCAGTGCCGGTAAGTGTACAATGAACACCACAACCAGCACGATGGCAACCTCCAGGAATCCCTGTGGCCATCGGCCCACGCCCCCAAGATTTGCACCGGGCAACACATCATCTCGCCCTACTTTGGACAAGACGCAGAGCGACCCACGTAGTTCCTTAGAGGGGCACACATCAACAACTGGTAGCATAAGGGTTTCTATGCATGTCATTCTTAATTCCTGCACACCTGTTCTTTGTCCATGTCCAGAAATACCCTTAAAAATGTTATAAAAGCACTTTCATGCATACCTCACATGGTAGTGTATCATTCCGCCATTGCTCCAGTCTGCTCAGTAAACATGGCGCTGCTCCACTTACACTTTTCTGCACTTGCACTCGTTTGCACCACTCTTGCAGTGCACGTCGCTAACACATTCGCTGCTGATCAGACATTGAGTGCGCATGTGTGCTGCTCTGGGGAAGCAGCCGGTGTGACAAATGGCCTAAGGCGGCGAGCAACACACGTCAATGTCTTGTGCGCCATGTGAGATCAGTTGTGCCCCCATGTTTCCTGTCCTTTTGAGCTCTGGATCACCACTTTCCGCTACTGGTGGTAATATATAAAGTACTAATTCCATTTGAGACCATCATTTCAAGAAGCTACAAAGATAAAATAATCAGAAAGACACCATGTGCTACTTCACTCCAAAAGTTTCCCAATGGAAAATGCAAGTCGGCCATATTGGGGTACAGCTTCACCAGTGACGTCAGACGACATCCACCACTAAGCACAAACTGAGGGGAAGTGCGCCAACTACCGCCCTCCTTCCATGCAGCATCAGGCGAGCAGTAACCACCCTTCCCATGCCGTGCCACACCAGGTGTTCCTGTGGGCCAAGTGACCAAGTGGTTGGCTGAAAAGTATCAAGAGCAAGTGTCTACCATGGAATGTTGACCAGAACGCCCGTATCCCAAAACACTTAAAATGGGCTTTCAGTTTGATGTAAGGATCTCGACTTGTTCACACTGCGGCAAGTTAAAATGCATAGGCATACTTGTGGGCCACATCTCCATCTGCACCTGCTCACCAGTGCTCACTCTATCGGCTTGAGCATGGCCGGAAACAAGGATGCCAACATACTGCTGGAAGTACACATGCCCTGGGACAGGAACCCGCACCGTACATTGCCGATGGTTTTTGTACCATTACTATGTGGAGTACGCCACCGCAGAAGCTAAGAAACACAGGATATGAATAATGGACATTTCCTGTGCAATGTCTGTGCAGCTATTGAGAAACCAGCATTTTCCGCATCAAGTATTTTCACATTCGCATTCAACTCCACCACTGCCCCGCTTCTGAATCAGTTGAACCTTCTCCGCTGAACATATGTCTGGACAGCAACCTGCAACAACTCTCAGCCACGCCCACCTCGGAAAATGTAAAATGACCCACGTGGCCAGCTGGCACAATCAATAATGGCTGCAGCTACCCCGCCACCACAGCGCATGCCTCCAAGCGAAAATGGGCCAACTCCAGCAGCACCTCGGAATACTGCAGCGGACTGCAGGACACCGACATCTTCATCACATCTGCAACACCAGTGCAAGTACGTCCTAGTGACAAGGTACCACAGGTACAGTGGATGCTGGAGATTGTCAACATGAAAGATGCAGCGACACAGTGCGGCATTGAAAGTGTAAGTGCCACGCCCACGATGCCATCTCTAGTGTTTGAAGTCACGACCGACCAACTGAAAACAACACGCACTCGTTCGAACAGTCTCATTGCCATACCACCTGCTGTGGTTGAAAACAAAACCCGCTGTATTGTGTTTGTATGCAGTGTGGACAAAAACAGTCCAGTAGGACCAGTGCATGGTTCGCATGCCAAAAATGCACAACTGACTTAACTCCCATTATGCTGGTGGAAACATAAACATTCTCGCCGTCACAACTGACAACAAATGTGCCGGCAGTTAGGCGTTGACGGCATACATGTTAATGGATAGTGATCTAGGGGCTAGAATAAACATGGGTAATTTTTCCGTATTGTGTATCGTAATAGGAAAACCATACAAACATTCAGTGTGTACTATAAAGTATATATCCCAATTGTTTACTTTGCAGTCTAGTGCTCTTTCGCGTATCCAACCAAGTTCTGTATCGTGTATCCGAATTCAGCAAGAATTATTCCGTATCGCGTATCCAAGCATTTTTTTTTTTTCGCAAATTTTCTCTCGCAAATCGCAAGATGGTGTGCGTGGGATGTAAAGTCGCAATGTTGAACACCAGGCAAGTTATTCATTCCTCGCCAGACATAAACACATTTCTCATCAAGCACGACATTCTCAAATTGACGATGCGGTGCGAAAAATGTGGGGAAGGCGAAGCGAAATTGGTGGAAAACAGGGGCTTTATTTACTGGTGCCGATGGCGAATGGAGGATGGTACTAAATGCAACTTTAAAGTGTCGGCGAGATAGGGCAGTTTCGTGGGAGATTCAAACTTGTTTACGGGCAAGATAGTCGAGTTGTGTTTACTCTGGTGCCTGATCAAATACCCTCGACAGCAGACTATAGTGAACGAACGTTTGTGCTTGGGAAAGACGGTCGTCGCCTGGTCGAGTTTCTGCTGCCAAGTGTGCATAGACTGGGTGTTGACATACAGGAAACGCATCGGCGGTCAAAGTGGTCGAGATCGACGAGACGAAATTGGGCAAACGTAAGAACCGCAAAGTACTTAAAGTTCACAACGAGTGGGTTTTCGGTGGAGTGCAGTGGAACGAACCGGCGGAATTCTTTTTGGTGCTGGTGGAAAAGAGGAAAGCAGCGACCCTGACCAAAATCATTCGCGAGTGGATCGTTCAAGGCACGACAATAATTCCAGACTGCTGGCGTGGTTGCAGCAACTTGGACATTCATGACTTCCGTCAGATGCAGGTGAATCACAGGCGGGAATTTGTGTGCAGCGGAAAGAGCGGAATGGTAAACACTCGAAACACACTAAAGATGAAGAGGGGCGAGACTTTGAGGGCGCACGCTCAAAACATCGAACGAAGTTGGTGTTCTATGCGATACAGCATTCCCTGCTTTGGCCGACGGAAAAAAAATCGTAGCAGATCCAAATTCTAGGGGAACGTTTTCACCATCATAAACGCCAAATTGAATGTCGCTTACCATCGTTTTATCCAATTCCAAATCCACTTTATCCGTAGATGATATTTTGATGTAGTTTAATTGTGAAATTTCGTTCAAAGTTGTTACATGATTGAATTTTTCGAGAAATTCTGGCGACGACAAATCTTTTATGGTAGCTTCTTACCAGAAGCTCATCTCGTCAAAGTCCTCGGCCCACTCTTGGAGTGATTGTGTTTGTTCAATGTCCATTTCGATACGAAATGAGTTTCTGCATTTTCCTTACATATACACGTTTGCTTATGCACAGAAAAAATTGCAATCTTCCGTTGCCCTTTTCACATATTTAGTAGTTATATCCCAAATCAACCGAACTATGGGTAAGACACATGCCCAAGACATTATTTTTAGAATGGTATTGGCAAATTTTTCCAAGTCCGTTTGAACCGCTCAAGTGGAAAATGGCTATTTTCTTTCTGGGCACTCTCACTTTTTTTCGTAAATATCTAGCCTGCTCTTCATTTGCTGCAATATAAATTTAATCCATGCTTCCTTCAAAATTGAACGAACTGTTTTGTGTTTGATGTTTTTCTCCTTAATTTCCCAGGGTATTCCACGTTATTTCGTGTACAAGTTGCGATTTTGTTCGAGATCGTTAGACATACTCTTTACCAAGTGTATGTATGGAACGGGTCTAGCTATATACAAAATGTTTGACCGTCGTTGTGTAGCATATCAAAACTCCAATTGATATTTTCCCCTGTGATATCTACCAAATTTAAAATCAACAACTAAAACAGAAGCTAGATTAATATTTTCCAACAGCTTACGTTTTTCTTCTGACCTTTTTCTACTCAGAGTAGGTATTTTGTCCTCTTCACTAGAGTCGCTTGAAGACCCTGAACGCCCAACACTGCTGTTGGTACTACTTTGTCTTTTCCTTTTTAAACTAAATTTTTGTGCTTCCCTTATGTCAAATACTTGTTCTTCTTTTATATCATACTTTTTCTCTTCTTTTATATAAGGCTTATGTGTTTCCTTTACATCGTCGAATGTACCTCTCCTCCTTCATCATCAGTGTCACCATCAGAATTCCATGTTGAATACCGTACTTGTTTGTTGATAATGTCTCCAGTTGTCTTTAGAAGAACATTGTATGGGTTCAGCTTCACGTTTACCATTCAAAGGCTGTAGTTGATGCGCTTTAGGTTCAGCTCAATGTTCATTAAACATCTTGTTGAAATATTACCTCGTCGTTGGAAATAGTCAAGGTAGTTATCACTCGGAAACTTCTCGCAGTCACTGCAACTGCACGAATGACTGCTCTGTGATTTCCGATGCGTATCTATATGAGAGTGTGAAAAAAAATAATTTTTTTTATAAGACAAAAAAACACCTACCTTATCATGTATGGATTTACTCATTTATTTTTTTCGCCATTTCTAAAACCAGAATTTGCTAAAGAGCTCGTGACCGCCAAAAACCATTTTGATTTTTTTAGCATTATTCACATTATGTAACACTGTGTCCTTATTACAACACATTGAAGATTCTGATTGAATGTTTTTATTGACAATTGAATGTTTATTACATTTGTTGCGTAATAAACAGAAAAAATAACATCGATGGAAATTTTAAACAAAATTAAAGATGAATACAATCGTCATCCAAACGACGTGCGAAAAAATATCTCTATGGTGATGGGCGTTCTCAACAAGCGGTCGGCCTTCGACGAGACCGTACCCTAATATGGCGAAACTTTAATGACTGCCGAAATGCATAGGGCTTGGAGAGGTTCGAAATCGGCTTTGATGTGGATATGGTTGCATTTAATGTTGGCCGGCAAAAATAATCGCAATAGAAATGAAAATTACGCCAATCTTTATCAGAAATTACTCGAAAAATTGGAATTTTATCCTGTGTTCCATGTGTTTCGATGGATACAGAAACAAAAAACCAATGCATAAAACACTCGCGGAAAATAACTTCCCGCTAGATTATATAATCTTATTAATTCATTCGAGCATCAAAGATGAGAAACATATTTCACAGATATATAACACCCCCGTAGTGATTGTTTTGGTAATGCTCGAGTATCGGCAGTTGAAAACAAAAAAACACTTATTTCGGTAAACGAAACCACTTGGCGGTGGGTAATTGAAAACAGCAATGACGACGAGGGTAGCGAGGGGGATGTAAGCAACATTCGAGACATGAGAAACTGGGCGAGTTCATCAAAATCTACAAAAGTGTTTTTTTTTCAAACAGTTAATCATGTATATTTACATCTTATTCGTGAAAATTTCGTTTAAGGAAACATGTCTGGATTTTTTGCAACGCTGGACAATATCAACCTCATATAAATATGTAAAAAGTTATTTACAAATTTCAATCAGAAACGATCAGTTACGATTACAAGGATTAATGTACGAAAAGAGACTAGGGTTATTTTATTTTTGGCTGGATAATTTGAAAAGACTGTTTTCGAAAAAAGAACGTCGAGATGAATCGCTGATGCAATTAATTAATACTTGAAATGCGCAAACGAAAATATGAGAATTGGGGAGAAATGACCCACGATAATAGAGAACGTTTAACATCACTGGGATTGTATTATTTTGGAAAAGGTTCGCGTCTCAGCTGCTTAGAATGTGGCAATGAAATATGCATATATGATGAAAATTGTAATCACGAATGTATTTACAATAAATAAATAAAAAAGCTCCTTTTTTGCATGGCACATTGTTGTTTAATTTCCTCCCCCCTCCGTTTGTAAAAAAAAAAAAAAAACAAAAAAAAATTTCTTACCAGTGTAACATTGTGTATAAGACGAAAAATAAATAGTTTTTCTTCCAGTCAAACACAAGTCGATGTTGTCGGACGAGACCAACGAATAATTGCAGAATAATATCTACTGTTTGTATTCTGCATTTCTGGCAAGAGAATACGGCATATTTTTTTCCTGTATGCCGCTTCGATCAACATTTTTGTCTCATTCTTGTTTGTAAGTATTCTGATATACGTCTTATGATCGCGAAAAGGATTATTGACTCGAGTAAAATGGACAAGAAGCGGGAACATTTTGGGAAAATTACCAAACGCATTGAGGAAATTGGCCGAGTAAATGTCGATGCGAAACTGGATCGCATAATAATGCAATTCGACGGTCGGTATGACACCAAATACAATCGAAACAAAATCATCTCCATTGTCGGATCCAGTGAACTCGGTAAAATCACCCCGCAGGAAATTTCGCCCTTTTGTTACGATCTTTTGTTGAAGTGTATGTTTGCTCATTGGTCAGCAAAAAAACAATGCGGAGCAAAGTACGATTGTGGGCTGGTTGCGCAAAAAACATGTTTGGCTTACCAACACATAATTTTGGACTTTGGCGTCGACTAGGAACACAATTTCGACTCGTACGAAGAGAACCTCGTTTGGCGCGATCGTGTGATTGAGTTTGTAGAGAACGCTACTGCAGTCACATTCCCATTTTACGTCAAGGGGTCTTGTCTGATGACACATTGGCCCGAAAAGGCCAACTTTCACCTAATTCTACCGATAGTGATGTATTTTTTTAATGCACATATTTTTTTGCCATCTTTGTCACATCTACTCTCAATCGAACGAGGGATTTGCACTCAAATTTGTGTTGGACAATCCAGAACAGTGTTCCTTGCCCACCATCCAAGATCACGTTCCCGAATGGCTGAGCAAGTATAATGATTTCAAAAAAAACTAATTCCCATTAATATATGGACTCTAAAGAATAAGCTCGTGTATTTTGTTTCTTTTACGATCCCTTCAAGAAGGGTGAAGCCATCGTAGTTTCCATAACTCGCAGTTCATCGCGAGAAGTTTCTTCTTTAAAACTCGATCGGACCGACGAATATGCCAGACGATACACATTCTAGATAAGGCAATCGGGCAAATGCGAAATGACGAGGAATCGATTGCGGTAAATGACCATCGGATGCAAACAGGAAACGATGTTGGTGCTTATTGCAAGGAAGGTTGGGAAAAGTCATCCATTGGATCAGCCGAGTACCATATGTCGCTGCATATTTCGTCGTGTGTGTTGAAGGAGAAATTACTCACAAAATTGAAAGTATAGGTGGAAATGACGATGAGAGTGTAATTACCGAGATGTACGAATTGTATAGAGTCCGCACGATCCAGAGAAATTTTCAGTTTGAGACCAACCAGTTGGAGAACACTTTGTTTATCGTGGAAAAACTGGATATTTCATCCAACGTCATATTTTCCGAGTAGACATTGGGAAGTGCCGAACATCAAGTTCCTTTTTAAGATCGTGAATTTTACCCCTTTAGTAAAGATCAATTTTATGTGATTGATCGTTTCTAGGAAGCGATACGACAACCCGACACTGACTTTGATCATTACAAGGAAAATTTCATGCATGCACTCATAGATGGTTTATTGGCTGAAGATTCAAACTTTTTTTACGTGGCCTACACTTTCTACATGAGTTATTGCAAAGCAAATGATATCGAAATTAAAAACATAAACATCACTGTTGAAGTAAATGAATGGCAGAACATGTGAATTTTGGGTAAGCAACAACAGTGATGGCAAGATCATCATAAACATAAATTTCCAAAAATATTTCGAAACGAACTAGAGACAAAGAATATGGTGATGAATGTGAATACGATGGAGATGAAGGACTATCCTCCACGAAAACGGTTATGTGTACTTGCATCATCATGTATGTTTAAAGAAAATTACGACTGGTTTGTCTTTGTTTTATCAGAGATGGTGAATCGTGGCTATGTGACGAGCATGTTGTCATTACTCGTTCGCTACGTCGACAGTAAAAACTTAATAAAGTTGATCGGATGTGTGTTCTAGTTTTTCAACCCGAACTGGTATCCAAAGTTCATCTTGAGTGGTTGGTGCACCTACGAAAATGTAATCAATCACTTGTACGCGGGGTTCTACAAGACCGACTTTCATTACTTTTTGCTTTCGTCCTTATGTGAAGGACCTCTCGACTGGACAAACCTGTTATATATAAATACGTCATATTTGGTGAATCCAATGATCGAGACGGCGGTGGTGATGATAACTTGGATTCGTCCTCGAATTTAAAAAAAATAAATTGTCGTCAGTGACAGCTAGTAAGGCAAATAATTTCTTCTTTTCGGACATTTTATTGACGAGGCTATGTGGGAACTTGGTGTTGTTGTTTTGCAATGGAAAGTTTTCGATCGTTCGCGAAAGCCAGTTGCCCTTTAGTCTCGAAATACAAGAGTACGAGGCAGTTCTCGACTATCTAGGTTACCAAGTCTTTCGCGATGGGTACGTTTTTAACCCATTACTAAATGTATTTGAAACAGCTGCATCTTCCCTGACGTGTCTGGTGGCTATCAAGCACCATTACGACATTCCAAAACCGATAATCACCATGGTACATTTCCCTCAAGTACAAGACCTGTGTTTCGACATCTTACTTAAATTACCACATTTCTTATCGCGGTTGCAATACAACAACTTGATGGTGATGTTACCCTGCCCGATATTTTCAAACATAGTGGCAAAGTAGTATGCATTAATCGAACCTGATTTCAAACCCCTCGACTACATCGATGAAAATTTTGTGGTTACGTTCAATGATTTGACTCTAAACTACAAATGGCCTACAACACTAATAGAAAACTTAAATCTTATTACCGGCACCAAATTGGCGATTGCCTTCAAGATTTCAGTGTACTTGCTATATATTTTAACTCAGAAGTACGCAGTGAACCTTACAAGTTACTCCATTTATACATTCCATTTTCGGACAGCACATGCCAAACTACTCGGTTTGGCCAACTTTATTTTCGACTCGAAAAACATTCTTCAGTTTATTGATTTGTTAAAGAATGGCATGAGAAACCAAAGTGGCGTTGGCGGTAGAGAAGGAGACTCGGACGATGAACATGATCGTGGTACGGAAATTGATGATGGCGATGAAAGAACGACCACACCGTTCAACATTTCGCAATCTATGAATTATTTTTATGCAACAGTCGAGAAATTATTGCATGTAACGCGAAAACAACTCATTGCCGAGGATAGTGCCAAACAAATAGAAAAAATTGCGGCTACAGCTTCCTTGCCGATAGAAACTATGTTGTCACAGCTAGGTCGTCCCGAGTACAGTTTTCGAATATCGCCATTGTCAAGTTCAATGTCCACAATGGGTGATGGAAACGAGCCGCTCAATGAGGATAGTTTCGGATTTGTGGTGCAAAACTTGAAGTTTGGAGATGAAGAGCAAGTCGAATCGTCCATCGAGCTGACCGAGTTCGAGGATGGATTTGTATGTAATGCGTTCTTCATCTTTTCGTGGTTGTTGCGTATGGGGTTTCACAATTCCTTTGCAGATGGACCTTTTTTTTTTCGATATTAAATTAAAATTGCTTCGAAATTTATAATAATATGACACAACTTGTTATCGAACATGTTGGCCAATCCGTGTACATGAATCACATAAAAGACCTTACTAATTTACTGCGATCATTTTGTGAAAATTCGCGAGCCAAATATTGAGTGACACCATCTCAAAGAACTTTACGATAAGTACAAACACTTGAACGTCTACCCAAGAAAATACCACACCACATCTGAAGAGGACTTGTTACTCACCAAGTACTTGGATCACGTGTATATTGGATTTGTGTCCATGATTTTGTATGGTGAATTCAACATGGATTTGATAGTCACTCTAATGACGTTTATGGCATCTTTAAATTTCCGAGGTAATCAGTTGCGGAATTCCCTGATACTTTACGGTAAGACTGGTGCAGGAAAGAACATACTTTCAGATATTCTTTTGAAGCAACACAAAACGGATATCGCGAGCCATCTCACGTTGAATTCGGCCAAGATCCCACACAACGATCACAATCCCCTATTAGTTGCCCTGATTCACAACATGTGTGTATGCGTCGACGAGTTAGACTCGTTCAATGCCAGCTGCTTCAAAGTGTTTTGTAACACGGGATGTATGCCCTCAAGGTTCATGTACTCAAACATGTCGGTCAAATCACAGATAACTTCTAAACCTATAATTACCAGACATAAAATGCTTTTGGTTGTGGACATGGCCATGATGGGTCGATTACTTCCCATTATGAAAAGGTTCCAATTCGTTCAGTTCAATCCCAATAACCCGCTAGTCGATTGCTTGCTCGACAAAGTGGAACTTGGTAACCACAGCAAAACGACCCCTCTATTGGGAGGTATATTATTGACTCGACGTGTACCAGAATTTACACCAGGACAACATATTTTGGGAATTCACCTTCTCAATACGATGTTACGCATCAACTTGTTTTTTACAAAACAAACACGCCAGTTTCCATGCCTAAGCCCTCATACATCGATGCAAAATATCAAGAATGCATGTTGAATTCACTCTTCACTTTGAAATTCTTTTCGGCAGTAAAGGTACGTGTGGCCAACAAAAAGTTGTCGGAAAGGCGACAAATGGAATTTACGGAAATGTGGTATGAAAATTATAAAAGTTTATTTCCCGAAACAAATTTAATGATTTTTACCACGAAGTTTGTGACAAACTAGACAAACATTTTGATAAATGTGATAGAAACTACAATATTCTATTCTCTCTTCCAAAAATGTAATGCTTTTGGAAAAACAAAAACTAAAAAATAATAATTTGATTTCATAATATTCCAATTTCCTGAATATCTTGCCAATCAGTGGCTACTTATTGGCATAACTCTGTTCACACACAAACACACATACACACACACACATTTATTTGTCAGCCCGACACCAATAAATGTAAATAAGGTAAATGATTTTTTTATCACCTTAATCGGGCTTTCATTTAAAAAAACTATTTTTTATATCTTTCAAAAACTCAAGCTGAAGATAGCCAAAGATCGATTCAAACTTAATGTACTAATATACATAGATTGTTGATACCAACACCCGTTGTAGGGGTGGATTACCAATACCGACATTGGGTACAAATACCATCATCGAAATTATGGCAAGTATACAAAGCGATGAACTCAAGCTTAACGTGCTGATATACCTAGACTTTTTTTGGACACAACAACCTTTGCAAAGTCGGATACCGTATCAAGTCTGGTACAAGTACCAACACAATAGTAAATGGGTGTATGAAGCGAGAACTTCTTCAGCAACATCAAGCTTAACATACTGATATACCTAGACTTTTTTTTGGACCCAAAAACCTTTGCAGAGTTGGATAACGTGTCAAGTCTGGTACAAGTACCATCATAATGGTAAATGGACATATGAAGAAAAGTGTTCTCCAGTGAGTATTTTTTTTTAAATATAAATAAAGAGTTGTTTTAGTTATATATTTGTGGGTGATAAAAAAAATAATTTAAACGTTTACATTACTTGGAGCCCAAGTAAATGCAAAGGAACATTTATTATTATACTTACCCCCTTTCCTTCTGCACTGGGAAAAAGAGTGATGTTTCCACATTCAGCTCTCATCATTAAATGAGGTCCTTTTTTCAGATCCTGCTGCCATATAAGCTAAATCAAAAGGAAGGGAAGTGAGCGGAAATTAAATACTGTACTCTGATTTGTTGTTGATGGTAGAATAAGGGGCAGGGGGAGAAACTTATCCAATAATCGCCTTGGATTATGACATCACACGAAACCGTGTAATGTAACCACAGTTGTATACTTTCGAGAAATATTACAATCATGTGTGTTGTGAACAACAGTTGTTTACTCACTCATACCTCTAACTTCAAAGAGTTTGCACAGTCTACTGAGCCTTGAAGTATGGATTAAAAATGGTATGCTAGTAAAGACTATGTAAAAGATTTTATTCACATATACGAAAAACACTAGAGTGGTATAGAAATGCCGATTTCCGAACAAATGCAAAAAAAGTGACTCAAAAAGTTGCAGTTTGGAGCAGTTGCAAAAACAGTGGATTAAAAAAGTACCTTTGGGAGCAGTTGCAAAAAAGTGGATTAAAAAGTTGCGTTTGAGCACAACCGCATAAAAGTGACTCAAAAAGTTGCATTTAGTTAGATCGTAGTCTTTAGAAAAAAAGTTGCGTTAAACTTTACATTTGAGTGCATCTGAAAAAATACGCATAAAAAGTTGCGGTTGCGCACAACAGCAAAAAAAAAAATGCCTAAAAAATTTGAAAAAATAAAAAATAAAAAATGTTATATAATAAAGATAGATCAGTTGCTGAATGTATTAAATGGAACCAAACAATTTAATGAACTTTCCGAACTTACAATTGGGCAGTCCTATCCCATAAACCAGGCTGAAATAAATGATACACAGTATGGATACAAAGTGATTATTACTTCTGGAAATTTTAAAGTAACCTTACCAGACAGATATGTTCAGATTTTCAGTGAAAAAGTTTTCAATGATGTTAATCGTGGAGGTATAAGTTTTGCATATGATTGAATGGTGGATTGTGGTGTTAAACAAATGCATTCTATTCGGTTTTTAAAAGAGTAAATGATCGTCGTCGTATAATTAGACATCAGTTGATTTTTATTTGTGCTCATATCTCTATAAAGTTTTTTAATGGTTATCCAATCATTAAAACACAATTATCGCTCTCGCTTCGACAACGTGCTACAACATAGTCTAATTAAAAATTTAGATACACATCTCCAAAACATTGAATTCTTTTTCTAAATCTTTCATTGCCCTTTCTATAGAAATGTTATTCATCTTTATCACATGAAACTTTAATAGTTTTTAAATTATTAAAGCTATTATATATGGAATATGACAACTTCCAACCAAAAAAAATCTAAGGTCTCATCTCTAATAACACTTTTCTTTCGGACAAATTAAAGTTAATTAACTTACCTTTTTCATCCTTCATTTCAATTATTATTTCATTAACATGATTTGTTTGAACAGGAAAAGATAATAGATAAGCTGGTTCGTAATAGATAGTGTCTCCAAATCCAAATGTTGTTCTTGGTTTAAAAGTGGTAATTATGTTAGATTCTATATGATAATATCCATTATGTTTTAATATTATACCATTTACTATATTTATTGTTTCAAATGGAGCAAATTTTGGAATTGTATCGCCATAATGGTCCACATTTGCTTTCAGAGTTTTATTTTCCACAAAACCCAAAAGTTTTCCTATTGAACACCGTTTTCCAAGCTGTAATTTAAGCATACATTTTACTTTCACTCTGTTTGTTATTTTGTCCAGCTCTAAAGATATTTCATTTTCTTTCCCATCCATTGAATCTACACTAAATGAAAAAAAAAATGTTTTTATAGTTTTTTCAAGATCTTTTAAGCTATATTGAGCAAGTGAAATTTCAACTGCTGATTCCATATCATTCTGGCCTACAAAATATATCTTATTTTTCCCAGAGATAATATTATGCATTAGATAATTAGTATAGAACTGAACTAAAGCCAATGAGTACCACTTTATCTCAAAAGGGTAATGAAGTCTTCTCTTCAACACTGATTTGTTACCTGTTAGTTTGAATACTTTACTCATTTATTGTATTATTTTAAAAAAATTGATTAATAAATGAGCAAGAAAAACATGAAACATGTAGACTGGGATATTAAAATAAGAATACCAGACAAGACTGAATCGACAAAACGTCATGGAGAATTATTATCTAATAATATTAGATGATTGATAGTGGGTCCTAGTAACTGTGGAAAAACTACACTTATGATAGATAATTTTATATATGCTTAGGGATGGTTGGACTTTGGTACTCTCTATGTGTGTTCAAAAAGTCTGAACCAACCAAAATATATCAATTTAAAGAAAGATATAGATGTAGCATCAAAATTATTTAATGAACAGATAGGATACTTCTTTCCATCAAATGAAGAAATGGTTGATGTAATTGAATGCCATAAAGAGTCTGTAGTTGTTTTCGATGATATCATAATTGAAAATCAAAATATGGTACGGGATTATGTTACTCGCAGTAGACACAAAGATATTGATTGTGTCTATTTAGCCCAGACATACTCAAAAGTACTTAAGCAGCTTATAAGAGACAATGACAATTTTCTTTGCATATTCAGACAAGACGATACAAATCTTAAACATATTCATTGTGATTTTGTTGGTGGTGATAAGTCGTTTGAGAAATTTAGGGAGACTTGTTCAAAATGTTGGAATAATGAATATGGTTTTTTTTTTACAATAGATATGACACGTAAGTTAAATAATGGTAAGAACCATAATACAATTAGAGACTTTTTAAATCCTTAGATTATAAGTAAGTTTTGTTTTCAATGGAAGTGTTTACATTAAAAACTAACATAATTTGATATTTTTAAATGTATTCATATACCATAACTATTTCAATAAACACAATTGTACCTTCGGGTAAATTGTGGGCTTTTGGTATTTTAAAATATATATCATCAGGGTATACTTCAAAAGTTTTATACATGTCAATTTTTTCTTTTGATAATATAAGTTAACACTTTTATATTTTTCTGGTTTAATTATTATTTCAACTATAGTTCCATCTCTCACAAAAATTTATTCTATTTGATTACCAAAGTAAAACACTTTTTCTTTTGAACTGTATTTCCCAACTAAATGAATAATGTTAATTCTGTTTATCTGACAGTACTCTAAATTGATTGCATCCATCAGTGCAATGGGATCTCCCACATGTCTTAGTCTTTTTTGTTCAAAATCTATATTATTATCTACTTCCAAGTAAGTAAGATAGGTTTTAACCAATGATATTTTATTTCTTGTCAGTGTGGCTGTAAAGTCATTGAACTGTGTGTAGGAAACAAAATCACTGGGATTGATCTTCTCAGTAGTTGTATCATTGTCCATGTGTTCTTTAATTTGATCTTCAATCCAAGAGCTCATTTATGCTTTTCCACATATATCCATTATTTATTAATAGTGAAATCATTTTTGGAAATTTAAATTATGTGAAAAGTGATTTAGCGCAATTACACACAAATGACCACAAGTTACTTGATTGAAATTTTGAATTCTATCATAGTTACAAAAAATATTACTTCCGAGATATGCTATGAACGAATCAAAATAATATTTGTTGTTTGCTTTTTTTCCAATAGCATATCCAATGTGTACCAGAGTTTGTTGAAACATCTAGATTAACAATCCCACATTCATTATCGAGTGGCGTGTTAAGTAGCTCATCGATCATTAATACACCTCGAAAATCTTTAATGTTTAATTTTTTAACCATTTTATCAATATCAAAGTTACTGAGTGGAGTTACTTTTTTTTTAACATTCTTTCCCCATTTAACTTTCTTCAATCCCTTGCAGTATTCCTCCATAGCTAAATTATGTCTGTGTTGTTCTTCCAATTCTTGGTTTTTCTTCTTGGCATTAATTACTGATGTAGCGATAGATGATGCACCGCCAGCTAACGCTCCTAGAGCTCCCAATGCTGAGAAAATTGAACTGTGAGACCATTTTCAGTTTTTATTTCTTTGGAGATTTTCTTAAGTTGTGGAACTGAAATTGTGATAGACATCCCTCTGTCTTCCTTTAATTTCTTGTTTTTACGCCCTAGCTGGTCTTTCGTTAGGAAATAATCAATATTCAAACCCTTCAGCTCCTCATTAGGAACTTGAAATACAAATTTTTTACTCCCATTTATTATAACAACTATTTTATCATTTCATTTTAATTCCCCAGCCAAGGTTACGTTTAATATTCATCGCAGATCCAGTAACACCAACCCACAATCTCTCATTGAGATCAGCATCTGAACTTAACAATCTTTTGAATGCTTTCTTCTCTAGTTCTTTGTCAGCTACATTTCTTTCAGCTAGATCTTTATGATGATGATATGCTATATCATGTTCCATTGCAGCCACATCTATTATATTAATGGGTTTATCACCACGCTCAATCCTCTCTTTTAGTCTGCAACCCGGACCTAAGTACTGATAACCGGGTGCATGCAACTCAAAATGTAGTGAATTTATTACGTCATTGAGTAACCCTTTTTCATGATGCTCCGACTCCCAAAGATTATGTGGTATTGTGTTTAACATTCGTATCAGATATTGTATACCTTTTGGATTATTCACAACAAAGTCACTAAACTTGCTGTTGAGCATATTCATTATTCCAACATTTTCATTGTAATAGTTATCATTTCCAGCATTCTCTTCTCCATAAATAATGAGAAGTCTATCAATGCATCCTAACATCATCCATCCATATGTATTCTTTGGGATAGTCTGTATATTTCTTTATACCTTTCCCCTTTCTAGGTGAGGGATGTTTATTTTTAATTGAATCGTAAATAGGTTTAACAATAATTTTCCATTTATTCCCTTTACTCGAATTTGATGTTACCAAGTTTGGATCATTGTTTTAAAAAACTGTGTTTGTATTTGCCAGGATACAATTATAGTGTTCATAGTTGGATGCAGTGTAGTCACTTTCTGTTTCTTTATTACTAGTTAGTAATTTCATCAAACCATCAGTTCCAGTGTATGATCGGCCGTTTACAATAAATTTGTCATTGATGAATTTTACTTTGCTATCACCATTCGCTATCACAATCTACCTTTATCAGACTTTAGTAAAAAAACATTGTCTTTGCAGTAAATTGAGAAATCGGCCTCTTTCTGAACAATAAATGTTGTTTTGTAGTTAGTTAACTGTGAGATATCAGTTTTCAAACGCCCCAATGCTTCGTCATAGCATTCATCGTCATAGCATTCGTCATCTTCAATGTGTTTAACACCATCGTCATAGTGTTCATTGTCATCGCCATAGCGTTCATCGGTGTCTGTTTTACCAAAAAGTTTTCTTTCAAAAGATGTTTCTGTTTGTGTCTGTGGGTAATCTAATTTATTAACAGCAAATGGAACAAGTTCTTTTATTATGGTCATATTTTCATTTGATACATGTCCAATTTTTGTCCCAAATCTTCTATCGCATCTATCAATGGTTGATCGTGTTTTTTATTTTTTATCATATTCATCTTGGCGAAATTTTCTAAAAGTTTTAAACTTTTCAATTAGCTGTCTTCTTCTATCTATATTCTTCTCTATAATGTTTACAATTTTTTGTTGCCTCATTTATTATATAAATAAATAAAATGAACAATGATAACTTAAATGTATACTGTCTCAAATGTATGAAATATACACCAAGTGATAAAATTTCATGTGAACTTACAAATAATAACAAAGTAAGAATTAAATGTGTTTGTAGATGTTGTGTTACCAATAACTCGATATTCACTAGTGAGGGTATAAAAAACAATATTGTAAACGAAATTCATAAACCAATGCGAAAAAACTTCCCCACAAGAACTGTTCTATTTCTTGGCATCAATGATCTTTGGCAAGCTGATTTAGTTGAGATGAATTCTGGATCTTTAAAAGGTATACACAGAATTAACAAAGGGTTTAAATATATATTAACTGTGATAAATGTTTTTTTTTTCCAAAGATGCATGGGCAATACTAATCAAAGATAAAACTGGTGAAAATGTTATGTTAGCATTTGAAACTATTTTGAATGATCGCAAACCCATGCATTTACAAATAGACGAAGGGAAATAATTATACAATAAATCATTTAAGGCATTAATGGCCAATAACAATATCTATCACACACTATTCAACATACAGTGAAAAGAAAGCTAGTGTTGTAGAAAGATTTAATAGAACATTGAAGGAGAAAATGTGGAAGCTATTTACTGCGCAGGGAAACTATAAATGGGTGGCAATATTACCTAAATTAATAAGTGAATACAATAACACTGTTCACAGTACAATCGGAATGAAACCCACCAATGTGAATGCAAAGAATGAAAGTTCTATTCTAATCAACATGTATGGAGGAGAAAGAAAAATGGTTAAACCAAAGTTTGCAATAGGAGATAAAGTTCGTATAAGTAAAAGTAAAAATTTGTTTGAAAAAGGATATACACCAAATTGGTCCACTGAAGTGTATTTGAGGTGTGTGAAGTATTGCACACACACCCCACGACATACAGAACATTAGATTTAAAAAATGAACTTATTAAAGGTATTTTTAATGAGCCAGAGCTGGTTTTAAGACAAAATATGATAAAACTACTTAGTGGAAAAAGTTTTGCAGAGAAAAGGAATTAAGCTGCCAATTAAATGGTTAGGTTTTGATAGTAGTCATAATTCTTGTGTTGATAAGACAAGTGTAGTGGCTTAAGAAATTTTTTTTATATAAAAACGGATCAACAAAAAATTTAAAGTTATGAGCGTCAGTCATTTCTGCCAAACGACCAAACAAAAAATAATTTAAATGAATACAACAAGCACATTGAGTTTGATATTCCTATTGGCGATGCATTTTCACATCCGAATGAAGCTTATTTATACCAACAGAATAAGCTAACTAAAAGAGATACAAATACAGATTATGAAAAAGCTTCAACTATTGATCTTTGTGAGAATTTCTTCCCATTCCACTTCTCAAGAATAGAGTTCTATAAATATCGTTGTATAATCGAAAGTATTGACAACCCTGCCATCACTTCAACAATGATGCATACATTGCTAGGTTCGGAATCAGAATCAGCATACTTCCAAATGTCGGGCATAGAACTATGTAAATATGTCAGCAAAGATATTTGTTTGGGTTTATAAGATATCGTAATGAAATATGCTGGAAGCGTGGGTACAAGATCACATTCATTCGGAATTCTAATGATGATGCTTCTTTTTACAGAAGACCCCCAAAGAAAGCAGATGGATCTGATGATGAAGACAGTAGACCAGATACTGGTAAAATTATGATTTAGAAAATGGAAATTCTATGGCCAATTTTTGAATACGATCCTATTTTTGGAGACGAAATTAAAGTTAAATTATACAAACACCCCAAAATTCCAATTTATTTTAATTATTGGCAGTGTCTTGAAACCACTACCTACTAATGCAACCTCATTTCAGTTTGATATAAAAGATCAGTTCAATTCAATCCAACTCGATATGCCAGACTTTGTCGTTGTTGGTTTTCAGCAAAACAGAAAAGAAGATCCTGGGCAATTCACACACGGTTCAATGTTTGACTCTTGTTTTGTCAAAAATATTTATATTAAAAATGGACGGAATGAAGTGTTTCCCAAAGAGAATTGGAATTTAAACATTGATGATAAAATTTTCGATAAGATGTGTATTGCTTACAACAATTTTAGAAATTCAAAGACTAAACTAGATACCCCTTATCGTAATAATGAACTATGCTTCAACTCTGGGTCATTTATTGGGAGAAGACCATTGTATGTTATTGATTGTTCTTACAGAAAAACTGCTATTGTAAAAGATCGAACTAATCCGAAACTTACAGTTGATTTTAATAATCCAATATCAGGTACAACTATTTGTAATGTGGTACTAGTAAGCCAAAGAAACCTAATTTATGATGCTAAAAGTGAAGGAATCACAGAGGACCAATAGAGCGCAAACATGTATGGTTATTAGTTTTTAATGTATGGTTATCCATTAAAAACATTTACTGTTATAAAATATTTCATAGTATCACTCTTTTTCAATTTTGTAGTGCCCCCATGGTAGCATATTAATGCCACCTTTAAGAATGAATCTTTTATCATTTCGGGACTTAATGCTTTTTTTCTCATCTCAATCGTATAGAGTTCATGTTTCCTACTTTTAATAAGATTCATACTTTTGTACAACACTTTTTTTTTTTTTACCAAACAAACACTTTCTGTAGTCATCAAAACTAATCCCATTTCTAACTACAGTGTTTTTCACACCCTTTGCTCTTTTCTTTAGACCACCTTCCACATTTATTGCATACATTTTCGAATTCAATCCTATAAATTCTTTCATTATTTTTCCATTACATTCATCTTTCATTTTGCCAATAAGCTTTTTCTTAACTAATGGTATACCATATGGATAATCTTTTTTATAGTCAGAAATATCGAAATGATCGAACATTTCTATCACATCACTGTAAAAGTCTGGTGTTTTTGTATAATAGATGTATGGATCAGCATCTTTGTAGCAGAGTTCAGTATTTTTCCCATACTTTGATTTCATTATATTATAGTGAAAATCGTACATTAATACTTTCGATAGATCAAGTATGCTCATTCCAACATAAATGGGTTTGTTAAAGCACAGTTTTGTGTCAATCATATGAACTGTAACCAAAGAGTTAGTAAATATAGTCCTCTCTTTAAAGTTTGGTACAGCCACTAGTTTATACATTTGCTTAGAACTTGTGCATAACCATATATCCACTCTGTTTCTAATAATTTCCATTGTTTTTCCAAAAAAAAAAAAAAAAAAAAAAACTGAATTGTTCATTAATTTGTAGAAATCTTTTTGAAAGTCATTTGTAGACTTTCTTCGCATATTTGTGTGTACATCAATATAGGACTTGAGCCAATCTGATTGATCGAACTCCAGAACTCTATGGGTCTTTTTCAACTTCATTCCGAGAGATAGATAGTGCTTAAGAATTACATAGTGTAATACATATTTTTCTTTATCATACAGAGTAGTCAAGAGTTTGGGATTTTTTGAACCGTCTGGTATTATATTCTCTGATGCCAATGCAGATATTTGTGGAGATCGTGTAGTTCATGTGGGTATTCCTAATTAAACTTCTAATATATAACCTTTTCTAGAATCATTTCGTATTTTTGTTACATCTATATTTGTATTTCTCCACTTAAACCCACCATAGCGTAAATACTGGCTCATAGCCTATCCATATAAATTATTGGTGTCCATATCAATAAGATAAGAGATTTCCTTTGTATTATCATAAGCATTCATATATTTATTATTTGCTTTGGCATATCGCTTACAACATTGTGAAATTCCACCACGAACACCTTTTTTCTATTATCAAAATCATGTCGTAATCTGTTAATAATTCTAGTTGTATTTTAGCATGTTTTAGCATAACATCCCACGCTAACCCTGGGGATGTGAAATACCATGCTGGATCTAGCTTATATGTTTTGAGACATACATCTCAAAAATTTTTCATTATATCAGACAATATCAATACATCAGATTTTTTATAGAGTTATATATACTCTCTTAGAGATTTTATGTTGAATTTTTCCCACACCTTTATCTCAAATTTGTATTCTTCGTCTGTAATGTCACAATTATTGAGTTTGTTATTAAATGCATCTTTGGATGGAAGTGATGTCTCACAATTTTTCAGCACTATCCATGTAATCATGTGGATAAACACCTTTTCTTATAACAAAGTCAAGAAATTCATTGGAAAAATGCTTACACGTTTCTCGGAATTGGCTTCTGGAAAGGTTGCTAGAGAGTTTATCGATACTACTAGCCATAAATTTTGAGTTAATAAATCTAAGATTTACACTTTCACATACATGTTTCGTAAAATAAATATGTTTTTCTTTGTTGTTGGGAATTAGATCAATAATATTTTCATCGATGCCAAGATCGCTTATGAATAAATGTGTGTCATAACAAGATAGATTGTGTATAAACACTGGTACAAAACATGGATTCCTATATGATAAATTACAATCTCTGTGTGCAGCTCCCCTAAATTTCCCTGTAAGATGATCATGATCTCTCACAGAATCACCATTCAAAGACTTTAAACAAATTTGACAATGGGTAGCTGTATCAGAAACAATTTGATCTTTCTGAATTAGTGGAAGCATTGGTTTTTCATTTGTGTATATATCACCAATAGACTTTGCTTCTTCCATTAGCATTTTAACGAATACAGTAGATGCATCAGATCCTTCATAAGTTACTGTTGGATTATAGTATCCATGTATGTATTTTACATAGTAACAGAAGCTAATAGACTCGTGTTTTGGTATATATATATATATATATATATATATATATATATATATATATATATATATATATATATATATATATATATATATATATATACACACATATATAGTGACCATTATTTGATACTTGTGATGCGATAATTCTCGAAAGACTTTTTATCCAGCAGTAGTGGTCGTTCTTTTCGTCTTTGATATAGAGTAGGTTATTGTGCTTATACATCTTTTTTTGTTGTTTTTTAATGGGGAGATTGTATATTTCTTACCACTGCCTTTTTCTTTGTATGCGTATACATTAATAGAAATTCCACTTCTTTTCTCAAAGGTTGGTATGCTATCCAATTTCATAGGAAATTCCAAACCCTTAAGTGCATCATCAAACTCATGTTCGTAAGCTGTGTATTTATTCACTCTTTGGGGGTCTCTTTGTACTTGATGCAATGCAGATAGAACAGACCACAAAAAACATTTTTGATCATTATTCTTAACCTTAATTACCACCTGCTTAGCTTTGATTTTTTCTTGTAGATCAACATAAGAACTGCCTTTGAATGGCACATATTTATTTATTCGCACTTCTAGTTTAAATATTCTGTTTAGTTCCCACAGAGATATCTTTGTTTCGAAAGCCCCCATCTCATCTATGATTTTCGATATGCTGTTGGCATAATATTCCTCCAGATTAGTCTATTTCAGTATAATTTCGTTCTTTGTTTTAAAGGAGCTTTCTACATATTCAATATTCTCACCGATTCCCCTTATGTATTCAGTGAACAGTTTCAAGTCCACTATAAGGGCTTTTAATGTTTATTAATTAGCCCTGTGACAGTTTCTTTTACATCATTTAGGAAATGATTTGGGTCTTTGTATGCATTCACATTCTTTACAGCATAAGTCTTGATCCTACTTTGAAATGCTGTTTCGATTTCTTCTACACTGAATCTGAGTGTGTTCTTATGAATTTTACTTCTCAAGTGACTTCTTATGAGAGATGGTTTGTAAAAGTGATTACAAGTTTCACACTTGACATACTTCTCTTGAGATTTCTTCTTTTTTTTCACAAAAATATCTTTCTTAAATTTATTATCATTCCAAAAATTACCAGTTGCATTACCATTATTCATTGCCATGGTCGTCATCATATTAGACATCAGTTGATTTTTATTTGTGCTCATTTATTATATACAATATTTTATTTTTTACGTTTTCAAAATTTTTAAACCACTTTTTTTTGCAACTACACCTAAATTCAACTTTTTACGCATATTTTTTTCAGATGCACTCAAACGCAAAGTTCAACACAACTTTTTGAGTCACTTTTTTGCGGTTGTGCGACAAACGCCACTTTTTAATCCACTTTTTTTGCAACTGCTCCCAAATGCAACTTTTTGAATCACTTTTTTGTAACTGCTCCCAAACACAACTTTTTGAGCCACTTTTTTTTTTGTGTTTGTGCTCAAATCTGCACTTCTATACTACTCACTAGGATCTTTGGAACAGATATAAACAGATGTATAAATGCACAAATGCAAGGTATAAGCGATTTCGAGAATTACTTGCATTTACAGTCGAGTATGGAGAACATGATGTAGACAAATACACCATTAGCAGACGGATAAATTCTTTATGGAATTCCTACATAAGGGAGTGGAAGAAGGTAAAATATGCAAAGAAGAATGGTTGTGTTCATAAACCAACACTGTGGTACTTTAATCTGATGAAATTCATTCACTCTAATGAACGAGGAGAGACATATTCGACCGCGATGAGGGTGGAAGATATGGGGTGTGGGGTTGTGAACAACACATCCATCAAACATGGAATGATGAATGTCAACACTGTATTTTTCCAATGTCTGTCAATAATGAGGTAGTTGACTATGCCGCCAACACATCTGTCAACAGCGGGGTTGGTGACAATACAATCAATACAGCATTCAATGGTGAGATTGGTGACACTGCAGTCAATACATTAATCAACGATGAGGTTGGTTAGATTGCAGTCGATACCTCAATCAATAATGAGGCTATAGACAATCTAGTCAATGCGTTCAACAGTGAGTTTGGCAATAATGCAGTCGACACAACCAACACACCCGTCATTCGCACATCTGGTACCTCTATTAGTGATACAATCAATATACCCATCAATGGTGAGGTTTTTGACATATCTGTTTTTTTATGAAATTGAAGAAAAAAAACTCATACGAATGGAACCTTCACAGAGGAGTTACTCAAAGTCAATTATCAACCATGTAGTAGATGTGGGTTTGCATAAAGGGTGGTCAAGTTGAGAAAGATGTAGTATTGTACTTGAAAAAATAACTTCACATGTATATAACATTTATAAAATCAAATAAAACAAAATAAAAAAACGAGTTTTTATTTGTATTTTTTTAAATTTATTTTCACATCATCTATGAAATCTCTTGTCGTAAATGACACATTCACTGAATTATTTTGGAAATCTCTCATTTGCAATATCCGCATAAACTTTGTGTTCTGTTAGATAAGATTCATAACTTTCAAACTATTTTTTAAACAATTCATTGACTGTTTTTGTGTATGTTTTTATGGAAGTCTGAGGCGTGGCTGCATTCAAAATTGCATGAATATCTTTTACGCAATTGCGTAGATATTTACCATAATGAATCTGACAAATTTCGGGCTGTGGCACATTGTGTATTTTTTGTCCCGGTGGTAATTTGGAATACTTTTCCAAAGTCGGGTATCGTTCTGCCTGACAGTCTTTGGGATCGTATAAGAGGACCGTTTTCTTACGGCCAATGTAGGAAGAACCAAGACAATCAATGTACCTTTGACGTGCAGATGAGTTTTTGAGCCTAACCAACTTTACATTTTCGCACAATTCCGTCTGATCTATCAAATAGAGGTAGTTGTAAATGGCCAACAATACATTTTCGAAATTGACGAATTTTCCCAATTTATAACATTTGGTTACTCTGGTCGTACTTGCAAAGAAGAAGGCAAGTGCAGCGATGTAGTTATAGATTCGTTTCACGATGCATTGTGCTCGTAACCTTTATGAACAAAGTGTGGGGTGTGCACCCAGTCGCAGGAGCGACCAAATGCAGAGCAGACACAAGGGCACACAGGCGTAATGCAGCTAGTGGTTGCCATAGCACCGCAAAAAGCCGCAGAGGAACACAATTAGGTCAGTTATATTAACCTGAGATGTTTAAGGCCTCATTAAAGACATTGTTGTGTTTTCTCATTAAAGGATTTATAATGTTTTGTGTTTATTGTTCTGCAATTTCTTTGCAAGGTAATGTGGTATCTATTCTTATCATTTTTCCACCAAGTACTTTGTCCATTTCATTTCACCAGGGTTTTATGTTGCAATTGTGTTTATGTAATTTCTAAGAGCACTATTTATTTGTTAACAAGTCATTAGTTTAGTTTTGGCAAATCATGCCATAAAGTATTCCCATTTCGGTGCGAGGGCAAGCCATGGCGAGTCCCCGGGTCGGACGGGAGAGTCAGTCAGCGCACAGCAAGCCAGGGATGGTGGAGTGCATGCAGTAGGCTCTGGCATTTTGCCACACATGCCAGGCGACCATCATTTTGCAACTGGACATGTAATTACAATAGACTTAAATCATGTGGAACATTTTTCGTACCTATTTGCTTGGTATGCCACCTCCACTCCTCTGTGGATTATCATCGCCCTGGGAAGCGTAAATTCTCACGTAATGTTTCGATTGTCGAAAGACGGTTTTCTGTTTCATGTCACGGCTGGTTCTAATAGCCGAGAGTATTTGGTGTAAAGTTACCTCAGAGAAGAAGTTGTAATAGTAAATGTAATAAATAATGTATTTCTAAGTTAGTCGTTTATTTACTTTCGCACATGCATTGAAGGGGATGGGCCCTGATAATACCTGCTCATCCAATATGTAAGTTCTTATTTTCAGTGTAATCAGCCTTTTTTCCGATCTGTATGTATGCGTGGGAAATCCTGACAGCCCACATACGTGAGTGTAAAGAGTGAGGCATTTCTCCGCCAACGATGTTGTATAGTAGGCCTACCGGCTATCGCTTCACAAGCACCACTCATCTGGAGTAATCCTCAATGGGGCAGAATTCAAGAATCATATCATCGGCAGGAGATCTGGTCTGGTTGGACGGTCCGCAATCCCGTGATCGAGGAAGTCGACGATCACTTTGAAATCGCCTTGCCAATCTCTGGCTCCACCGGGTAACCACCATCCAGAACTCTCTTTCACCACCCCTGGAAATTTATTTCCATCATTTCCACCGTCCTACAGCCATCATTTATGGCTCCCTTTCATGTGGCTAAATCTCCAGCCTAAAAATTTTCCTGCCAAAGTTTTCTGCAAATTTTTCCACTACTTTGCCTGGAAATCAAATTTTCTCCCCTTTTCCTGCCCACAGCAGTGTGAGGACAACATGAAAGCTGCATCAGATGCAACAGCAGCGTTGGGACGCTTACGAGATGCCACACAGATGATTGTGATTCTTGTCAACATAGTCAACAATCAGCAGGTGACGCCATGCCGTGACCGACGCTATGCCATTTGAAGGGCGGACAACAGTGCAGGAGAAGCGATGGGTGGAGGCTAACCCTCTCCCATCTTCCTGCACTCTACACCGCCAACAGCCAGCTGACCCCTCGTGTCTGTCGCACATCAGCTGTGGCGTCGGGTTATTAAACCAGCACAGGTAGGCCAGCCGCACCATAAGAGGGGAAGGTCACCCCTTTTCCCCAACCCCTTGCTTCTGCGCCAGAAAGATGCATCTCCCGTGTACGTGTGTTTGTTGACAAACAACCCATGGCTGGCAGGACAAACGACAGTGCGCCGGCACTGTGGTGTCCTGAATACATATGCCCTATGGTAACTAATAAACACTCACAAAATTTTAACAATGCCAATTGTCAATGCTGTTGCAAGACCACCCAAGTAAACATCCACACCAGTGACAACCTCATAACAAAAGCCAGTTGCAGTAAAACAGTGCAGGGCAGTACAACTTTCATAACACAATTGAAGTCTGATCATGAACATTTTCCAAATTATAATTTCCCAAAATACTGTGATAATGTAAATACTGTGTAACACACCGGGTAAAAAAGTACTTCATTGTGTTCTGTGTGATGTAAAATATCACAAGGAATGCCTCAGTGTCACAGAGCAGAGTTCAGTTGCAATATTTACATTTGTTTGTTTATCATGTCATACGACGTCAAATAAGTTCAGACAGGGTGTAGTCACATGTAGACACCCCACGTGATCAGGTTTTGGACCTATTGGGACAATGACGTGGCGATAAACGTGAACAGTAACCTTTCGCAGATCATTTTGGCATGGGACACTAACAATGTGTCAGGCATAGCAGCACAAAGCAAAGAAGGGAGGCAGCAGACTAGGGGAGGAGAGCAGAGCGAAGCCGAGACGTCGCGGGCTTCTGTCGCGTACATGGCAAGAGTAAACAAACTTTCGCCACACAAACCTAACCCAACAATCACGTCGCATGTGTACCAACCTCCCATACCATTTTTCCCGCCTCTACCACACATGTTCCCTACACCTGCCTACCCAAAAATAGTGCCGAGTTATCAACCCACTTTTCCAAATTTTCCGTTCATAACAATGATGTCACAAACAACAGGTATGGAAAACGCAGTCGAAAGTAGAAGTACGGAGTCCACACAACCCTCACATCCGCCAGGACCATTCGCAGTGAAAACACCATCGAAGTTTCAAGCGTTGGTCACGTTAGCAAGTATGGCAACAGAAGATCCAGCAGCCTTTGTGGAATACTGTGTATCCTGTCTCACGAGATACTGCATCAACCGTGGTTAATAGGCCAGCTGGGTCGGAGTGCAACTCTCCGGAGATATGCTCTCTTGGTGGGTTTCACTCAATCACTACGGACTTCAGTGGGATGAGTTTCGATATGCATTCCATTGCAGATTTAGAGGAATTTTATCCTCTGTACAGGTCCAGAGCAGGTTGACTCTGGGAGGCCAACAATTGGGCGAGTCGTGAACTGCTTCCATAATGCGTAAAAACCAACTTGTCAAACATTTCCATCTAAATTTGCCAGAATGTGACATATTTGAAGTAATTGCAGAAAGAGCTGTCAGAGTTTAAAGCAGCTTTGATTCCTTTGATAAATGGAACACTCGAAGACTTAATACAGGCTGTAATCATTCTAGAGAGAACATGTGAAGAATCCCGCCTGGATAGAAATGGGGCAAAATGGCGCCATGAGCCAAAATATGAAAATGTAAACAAACCTAATTCTGGCAAATCGCGTAATTTTCAACCACATTTTAGTAGTAGTAGTAGTAGTAATGTACCAACTCATGAAAAAATTGTACAGTGAGAAACACATGAGAAAGTATTTGAAATTAACTCACTTTCACGTCTAACTGCAAGGAAATCATGACGTCAACAATAGCATGCAGAGATAACATGTGCACTTTTTTTTGTTTTCATAATTGTTTTTATTATTTATATTGCAAGTGTGAAGGAAGTCATAGTAATATTAATTTCGCAAGTGTGGAGGAGTTCATTGCATTATTCATTTCGCAAGCAAGAGAGGGTGTTAGTGTACTAACAGCAACATTGCACAAGTTAATCTCATATTTATCATGTCACTCCAACAAATTCTATCATTCATAACACCCATACTAGCAATTAAGAACAAGGTGTACATAGCATGGAGGAGGGCATGTACACACATTACATAGCAAGTAAGTACAGGATGTACATAGCATGCAGGAGGGTGTTTAAATACAACATTTACGCGTAAGTGCAAGAAGTTTATAAGTTCAGGAAGCAGGAAAATATGTACATAGCAAACAGGAGGAGGATATACATAACCACAAGCAAGTGAGGAGGATAAATAAAAGCAAGCGAGTAGGGGATGCCACATGTACATAGGGAGTTGTGCGAGAGAAGAGTGAGTGCACCGGGTGACCATCAGCAAAGAAGTTGGTCCCGGTGTGTCCCGACCCCATGACGGTGCAGGCCATGACGAGCTCGGGGAAGAGCGAGATGAGACACAACGTGTGGCAGCATTCAGGGGGGAGATCCCGCTGGGGGACCCACTCATGCACGCAGGCGAGAGCGTACAACTAGGGGTACAGCTAAACGGAAACACAGCTAATGAGCTCAGTGTTGAGCGAGATGAACAAGAAGGTGTATCGGCACTTCAAAGGCAGGCAAGTGGAGGGGATGAAGGTTTATGTATAGCAGCCAGGTGTTGAAACACCCAGCAAGGAGCCTATAATGACTCAAGAACATGCACAAATAATTCATCAAGACGAGCAATGTGAATGTGCTCATGTAATTCAGAGAGAAGCAATTTGGAGGTGTGCAAGTAATTCAGCAAGAGGAGCAAGTTGAACATTCGTACGTGATTCAGCAGGAGGAGAATGTGCACATGCATTTTAAGCAAGGGACAGAAATTCATGCAAGTGCGAGTGTTGTTGCAGGGGCTGTTCAGCCGGGTCACACCCGAAGGCAGCGGGTTCAACCAGAAGACAGCAGGAGCAATGAAGGTGATACCGAGGGCAGTGAGTCTTGGAGCTCGCTGTGCCTTCGGCGATCACACAGGCAGACACAACTGCCACCACAGTGTCAACAATGCAGGCATCCAGAGTTGCCTAGAAGGAAGGGGCAACTATCGGCATTGCATCGTACAGCAGGGCCACAGGAGCAGCGGTACCACTTGCAGTCATACAGGCTTACCCACATCTGCAGCTGCTGCCAGTGACATCAGATGGCGTAAAAACTGTCTCGAAAATGGGGTAGGGGGTGTTTGATGTGTGCCATGTACTCCAACCCTAAGACCATTAGTCTGTCCATAGCCTGTGGTGCCTGCAGCAGGGTTGTGAAGTATACTGGCGCATGGAGTGTGCACCCAGTCACCGGAGTGACCAGGCGCAGAGCAGATGCAAGTGCACGCCGGCACAGTGCAGCCAGTGGTTGCCATAGCAATGCAAGATGCCACAGAAGAGAACAATTAGGTCAGTTATATTGAACTGGGACAATAAAGGCCAAATTAAAGACATTGTGTTTTTCTCATTAAAGGATTTAGTATTGTTTTGTGTTTATTGTTCTGTCATTTCTTTGCAAGGTAATATGTATCTATTAATTTCATTTTTCCACCAAGTGCTTTGTCCATATCATTTCACCAGGGTTTCATGCTGCAAGTGTGTTTATGTAATTTCTAAGAATTCTATTTATTTGTTAACAAGTCATTAATTTAGTTTTTGTAAGTTATGTCATAAAGTATCCCCCTTTCAGTGTGAGGGCAAGCAGCAGCGAACCACCGGTACGGACGGGAGAGTCAGTCAGCGTGCGGCAAGCCAGGGATGGTGGAGTGCATGTGGTAAGCTCCTGCATTTTGCCACACACGCGGGGCGACCATCATAATTTTGCAACTGAACGTGTAATTACAATAGACTTAAATCATCTGGAACATGATACGTACCTAGTCGCCCAGTAAGCCATCTCCACTCCCCAGTGGAATAGCATCACTCCGGGGAGCTTAAATTCTCATGTAATGTTTCGATTGTCGAAAGACTCTTTTCTGTTTCACAACAAGGCCTGTTCTAAAAGCCGAGAGTGTTTAGTGTAAAGTTCCCTTAGAGAAGAGGCTGTAATCGTAAACATAATAAATAATGTGTTTCTAAGTCAGTATTTTGCGATTGTGAATGCATTTAATGGGACGGCCTTAGTAACACCTGCTCAGCCAATACGTAAGTTCTTATTTTCAGTGTAATCAGTCATCTTCCGATCTGTATGGGCATGTGGGAGGCCCTGACAGCCCATGTATGCGAGTGTTAAGAGTTAGGCAATTCTCTGTCAACAATGGTGTATAGTCGGCCTACTAGCTATCGCTTCACAAGCACCACTCATCTGGAGTAATTCTCGATGGGGCAGAGGTCAACAATCATCAGTCATCATCGGCAGGATATTTGGTCTGGGTGGACGGCCCTCTACCCCGAGATCGAGGAAGTCTACCATCACTTTGACGTCGCCTCGCCGATGTCTGGCGCCACTGGGTAACCACCATCCAGACCTCACTTCCACAGCCCTTGAAACACCTATTTCCATAATTTCCACCATCCAAGAGGCATCGCACGTTAAAACTAAGCTAACACAACACTCACTTGCAATAAAATGCTTAAAATATTCAGTACATAATTAACAAACATATAAACTCTGCAAAAATATGTCAGATGAGATGTAGGTGATGACACATGAATGGGTACACTGACAAAACCCTTGAAAGAAAAACAATTATAAATGACTATTGACTATAGGGCTTTAGATAGATCATTAGAGTTGTCTTTCCTTGCACACGTGACAGTTTCTTAGTATTCTAGCAATTTTTATATAATAACATACAAATAATAATACCCATGGTACTATTTCCTATATCCTTGCACTGAGCACATGTGACAGCATGGCCACTGTCCTTCCATTCTATGCAGTGTACCTGCAACATACAGTTGCACTACACTGCACTTCGCTGTCTTGCCCTCATGTTGTGTAGTATACCAATAAGCTACCTAGCATGGTAGAGTGCACCTCCTCATTGCAGATGTTTGACAGCGGACAAATGGTCTGAGGGCCAGGAGCTTGGCTCACATCAAAACCATCCCCAGTGTAGCTTGCTGGGGTCGAATACACAGCTTACCGAACATAAACTAGACATGCTAATGCAAGTCCATACATGCTAGGTGAGAACAGATAAACACCATCTCTTTCAATAAATGTTCACATGTGTCTGTCACTTCCGAGTATGTAAAAACCCAAAACATTTAAACTTAAGCTTCCCAGGGCGATGCTAACCCACAGGAAGGAGGGTGGTGTACCAGGCAGCTAATGAGAGAAAGAGGTCCCAGATATTAGTAAGTCTAGGGATGTTAAATGTCCATTCTCAGAACGATGAAGGCTGCCTGGCGTGCGGGAAATGCGGGAACTGGCGACTCAAGCACAACCTCATCTGACACTACTCATTCACTGTCTTGCCATCCTGATGCCCACACAAGCGGGGGCTGGCTGATGCGTCAGGATGGGAACTACATTGTGTTGCAAAAATACAATTCCTGCTTAACATTATACTGACTGCAAAACTTACGATAAAAATTACTTACAGAACTCTGAAATTTAAGACACTAATGGATGATGGTGCGCATAGCTCTAGATGAGTGATGAAAAAAATACACATGACAAATAGACTCAATAATGCACTGGTATTAAAATAGGTTTACAAGCAATAAATCCTTTAATAACAATAACAGAGTAATCAGCGGCATGAGCCCTGGGCCCTGAGGTCCAGTTATTGAGGGTCGATTTTCATATCACTCCCCTGTAGTCGTTTTCGGGAAACACCGGCTGTGCTGCACCAGCGTGCCTCCATGTTGCACTACGCTGCATTGATGTCCTAGTTACGCACCAGGGATCGGTTCCCCCTCTACTCGTCCGTACAGCGCGCATCCCTGCTCCGGTGACAGTATGGGTTTCGACTAGACAAACGTTCTTAATGACATGGCACACGTCACATTAAATATGAAAAACATAGCCTATTTCAAGCTTAATTATATTGGTGTTTGTTTATATTTAAGGCACTTTGTGTAGGGAATCTATTATTGTTAGTAATAGTCTAATTCGTGTGCCGTTCAGTTAAAAAAAATAGTATGTATTATTTTTCTTTATTTATAGCCTATAGTAATTATTATGTAATTCTTAATAATTTTTTATAGTTTATTATTTATTTGCTTGTTTAGCTTGTGTATATTTTATACATAGAAATTATCGTGTAAATTATTCATAATTTTATAGTTTGCCACCTGCTCTAACTTGTCCACAAATTATTATGGTTATCTATTAATTGTTTGCGCCCTAGTGGCGAAAATTTTGCAAATAGCATAGAACTTCCTTGAATCTTCCCAATCTATGTTTACTGATATTTCTTCTTTGGAAATTTAAGCACGTGGTTAATCGTAAACAAGGAATTTCAGGTTAGTTACGTTTTATTGTGTTTGCCGGCAAAAGTTGTTAACATGTCTGTAAAACTACGGTTTTGGTATATTTATTTGTTTATAATAATTTTAGCATGTTTTGCTTTTCCTCATAGACTTCGCGTTTGCGAGCTTTTTTTTCTGACCACGCAGTCAATCTGTTTGTAACTTGTCAAAGACCTAGCAATTAATACAAATAATATATTAATAATTTAATGCAGTCTTATTTGTTTTTCTTTCGTGCCATAATGATTTTGGAGTTGTTAATTTGGCAATTGTTATGAGTCGCTGCTTTTACGAAAAATATAATCGGAAAATGTTTTGACTCGACATTACATCACGCTGAATATGAGTGTACCGGGGGCATCACGATATTCGCAGTACATATACCAAACCCGACATGAGGAGGGCTATGAATACCAAGAAAATTTTGCTGTAAAACATATAAAAATTATGTACAATATATTCTAAGGGGGGTGGTTTCAACACACTAAATGCAGAAAGACGTAAAGGCCCTGCTACAATCACCGTGAGTAATAACTATAAAAAATTGAACCTACTTGTATGTGGGACCAGCTACAACACAACATAGCGTAAGACGGCGGTCTGCTCGCGGTAGCGGCATTAAAAGGATTTAATATTTTCAACTCTCTTACACCAAGTTAAATTAACTTTGCGGTACAGTTCAGATTCCTGTTTATTTAAATAGCCATCGCAATTATTAACGTGTACACCACACTTTAAGTATCCCGAAACACGATTCCCGCGAAACTTTTTACATCACACGTAGGCATACAAAAATAAATATCAGGTTAGCCAACATACTGTTTGTAAATATCAGCGATACATGTAGAGCCTGTCTTTTTTTTTTTTTTTCACAGTCGCACATCAGTTTTCTTAGTGCAGTTGTAGCCAGTACATTTTCATACTTCCACGGTAACGCCATTATTATTTTGTTACGGGAATACTACGGTGATTGTATACTAGGCTTAACCTAACTGTGTGGTACCATATGGTAAAGGTTGTTCACTGTAAAATGAAAAGCCCTTTCGAACGCCCTGCTACTATCTACTTGTGTGTATATTGTGTATTCTTCCACCTTTTGTAAAATTTATAATGCCGTAGGCCTCATCACTTTATTCATATGTCGGTCAAGTAAAACTGTGAAATTATTAGGAAAGTAAATATTTTACAAATCTGCTCATTTTGACTCTTCTAAAAAAAAAAAAACAGAAAGGGAAAGAAATAATTTAAGTTATTACAAATAGTCAACTAGCACTTTTTATTCGACGTAAATATATGGAACTACTTTCCATCCTAACGTTACCAAGTTTACAGGGCGAATGTCACTTGGTGCATCTGTTAGAATATATGCAGGCAGTGGCAGCGACTTTTTTTTCTAAGGTTCAATTCAAAAGTGCTCACTTTATTGTGAACAGCCTTTACCACACAGTACCCTAAAGCCCATCTGCTCAAGTGTACTATGTGACATATATGAGGTTTGTTGGCATACTATGTTTTTCCTACTATCGGCGAGCAAGTGATGTTTTTCAAGAGCTGCGAAGTAGTATAAACAGCCGTTAATATCTGCAACATTACACAAATGATGAACATCAAAAATTTAACATGTCAAAAATAAACAAACAAAAATTTTACTTTTAAAAATGTTGATAATCGTTATTGCATCTGTGTAATTTACATGTATTAAAAATGTTGGCCACTCAAGATGATAACTTACTTTCGAGGATGAATGTTTCTTATTTAATTTTATTTCCCTCTGTACTTCTTACAGTATACCCAAGCATATTCTCTTCATCGATCTGTTTGAAAGCCAATTACTATTTGCAGTCGTCACTCCCAAGGCACTTCAACATTTGTTATTTCATTTTGATGGCCATTTTTTCCCACCTTGTTCGTTTTGATATTTCTGCTGTACCTCGGCAAGCAAGAGCAGAAATAGCTGCTTGTAATAGCACATATAGCAACTGCTACCACCAACCGAACAGCGTATAAAAAGTGCTCCCTGTAACACGAACAGCAACTAGCAGAAATAGCAACCCAGTGCTCTTCATCTTCGTCTCCAGATATCAGTATATCATCAAGCAATACTACAGTCCCTGGAATGCCAGCAAGCAGAGTATCCATCAACTTTTGGAATATTTGCTGGACCACTGCTAACCCCGCATGGCAACCTCTTGGCCTTGAAAAGCCCTTTCACAGTATTAACTGTAAGCAGTTCGGCTGTTACCTTCAAATATGCTTCCTCCAAATTGAACTTGGTGAAGAGTTGTCCTCCTCCAGTACTGTTAACGCCTTGTTAAAAGTGGGCAGTGGATACACACATGGCACATACACTGTTCATTGTCCCCTTATAATTCCCACACAGCAGAATTGTGCTATCCTGTTTTAGACTGGTATTACAGGTGTTGCCCATTCTGAAAAATTTACAGGTTCATGAACTCCCCGCTATACCAATCTCTCTATTGCCTGACTTACCTTCTCTCTCAATGCGAAGGCCACTGGCCGGCCCTTTTTAAGCACAGAAATGCAGTCTTGAGAGACTAATGGTGACCTGTGGACCTACATATTTTCCCTGTTCATCTGATTTGAACACTTCTGGGAACTCGCTAACAAGCAAGTCTATAACATCTTGCTGAACATTGTTTACCCCAATCGATTTTAATTCCAAGTGGCTCGATCCAGTCACGGTCCAACAAACTCGGCCCATATCCTTGCACCACAACTCCAACGTAACTGCCTTACGACCCTTAAGTTATACTGCCACTTCCTTTAACCCCAACAATTCTAAATGTTCACTGGACCATGTACACAATACCATGTTCCCCTTTTTCAAAGGTGGCTCATTGGGCCACATGTGTACCAGCTGATAATTGAACGGCCCGCTCCAGTGTCAACTTCCATGCTCACTGGTTGTCCGTTCAACTGCGCTTCGATACACCGTGACTTCCTATGTGCTTGCTCCTGCATACTGTACAAATTATATTCTGAACCCCGACAATCTGCAACGTCCACCTCAAAATGCTGCACTTCCTGTGTGGCACCAGTTCGCTTCAAATCTCTCGCACTCGATCCTTTCTGCTGGGTTTTTTTTAATGCCCACTCAAGGTGGTCCTTAATTTTTGCAAAAATGGCACACTGTATTTGAGTGACAGCATTTATTGATTTCATTGGAAGGTTTACCATTGCACCGCCTACATAGCCGATTCCCTTCACTTATCTCCTTCCTTTGCCTGTCAACTGATACACTGTATGACTTTACCAATCCTCCCGCGTTCGTGTTCCTTCTGACTGCATTGTTCACATTTATTGATTTCATTGGAAGGTTTACCATTGCACCGCCAACACAGCTGATTCCCTTCACTTATCTCCTTCCTTTGCCTGTCAACTGATACACTGTATGACTTTACCAATCCTCCCGCGTTCGTGTTCCTTCTGACTGCATTGTTCACATTTATTGATTTCATTGGAAGGTTTACCATTGCACCGCCAACACAGCTGATTCCCTTCACTTATCTCCTTCCTTTGCCTGTCAACTGATACACTGTATGACTTTACCAATCCTCCCCGTTCGTGTTCCTTCTGACTGCATTGTTCACATTTATTGATTTCATTGGAAGGTTTACCATTGCACCGCCAACACAGCTGATTCCCTTCACTTATCTCCTTCCTTTGCCTGTCAACTGATACACTGTATGACTTTACCAATCCTCCCGCGTTCGTGTTCCTTCTGACTGCATTGTTCACATTTATTGATTTCATTGGAAGGTTTACCATTGCACCGCCAACACAGCTGATTCCCTTCACTTATCTCCTTCCTTTGCCTGTCAACTGATACACTGTATGACTTTACCAATCCTCCCGCGTTCGTGTTCCTTCTGACTGCATTGTTCACATTTATTGATTTCATTGGAAGGTTTACCATTGCACCGCCAACACAGCTGATTCCCTTCACTTATCTCCTTCCTTTGCCTGTCAACTGATACACTGTATGACTTTACCAATCCTCCCGCGTTCGTGTTCCTTCTGACTGCATTGTTCACATTTATTGATTTCATTGGAAGGTTTACCATTGCACCGCCAACACAGCTGATTCCCTTCACTTATCTCCTTCCTTTGCCTGTCAACTGATACACTGTATGACTTTACCAATCCTCCCGCGTTCGTGTTCCTTCTGACTGCATTGTTCACATTTATTGATTTCATTGGAAGGTTTACCATTGCACCGCCAACACAGCTGATTCCCTTCACTTATCTCCTTCCTTTGCCTGTCAACTGATACACTGTATGACTTTACCAATCCTCCCGCGTTCGTGTTCCTTCTGACTGCATTGTTCACATTTATTGATTTCATTGGAAGGTTTACCATTGCACCGCCAACACAGCTGATTCCCTTCACTTATCTCCTTCCTTTGCCTGTCAACTGATACACTGTATGACTTTACCAATCCTCCCGCGTTCGTGTTCCTTCTGACTGCATTGTTCACATTTATTGATTTCATTGGAAGGTTTACCATTGCACCGCCAACACAGCTGATTCCCTTCACTTATCTCCTTCCTTTGCCTGTCAACTGATACACTGTATGACTTTACCAATCCTCCCGCGTTCGTGTTCCTTCTGACTGCATTGTTCACATTTTCCTCCACTACTGTACTGCCTCGCAAGTCTGCCATGTTCCTTCCTGTCGCTTGCGTTCCCATCGCGATGTCCACTGCCTCTCCTTGACGAGGAGAGACTGTTGTACATCTTTGTCCTGAACCCCACAATCCAGATGATCTCGTAAGATGCAATCCAAATTTGGAAAATTGCAGTGTGTGCTTAGCCGTCACAACTCTGCAATATACACAGCAACTGTTTCCCCTCCTTTTTGATCGTGCTACAGGAACTTAAAAGTTTCAACTATTTCACTGGTCTTCTTGTGGAAGTGATTCGTTAATCTTGTGAACACTTCCACAAGAGGTACTGCATCTGTAGATTTCGGTGACAATAATGAAGTCGCCAGGCCATATAACTCTGAGCCACATACTGTATAAAACACCGCCCGCTTAACTTTGTCATCCTTGATGTTCGCGATGCAATAGAATTGTAGACGTTCGTGATACGAGTTCCACGACTCCTTGTCTGGAGCAAACGTGACTATAGCCCCAATTAGTGTAATTTTTTGTGGATCCGGACCATATGCAATATTTTAAACCTTGTCACCAACTGTTATGTTCCACATAGCATATATGTCGCCATGATGGCTGCCTGGCGTTGTGGCTGCTGCTGTTGCCAACCTTACGACTAACATACTACCTAATCTAATTCTACCTGAACTCAATACACAACACAATGTTTTCAAAGTCAGACAGACTTTAAATTTCAAATTTCAAAATTTTTCACTAAGATTGTAGTATAATACACAAATTTCTGCGTAGCATAATCTTGATAAAAATGGCATATTAAGTACAGATTGTGTACTTCACAACACAAAACTAGGCGTACATAAACTATATAGATTTAATAGTTCATATGAACATTCTACAGTTTCTACATCCTCATAGTGTTCTGCCTTTCTTGCCAGCACCCTGTACACATTTACAAGTTTGGTAATATTTTCAAATCCCTGATGATTTCTCAGTTTGGTCCAGATATGACCAAAGGTGGAGAAAAGTCTCTCATGAACTCAGATATGTCCCTCGAGCATCTGTATGTAACAATATATTATGGCACACATTATTATTAGGGTTTGCCGTTATGTTGGCTGCAAAGAAATAATTTTGGTCCTAAGACTGCACTGTGTTGCGAGCATTATGTTTAAATTTATGTCCACTGAGGTTACTGCCATTTCATACAATCAAATATTTTTTGAATTCGATTAAAAAAACTAAAAAATCACTTAAACCTCTAAATGAATTGCATTCAATTTGCTTTATAGTCTCCACATTAATAGTTATCTCAAATTTTTTAATGAAATCAATTTTTAAATTGATACCAAAAGCAAATTTTTATAAGTATTTACGACTTGTGCAAGACACAAAAATAATGAGTTAAACCAAAACAAATTCTCTTCATACTATTCTACATTTTCATTAAAAAAAGTATACATCATTATTTTGTAACAAGTTTGAAATGTGTGCACAAAACTTTAATATTACTTTCGCTATTTAATACTGTCAGAAAAGCTGTAATTGGCTATTGAAATTTTGGGTACAAAATATAGAACATGTTTTAAACTAAAATCTTCAAGGAAAACAACATATTCAAGAAATTGAAAGAAAAAATTGCCACGATTATAACGTTCGTATGTCATCATATAACATTCAATGAATAAAAATTGAAAGTAATGTGAAGAAATATTTGGTTGTGTGAAAGGGCCTTTGGTGTTTCTTATTTCATTCACATGTAGTAAGAATTTGCATGAAGTAGCACATCTACACGCCTAGGAATTCCATGGCTTCACTTGCATGGAAAATGATGAGGCCCGTGGCAATATTACATTACAATTTAATATTAAGTACAGATGTACAAATTGCTCAGTTTACCATGAACATGGTAGCGTACTTAGCACAGTAATTTTGTGCAAACAAAAAGAATAATGAACAATGAGTCATGTTGTACACCAATATGTCCACGTGCAGAACAGAATCTGCAACTTGTGCAAAGCACAAACATACCACTTTCAAAAATTTAATGATAATTTTTCAGAAAATTACGAAAGTGAATATTTACCCTTCGTCTTACGAGTCGTTGCGGTTGCACTTTGGTGTCGTCGTAAGGTCTGTTTCTAACTCTCCTGCCTGATCTTGACACCACAAAATAACCAGAAATGAACCCTCCTATACTCGCAGCATGATTTCTCTTTTTGGGCTCTATCAAAAATATCTGTTTTGTAAGTCATTAAAAGTGGGATTTATAGTAATGTGCTGGTCATAGAGATCATTTGCAGATATGTTAATATGTATGTCTGCTACTGGTCAGTAATTCTACACATCACATTTAGCTCATTAAATGTAAATCTGCACATTTTCTCTGCAACATTGCTTCCTTCTCATCACACACCTGCCCGTCCTTCGGGTTAACATCAGCCATAGGCAGTTCAAGTTAGGGAACATGGGGAAATGTCAGGGAATTTCATGTAATAGGGAAATGTCAGGGAATTCTCACCCGGGTCAGAGAAAATTTAAATAATTGCTAATCTGCAAAAATTGTTAGTTGTATGAATAGAAGATTATGTAATTATGAGCTTGTGTGTTTTAAGATTTCAATTTTTGAGTTTGTGAACTGGCAGTTAATACATCTTTGCTAAGTTACTTAGGTCTTCTACATACAAAGTAATATACTTGTGTGTTTGTAATGGGCGCTCATGTGAACTCAATAGTGCGTATCACAAGAACTGAATTAAATGTTGGGTGTGCTTGCTTCATCTTGGGCTGTTAAATTTAATTCAAATTCACTGATAGCATATTTGTTCTGTCAATGGTGAAAAAACATTATATTGGAAGGTTTTTAAATAGTGTGTGATGTATAAGTACCATGTCAGTATATATCTCCAAGAGCAAGTTTATGTCTGATCTTACCCAAATTTGAACAGTCTGTTTTCTTTATTTATTTATGAGAAAAATTGTGTGGCTGTATGGCCAGATATTGTTAGTGTTAAAATAGTAATTGGATTACCAGATGAAATGACATCACTGAAATAAATCATCTTACATGATTAGTGGAGTATATTATGTCCCAGCCACCTACCGTCGCTACCTGTTTCTTACACTCAATTCAGACATTGCTGTGAAAACTCAGGAATTATTTTGATGTTCATGTGGATAGCAAACATTAGAATTTAGTTTTTGTACCACGTTACGTAATCTTTCTGTAATCAGTTGGTAAGATGTTCTTGACCCGTATGATAAGATCATCTCCACACTCTTGCTGAGTTTAACTAACACTAGTTGAGAAGCCCAGTTATCACTGTAGTCAATCTCTGATCTGGGCTAGAACCTTGGACTGACTCTCTCACCACGTCAGCTCTGGCCTTCCGATGTTGCGTCTAGTTTAACTACCGTAATAACAGGTCACCTCCCATCAAGGCAAACTAGATTTGATTCCCGGCACAGTCAGTATCATTGTCTGTCTTTATAATAGCTACAGTCACGTAATCCTCACTTGTTAGTTACACATATAGGTATCATCAAAGTGTCAATCATTGTACGTTAACATCATTCCAAATGTCTGCTACTCACACATTCTCACGGTCAATAAGAACCACGTCTCTCTCAGTGCGTTAAGTACTTGTGTTTGTACATAGCCTCTTCCTGTCTCTTTTGTTTTTGTGAAAGCATATGTATTCTTATACAAGATAACAGGTTGAGGGACAAAAATACTTCAAATTATTCATAAACCAAAAAAGGACTTTTACCACTAACTTATAAGTGGGATACTTATAAAAGACATATCATTTTTAACATAACCAAATTTACATATTATTTACCCAAAAATATGTTTTATAAATGTTTGTTTCCTTATTTACTTCTGTGAGTCATACATCAGAGGAGGAGTTTGGTCTCTCTGGATTCTTTTTCAACCATGAACCTATGAAAAATTGTGTGTATTGTATCAACCCACATGGGGTTGTATATTTTGTAAATATTTTTTGAAATCTCATGAATCATCACTCCTAAGGTCTGGAAGCAGCTGTGTGGGCCACATCCAGTTAACAGTTGAACTGTCTCTGGAGAAGTGCCTTGTCATCATTAATGTTGAAAGTATTTGTGTATGATGCATTGCACTGTTCATTTTCTGTTCTAAGGTCAATTTTTCTGCTTCTTTTATATAGGTATATGTAAAATCAAATGGTCATTGACCTAATGGCTTTACTTGTATGCCATTTCAAGTGAAAACATAACATTATTGGGAACCGAAATGTGTTTCCAATATGCCATTTCAAACTCTAATGTGTAAACGGAATAAAAACACCAACTTGATTATCCATCACTTTACTAAATATTACACTCCCGGTATAATGTTGAGACTAGGGACTGGTTTTCTTAAAGTGTTCGCTTTACCATGAACAGCCTACATACACAGATGTACTTAATGTCATGTGTAGACATTCAAATATATGTATAAAATTTATAAACAAATATTTTGTGTTTTCTGTTTATCGTGTTTTTAAATTGACCAACTTCAAAACTATTATTAAACTAAGTTAGGTGCTTGACTTGTCGGACATTATTATTTTATTTTTTGAGTGGCTCAATGGCATAATCTGTTGAATCACTCTGCCCTGGACTGGATGCAGTGCATATTGATTACTATAACTGTAGTTATGCACATTGTGTCGATTGATCATGACTGTTAGAAGTCAGCAGCAGGACAAACAAACACTGCAGTGTCGTTTGAAGTTGGAGGTAGAGTGAGGCGGGCTGTGAGAGTGAGGGGCGGTGGGCAATGTCCAGAGGTCGCAAGGGAAGAGAGGACTAGGCGGAGTACACAATGATAGCCAGTCATTGGCGAGGAGACGGCGCAACTGACAACATCGCTGCTGCCTACTGGTGAGTTTCATGTGCAGATTAGTGATGGGAGAACAATTCAGATAGATGAATCAATTTGTTTGGATCAGTTCATTGAAATGATCCTTTCAAAAGAATTGTTTATTTAGTTGTTTTGGTTCTTCTGAACTGCCGTTCTTTATCGAGTCTTGAATCACTCTCCATTCCCTTATATCTGCTTCATCCTTTTGGCTCTTGTGTTGTCTTTATCTGTTATTCTTTTAGTTAGCAGAACTATCCTATTACTCGGCATTGGCAAGTACTGAGTAACAGCACGATACGCATGCAGGTGATATCTTCAAGTAGAGGGAGTAGTAACACAATGCTTGTAGAAAAGACCTCCCTCCCTTTGTCCAAGTATGGATGACACATTAACTCCAGATTCTTTTAGTTATCAGAACTATCCTATTACTCGGCATTGGCAAGTACTGAGTTACAGCACGATACACATGCAGGTGATATCTTCAAGTAGAGGGAGTAGTAACACAATGCTTGTAGCAAAGACCTTCTCCCTCCCTTTGTACAAGCTTGGATGACACATTAACTCCAGATTCTTTTAGTTAGCAGAACTAACCTATTACTCGGCATTGGCAAGTACTGAGTTACAGCACGATACACATGCAGGTGATATCTTCAAGTAGAGGGAGTAGTAACACAATGCTTGTAGCAAAGACCTTCTCCCTCCCTTTGTTCAAGCTTGGATGACACATTAACTCCAGATTCTTTTAGTTAGCAGAACTATCCTATTACTCGGCATTGGCAAGTACTGAGTTACAGCACGATACACATGCAGGTGATATCTTCAAGTAGAGGGAGTAGTAACACAATGCTTGTAGCAAAGACCTTCTCCCTCCCTTTGTACAAGCTTGGATGACACATGAACTCCAGATTCTTTTAGTTAGTAGAACTAACCTATTACTCGGCATTGGCAAGTACTGAGTTACAGCACAATACGCATGCAGGTGATATCTTCAAGTAGAGGGAGTAGTAACACAATGCTTGTAGCAAAGACCTTCTCCCTCCCTTTGTTCAAGCTTGGATGACACATTAACTCCAGATTCTTTTAGTTAGCAGAACTATCCTATTACTCGGCATTGGCAAGTACTGAGTTACAGCACGATACGCATGCAGGTGATATCTTCAAGTAGAGGGAGTAGTAACACAATGCTTGTAGCAAAGACCTTCTCCCTCCCTTTGTTCAAGCTTGGATGACACATTAACTCCAGATTCTTTTTGTTAACAGAACTAACCTATTACTCGGCATTGGCAAGTACTGAGTTACAGCACGATACGCATGCAGGTGATATCTTCAAGTAGAGGGAGTAGTAACACAATGCTTGTAGAAAAGACCTCCCTCCCTTTGTTCAAGCTTGGATGACACATTAACTCCAGATTCTTTTAGTTAGCAGAACTATCCTATTACTCGGCATTGGCAAGTACTGAGTTACAGCACGATACGCATGCAGGTGATATCTTCAAGTAGAGGGAGTAGAAACACAATGCTTGTAGAAAAGACCTCCCTCCCTTTGTTCAAGCTTGGATGACACATTAACTCCAGATTCTTTTAGTTAACAGAACTAACCTATTACTCGGCATTGGCAAGTACTGAGTTACAGCACGATACGCATGCAGGTGATATCTTCAAGTAGAGGGAGTAGTAACACAATGCTTGTAGCAAAGACCTTCTCCCTCCCTTTGTTCAAGCTTGGATGACACATTAACTCCAGATTCTTTTAGTTAGCAGAACTATCCTATTACTCGGCATTGGCAAGTACTGAGTTACAGCACGATACGCATGCAGGTGATATCTTCAAGTAGAGGGAGTAGAAACACAATGCTTGTAGAAAAGACCTCCCTCCCTTTGTTCAAGCTTGGATGACACATTAACTCCAGATTCTTTTAGTTAACAGAACTAACCTATTACTCGGCATTGGCAAGTACTGAGTTACAGCACGATACGCATGCAGGTGATATCTTCAAGTAGAGGGAGTAGTAACACAATGCTTGTAGCAAAGACCTTCTCCGTCCCTTTGTACAAGCTTGGATGACACATTAACTCCAGATTCTTTTAGTTAGCAGAACTAACCTATTACTCGGCATTGGCAAGTACTGAGTTACAGCACAATACGCATGCAGGTGATATCTTCAAGTAGAGGGAGTAGTAACACAATGCTTGTAGCAAAGACCTTCTCCCTCCCTTTGTTCAAGCTTGGATGACACATTAACTCCAGATTCTTTTAGTTAGCAGAACTAACCTATTATTCGGCATTGGCAAGTACTGAGTTACAGCACGATACGCATGCAGGTGATATCTTCAAGTAGAGGGAGTAGTAACACAATGCTTGTAGCAAAGACCTTCTCCCTCCCTTTGTACAAGCTTGTATGACACATTAACTCCAGATTCTTTTAGTTAGCAGAACTATCCTATTACTCGGCATTGGCAAGTACTGAGTTACAGCACGATACGCATGCAGGTGATATCTTCAAGTAGAGGGAGTAGTTACACAAAGCTTGTAGCAAAGACCTTCTCCCTCCCTTTGTTCAAGCTAGGATGACACATTAACTCCAGATTCTTTTCACAAATGAATCTGAATTTCTGATTCTTATATCCTCTCCTCCTTTACCGAGCGAGGTGATACAGTGATAACTCAGTGGGGAGGACCCAGTTTGATTCTTGGTCCTGCCATCCTGATTTTAGTTTTCCATGGTTTCCCGAAATCACTCCTGGCAAATGTTTGGATGGATCCCTAACAAATGCCATGGCGTATTCCTTCCCCACTCCCTCTTCCCTGTTCAACTTGCATCATCTGTAATTACCTCACTATCGATGAGATGTTAAGCCCAACTACCTACCTCACCTCCTTTAACATTCCTTCGGCTCTCGTGTTCTGCTGCTGAATCACTGACTCAAAAGAATTTTTTACATTCATAATGAATGAATGTAACAAGTTTGTTTACTCAATGATTAGTTCTTTTTGAACTAATCGTTCACGAATCATCCATCACTAGTGCAGACTGTATGTGATGGACCACCAGGACAAATGAAAAGCATGACATGGAAACCTAGTTTGTGGGAAATTTAACATTCTTGTGGTAACTCCTCAAGGTTGCTACGTGACTAGAAAACTTGGGAAAGTCAGGGAAACGGATGACACATCCTGGAAATCCTAGCCTGTAATACAATATAATGTAATATATTTCTATTTGACCAAATATTTTCAATGACAGCACAAGGAATTTGTCTTAAAACTTGCATTATTTTAGAAATAGACTCACAAGTAAACAATTGTGCTCTTTCTCGTGTAGATGATGTTCATGAACTGCAAGGTCCATAAATTGAATTTTATAAAGTAGTGCTTCTTTTTTGGTGGAATATTTTTTTATTAAATGTCGGAAAATACTGGAAATATCTTTATTGTTTGCTAGAAAACCTGTAAAAGTTAGATCCTGTAATATTATTGCAGCATTGTTCTTGTGCAGAGAAAAAGTGAAAGTTATTAACTGGATGGTCTAGTGCAGTGTGTTTACTGCCCTAGATTGTAACTACAGGAGATCCACAAAGCACAGTAGATTCCTGCCCCTACACAGCTATATACACCAGTGGCGGATATAGAGACCTATTATGGAAGGTACTGCTTGAGACGTAGGACACTCCTTAGCCGTCCCTTAGATTCACCCCTGGCAGACACTGTGTGTGTGATTTTACAATTTTTACAACTCACAGACAGGATACATATCAGAGGAGAGAGCTGACTACTTTCATTCTTTTGCTACTGGAAAACAGCTTTGGTGTGTCGCCAGGGCCCGCTCTTTTTATTTATTTATTTTTTAATGTGGTACCTAATTCTGTTTGCAGTTGCTCCATACTCTTTTAATCATACTTTTGAAAATCATCTTATTAATGTATCTGGTTGTTTCCCAAATACATCCTGTATCACAAGCGTTTAACACTTCTCTTAACATAAAAAAATATCTTTTGTTTGGTTACATTAAACTTTTTACTTCATATATATTTTTATATAAATTAAATTATTTCATTTAAAATTAATATAACTAAGAACAGAAAGAAAATAGGTGTGTTGTTAATGCCTAGTAAGAAATATTTCTCATGCCAAATATTATTATACTGAGTAGGTACAAATGCAGTGTGATTATGCTTTCTAGGCCTGGTTATGCTTTGTTTGCCTGAGGTGGAGGTGTAGCGTGAACGCAGTATATACTGTCACAGCAGGGTGTGAATGCAGTATATACTGTCACAGCAGGGTGTGAACGCAGTATATACTATCACAGCAGGGTGTGAATGCAGTATATACTGTCACAGCAGGGTGTGAACGCAGTATATACTATCACAGCAGGGTGTGAATGCAGTATATACTGTCACAGCAGGGTGTGAACGCAGTATATACTGTCACAGCAGGGTGTGAACGCAGTATATACTATCACAGCAGGGTGTGAACGCAGTATATACTATCACAGCAGGGTGTGAACGCAGTATATACTGTCACAGCAGGGTGTGAACGCAGTATATACTATCACAGCAGGGTGTGAACGCAGTATATACTGTCACAGCAGGGTGTGAACGCAGTATATACTGTCACAGCAGGGTGTGAACGCAGTATATACTGTCACAGCAGGGTGTGAACGCAGTATATACTGTCACAGCAGGGTGTGAACGCAGTATATACTGTCACAGCAGGGTGTGAATGCAGTATATACTGTCACAGCAGGGTGTGAATGCAGTATATACTGTCACAGCAGGGTGTGAACGCAGTATATACTGTCACAGCAGGGTGTGAACGCAGTATATACTGTCACAGCCAGTAGCCATCTCTGCCTTGTGTAACTGTGGGTTGACTGCTCCAGGAACAGGACCAAGTGATGCTGTGCTGTCTGGAATATCCCGAGCCATGTTGCTCACTGCTGTGCCTGTCAAATACATTTTTCACTCAAGGAAATGCTGCAAGAGTGTAATATATCTGTGCTGGTGCTTGGAATGTTGCAGCTATCAAACATCTGTAACTGAAGTTCACAGCTGTGTTCACTTACTCAGCAGAAGCACGAGACATAAAAAATACAAAAATGTAGAATATTTTCTCCAGAGATTTATTTAAGTTTATTCAGTTCACATACCGTATTTCACACAGGAGAAACACGGAACTGTTTGTGATACGAGCCAGGCAGATTATGAGAGCAGCATCACAGAGTTCACTACTACTTCACGTTACTAAACCTTGCATTGTGAGAAACTTGGGAATGCAGGAGTTAATTTTCCCTCCTGGCATTTCGACAACCTCTCACACCAGCAGAAGAAATGTTGCAGAAATGCTTGGCTTAAAAACGAGGTTATAAGAAAGACGATTACCATGCGTTCCCATTGTTACCTAGGTATCGCACAGTACAGAGTCCCTTCAGACACTGGTGCCAACCCCGTCGCAATCTCTTTTCCATGCGAACCCAAACTGCGCAGAAAATAAACAACTGTACGTCCAGAATGTACTTGAAAGGAAAGAGCATCTAGGAACATCCTAACAGCACTTATCACTAATTCCTGATGAAACGTTAACTACAACTTTAGTTAGAAAAACCAACTCATGAAAAACACATACTAACACTGCCAAAATGTCTGAAATACTGGAAAACAATTACATTCCCTCACAAAACCAAAAGAAAGTTTACTAAATGTTCCTATCAACTGACTATTAACTGCAACTGCTAGTGCATAAATAAATGCTACATTATTTGAGCTTGAGTTAACATGTAATGTTTATGTGAAACAGCAGCCACAGTGTTGTTTGTTTTCATATAAAGGCACCCAAAAGCCCAGTACCCACACATCATGATAGTCAGTATTGAAATGTGTGTAAATAATAAGTAATAAATTGATACATAATATTGTTTAACTACGTTCATGGCTGGTTTTAAGTGAAGTGGCACACTGTGCAAGACTGGCCATGTGCGCCCTCCCCCCCCCCCCCCCTCCGATCTTGTTAAAAGTGTAAAAGATGGGCGAAGGTGACTTCAAATATTACCAAGCAAACAACATGATTCTGGATAATTTTTTATATGTTAATTAATGGAATTTTAAGTTCATCTTTTACTCCTGAATGTAAATAGTAATATGAATAAAATATGATGAATTTACTGATTTGTTATTTTTTCTAGTATTAGTTTTTAACTTTTGATTATTGGTTTTAGTATTATGTATATATTTTTGGTAACCTAGGATTTTTTCTCTTATTAAAACACAAAGAAAACTTTTCCAAAGTCACATTCATTTTGTGTAACGAATAAAAGGAGGCATTAAAACCTACTATCCAACAATAATAAAAATAAATAAATTTCTTAATTAAGTAGTGATGTAAATTCTAATTACAAAATCATTATAAACACATCTGTCAAGCGATGAATGGAAGCTCTAGCTGACCATGCGTCTTGCCCAGCTGTTAGCCACTAGCACTATAGTATTTGTTTTCTGACTACTCGACCATGACGATATATTCTGTTTCACAAGGTTCCATAGTTTCTGAAAATGCCACCATTAGATTTGCTACACATTTGTCATTTGGTACTACTACATATATTATGTTCATTAAAATAATAAGTTTTGTAACTTGAACACACATTTCGGCACCCCATTTTATTCAGCGCATGTGCGGTGACACCTGTCGCACCACCCTAAATCCGCACACGACTAAGTTTGCGGTGTTTTACTGAGTACTACAGTGAAAACCTCTGAATCCCCTGAATGGTGGTGGGTCTAACTCATCAATATCGGTGACCCGTACTTGAGTGTGGAGTAATCCTCGATACGGCGGCAGTATCTTGGTAGCCCAAATCACATCACATTCATCCCAGTCAGCCAGCTGTTCAGACTTGATGGTCACTGTGCATGACTGTGTCCATAGATAAGAGCCTCATTTCAACTTGAGGACACCTATGCCGGCCAACTGGCATCCAGGTACCACCATATCAGCCATCTGGCTAAACATTTTGAAATTTTAACCCCTACCATTAAAAAAATTCACAATTAATCCTTTTGGTTCTTGGTTCATCACACCTTCGTAAACCCCAAGAAGAGCAGTGTGACTGCTGTGTACTCGCGTCCTGGTAGCTGGTGTATGTAGTGTGTTGGTGTCGTTTTGTACAGGTGGTGTGTGTAGTGTGTTGGTGTCATGTTGTACAGGTGGAGGAGGGGAGTGTGTAGTGTGTCGGTGTCGTGCTGTACAGGTGGAGGAGGTGGTGTGTGTTGGTGTCGTGTTGTACAGGTGGAGGAGGTGGTGTGTGTATTGTGTTGGTGTCGTGTTGTACAGGTGGTGTGTGTTGGTGTCATGTTGTACAGGTGGTGTGTGTAGTGTGTTGGTGTTGTGTTGTACAGGTGGTGTGTGTAGTGTGTTGGTGTTGTGTTGTACAGGTGGTGTGTGTGTATTGTGTTGGTGTTGTGTTGTACAGGTGGTGTGTGTAGTGTGTTGGTGTTGTGTTGTACAGGTGGTGTGTGTATTGTGTTGGTGTTGTGTTGTACAGGTGGTGTGTGTATTGTGTTGGTGTCGTGTTGTACAGGTGGTGTGTGTAGTGTGTTGGTGTCGTGTTGTGCAGGTGGAGCAGGTGGTGTGTGTAGTGTGTTGGTGTCATGTTGTACAGGTGGAGGAGGGTGTGTGTGTAGTGTGTTGGTGTCGTGTTGTGCAGGTGGAGAAGGTGTTGTGTGTCGTGTTGTGCAGGTGGAGGAGGTGGTGTGTGTAGTGTGTTGGTGTTGTGTTGTGCAGGTGGAGGAGGTGGTGTGTGTAGTGTGTTGGTGTCATGTTGTACAGGTGGAGGAGGTGGTGTGTGTAGTGTGTTGGTGTTGTGTTGTGCAGGTGGAGGAGGTGGTGTGTGTAGTGTGTTGGTGTCATGTTGTACAGGTGGAGGAGGTGGTGTGTGTATTGTGTTGGTGTCGTGTTGTACAGATGGTGTGTGCAGTGTGTTGGTGTCATGTTGTGCAGGTGGAGGAGGTGGTGTGTGTATGTGTTGGTGTCGTGTTGTACAGTGGTGTGTGTATGTGTTGGTGTTGTGTTGTACAGGTGGTGTGTGTATTGTGTTGGTGTGTGTTGTACAGGTGTTTGTGTTGTGTTGGTGTCAGTGTTGTAGCAGGTGGGGGCAGGGGTGTGTGTAGTGTGTTGGTGTCATGTTGTACAGGTGGAGGAGGGTGTGTGTGTAGTGTGTTGGTGTCGTGTTGTGCAGGTGGAGAAGGTGTTGTGTGTCGTGTTGTGCAGGTGGAGGAGGTGGTGTGTGTAGTGTGTTGGTGTTGTGTTGTGTTGTGCAGGTGGAGGAGGTGGTGTGTGTAGTGTGTTGGTGTCATGTTGTACAGGTGGAGGAGGTGGTGTGTGTAGTGTGTTGGTGTTGTGTTGTGCAGGTGGAGGAGGTGGTGTGTGTAGTGTGTTGGTGTCGTGTTGTACAGGTGGAGGAGGTGGTGTGTGTATTGTGTTGGTGTCGTGTTGTACAGGTGGTGTGTGCAGTGTGTTGGTGTCATGTTGTGCAGGTGGAGGAGATGGTGTGTGTAGTGTGTTGGTGTCGTGTTGTACAGGTGGAGGAGGAATGAATGGTCTGAAGGAAGGGTGGTTCAGCGAGCTGAGCTCCCTTTGGCCCAGCATTAGCCTCTCCCTCGAGGTTGACCGTGTCCTGCACTCTGAGAAGTCCCAGTACCAAGACATACTTGTTCTCGACACGTAAGTACCTGCCTATTTATTCAGGTTTGTGAAATAGTATTTATTTTGGTACCATTGTGAATACTTTTTTTAAACCAGTGCCAGTTTTGATACCAATCCTTTAATATATCTATGGGACCACAGTGGTGTAGCAGTTAGACTACTCGCCTCCCACCTATGTGAACCATGTTTGATTCCTGGTGGGTGTGCTCCTGGATTTTCACAGGTGGATCTTGCTCGATGATACCACTTGTTGGTGGATTTTCTCAAGGATATCCTGTTTCCCCCACCCTTGCATTCCAGCACTGCTCTACGCTCACCTTGCTTCACTCTCATCGGCTCTCAGACCTTGATGTTAAGAGCCAGCAAATCTCACCACTACACTGTAGTATGTCTGGTTTTAACTGATATGTCCAAGACCCAGTGGTAGTATGTCCTCCCGCAGCCACATGTACCATGTTTATTGTCACTACTACACACATGCTGCCATATGCTAACTCTGTGGAATTGTTTCAGATATGACTGTGGTACTGTTGTAAGTACACAACTCAAAAACATTACACTTTTAGTAAGCAATAAAAATATGCCCTACATTTACTTATTTGCTGCACACACTGCAGTAGGTATATCTTGCCATCGTTGGCAAATGCTGGGATGTAGGCTGCTTTCCAATTCCTTCCCTGCTCCGCACTAGCCAAGCTCCTTGTTCTGTCGCTAAATGCTGTGATGTAGGCTGCTTTCCAATTCTTTCCCTGCTCCGCACTAGCCAAGCTCTTTGTTCTGTCGCTAAATGCTGTGATGTAGGCTGCTTTCCAATTCCTTCCCTGCTCCGCACTAGCCAAGCTCCTTGTTCTGTCGCTAAATGATGCCAACATGAAGATGTCGAGCCTTACTTATAGGTGGTTCACAGTTAACTGAGCACTTTTGAAATCAGCAATTGCAAAATATCAAAAGTCCCTGCCTGCATGTATCTTACCGGGTACACTGACCGGTATATGCCCGGTAACGTTGGGAAGTGGTCCTATATCTTAAACGTTTCATTAAAAGTGTTAGGTTAACATTTGTGGATACTGAAATTATTTGTTTTGTTTTCTGATTTTTTTTAATGCCCATGAGTATAAGAATCAGCAAATTTGTAAAATATTTCATTTTACAATTTTACAGTTTCACTTGATCAACACACAAATAAAGTGATTAGGCCTACTCCAGTGTTAATTTTACATATGATGGAATACATAGTGTGACCACTAGTAGATCTTGAGCAGGGCTTTGAAAAGTGCTCGGTTTATACTGAACTGTCTATACTTACAGGTAATCTGGTTGTGCAGGAAATGCCATGGCAAAGCACTCATCCTAGATGGCATCATCCAGTGCACGGAGTATGATGAGTTCGCCTACCAGGAGATGATCTCCTTCCTGCCACTGTGCAGTCACCCTCATCCTAAAAGGGTACGTACGTAACATTTCTAGACTAACTTAAGCTCTACTTCTACTCATTACATGTGTGTCAATTTCACCAAAAACCAATTTATTACATAGTTTTAGTATGTTAACAGGTGTTCCTCTTTCTGAAAACCTTAGCCAATGAAAACTAACTCACTTGCCAAAACTATGAAATTTGTCTTTGAAAAGTGTGGCATTAGCTGCGTGAAAATATCTGTCCTCTCACAAATTGTTCTTATTGTTAAAAAAGAGCAAGTATTTTTGCAAATTTTTTATGACCTATGAGGCTGTTCTTGAATTATTGCAAATTAAAGTCTTTTAAGCGCATTTTAAAATTAACTAAGCAAATCTCTTTCAAATTCCCTTTTTCCAGTTATTTGCAAAATGTTTGGTGTTTTTTTATTGCATTTTCCAAATATAGCAAAAATAGTGATTGTCGCATGTTGGTTAGCAAAAGCAATGTATATGTAATCTGCATTTTTTAAAAATTTCTTTAAACAATCTGGTACATTGCATTAGTGTGTGGACATTGAAACATTTTACACACAGGTATAAAATAATGCATTTTCTGTTGTCTAACACTATGAAACTAGATTGTAATGTTGTGGCATAGCAGTAGTTCAACATTTTGAAAACCATGTGCAACGGACGTTAAATTTGTACGGGCAATCTGCTTTTGTACAATTCAGACATGACAAGGAACATTGGAAAATATCATCTAGTGCCACTGACAAGTGTACATAAATATTTTTTGTGTGTATGAACATTCCAGTATTTTACAGCATTGCTTAAATCATAAATTTATAATTCGATGTATTAGGAAACTTAATATCTGTTTTATTAACAATACAGTAAATTACCTCTACTGTACTGGAAGAGAATGCCATTTTTTAACATTTAAATGTATGATTTTTCTTTTACACAGTCAACTGTCGTATTTATGAAGGACTGCGCAGCAAAATTCTTATTACTTAGGTAAACTGCCCATCACCGTAGCGTGGATACTACGTCCAACAGTGTACCCAAGTCCTGTTTTTTGCATGTGGGGAATGTGGCAAACTTCATGTGTGAGTTTTCATGGGGTTCTCCTCTTTCCCCCATCACTCTGTCGGAGACTTTTGTATTGATATGCATATCTTGTTTTATCAATTTTTGTACACTTATGTACTTGCAAGTCCAAGGAAAAATCAATAGTTTTGAAATTTATTGTTTCTTTGCATTCTTAGAACGATATGTATGTATGTATGTATAAATTTATAAAGCCTCACAAAAACTGTTTTTCAATGGGAATTGTGCAATAACGTATTATATTTACCAACTTTTCACCACTAGTAGTTTTTCAGAAGGTATATCGAAACTTTCCTCTTGCATGTAGATTGAAAATAAGTCACTAAATTGGCCACTATTTTTTTTTACGTGCTTTGATGCTTGAAAAGTGAACCATGGAGATTTTTATGTTCCTTTGAAAACCTTGGGTGCAGTTTGTACTCGAAATGTTCTGAACATAATTTTTTCTGAAGTGGAAAAACATTTCTGAGAAGGAATTGCACTGTACTACAGTTGGCATCTTGTGGAGAAATGCATGTGCTGGATACTTGAAGGATATGAGTTTGTTGTTGTTGTTGTGTGTGTGTGTGTGCATGCGCGTGCACGTGCACGTGTGTATGTCCACACAGTTTTCATCAACTGTGTTATATCTATTAAAAGTGTGTATTTGTTTATACATATTGTAATAATGGGACCATTATTAACATATTAAGGTTCCCAAAAATTGTTCCAAGTACACTTGGTTCAGGCATCACCCTGCTAGCACACAAGATTGATTGAAAACAAGAGCCTGTACGGATCTTTCAGAATTGCATAGTTAACTGCATGTACACACTCGTACATATGTGTAATAAATACACTGTGTGAAGTTTACCAGCATGTGTAGCCATTGTACTAACATTGAATACTATAAGGAAAACTTTTGAATGCTATCTTTCAGTTTGCTCATTGTTAAAAGGTCACATCACCCATGAATTGTGGGCTTCCTGAAAGCTGATGTGGCCTATATCCTAGTTTTACACTTACTATTATTGAGGATCCAGATTGCAACTCCAACACAGAAGTGTGTGTATGTTTGCACAAGCACTGTATATGTTTAGTTGGTGTACCTCACGTCAGGGAATTATCTGACACGTCGAGAGACACTGCCCATTGATGACCTTGATTGTGGGACAGTGTGAACAGTTAGTTATCTTAGGGAGTTTGAACTGTGCTATCTGACGTCATTGCTCCCTGGGGTCAGTATGTGGCCATGAACTGGTCACCCAGTTCTTTCTAATATACTCCCTAATTCACCTTCAGCTTACATAACACTCCAACGTTCATGCAATGTGACGTAGCTTTAACGTCGTCAAAATAACGACTGGACATCACAGCTCGATTTAGCTCAGTTAGTCTAGACATTGAACTTCAAAGGCGCCATATTGAAATTAAAAAAATAAAAGATTTCAAGTCTCACATTAGTTCCTTTTTATTTCAGTTCCAAATAAGTTCGCAACATTTTCAAAGTTCAAAGGCACGAACAGTCAGTTTAACAAGACAACCAGAACAGAACAGTGCCGTATTAGTCAATGAATTATTGATGTCACTTGGAAAACCCCGCATTGCGAGACAATCGCGAGCACGTTGTGCTCTCATCACGGCCGGTTAGTAATCATCTGCCCATGGGCGGTAGGCACTCAGCGCTCAAGTTGCCACGCACCTCCCCCACTCCTGGTGCCTATGTCCCAATAATGTGACCAAATATGGGCATAGCATAGGCCGTAATCCCTTCGGAAGCCTGCGTGACCTCCGTTGCGACCTCTTCTCACACTCTATCGAACTGCGTCGCAGTAAAACTTTATCAAACTTCTAGAATATTCTGGAAAGAAAAGCTGTATACGAAGTATGAAAAAGCTTTTATCTGTAAATGTTGATGCAACCTGAAATACGACTTCATAAAAAGGCAGCGCATGACAGATAAACACCTGAACATGGCCCGAACATCAAATACTAATAAAACTCTACACTTCTTGACAAAAAAAGTCCACGTTAATATTATAAATACATTAATCACAATCACTTGTATCATTACAATATTATTGTATCACGTGATTCAGATGAAGAGACTGGAGAACTTGAAGGAAATTAAATAAAAATATTGCTTCAAAATCATGTTCTGACAAACCCTCCCAGCTGTATGTGAATGTTTTTAAACCCAAAATGGTGTACCTAAGAAAATTAAGAATATTTTGTGCAAATGGAGAATCATTCAAATGTGGTAGCCAGAAACAGCTTCGATTTTCTCAATATTGATGTAAAACTTTGTTTTCTTAAAGGTGTCGAAACTACAAAAATCGTCTAAATTGTGACATGCTTACACCTACCACAAAAAAAATCACGAATAGATTAATTGATCAAGTTCTATATAATTGCCTTTATTCATGCAGTTACAATATAACTAGCCATCAAAATATTGACACTACAATCAATAGTGTAAATACAAAAAAAAAAAACTCACAAGTGATACGATAAAAATGGATTATTCGAAAACATAGCCTACATACAAGGATAAAATTCATTAAGAATGAGTAACACTCTGCTCGACAGGCTGCCCACTAACAGCCAGGTCTATGAAACTGACGCCGGCTAACAGCCAGCATAGTTGAGCCCATGATGGCGCTCACCACCCACATGACACATGGAAAGCACGTACGCAAAGAGGCTTTAAACTGAATTCTCCCATAACTGGAATATTATGTTTTTAAGTGTACAACATGTCTTTCTTTATTTCAGGACTCAATGTTATAAAATATTTAATATTTGTATGTTTGATAGTATTGCACAATGTTTAGTTATGAATTTGAAATGTGCGCTGTGCAAAGAACATAAACAGTATTACTTCAGCGTGAACACTGTCATAAAAGACATTGAGAAAATACAGAAAATTAACAATCTGAATATAAAATGTAAATCAATATCTGAATTCCTTTTGTGCCGCTTCTCTAAGAATATAAAAGCTTTACTCTGCATGCATAGCACTTTAGGTTGTGTGAACCCCATAGACGGCCATGGTAGGTCCGCAAGACACTTGCCTCTGGACAGTCTGTTGAGGAGAGCTGGTGAGGTAAGATGCTGTCATGTACGCACTACAACCTTTTAACACTGATGTAGATTCCAATGGTTCATTTTAGTATACCGGTCAACCTTTGCTTTGCATATGTTAGTCAGACATATCTCCAGCATTATGCTTCCGCTTAACCTGATTATTTGCGCCCTTGTGGGTTTTTAAATTTAATCGAGGAGAAGAGCAGAAAGATGTTGGAGAGGCCACGCGACCCGTGCAACTTGGAATCAGGCGTCATCCGCCTATGTAAAAGGTGTTTTAGTGCAATTTCTGTATAATTGCTACGTGCAACATTAAAAGCTATATTTCTATGTATTTATTTGAGGGTATTTTCATGTTTTATTGTGTTGAGGCCGCATCACCCATGACACACGGTCAGATATCACTAAGTACTTATTTGCACCATCCATGTGCTTTCAGGGTATATTTGTGTAATTTCAAATGCACTTTATTAATGTCAGAGTTCGGCGTAGTTTTCATGTAAATTGATGCTTTGTATGTATGACCACGTTGTCACTTTCATGATTGATTTTCCCACCATCAGGCGAACCACAAGTCCCTATCTAAATCGTCAGGGGAATATTTTTTTGAACACTGCCAGCTACTTTGTCTGAGAGTAATTAGCCGTTTTTATGGTGGAGAAATATTGCAATTTCACCTGCACCACATTGTCCGCTACAAACTTAATCCAGCGGCATCTGCACCATCTAAGCTTGCTTTCGCGCATGTGCGTGTTTATTGTGACTACTCATATAGTGCCCCATTCTCTTTCATTTGTTTAATTTAGTACGGTGATATTATTTTTGTCCTAGCCGGCTATGTGTATAGACCATCACAACACTAACCACATGCTGGGAGGTGCGCCATGATGAGTCCGTGCTAGTGATGCCAAGTAATCACGTGTTCATGTTCAGATTCAGGTTCATCTTTGTCATTCTCAGTTTCCTATCTTCAGGAAATACCTACAGTCCACCCTAGCGGCTGTAAACCCCTTTCCTTGTGAAGGCTGTGTTATCTAACATCATTGTAGAAGTCATCCATCTAGGAGTGCGCTAGAGTAATTGCGGTCCCAGGAGCACCCGAACTGAGTTAGCTAGACACGTCCGAGTTGTATAACAAGTAAAATTCCTGGCACATTATTGTATAAGCGGTAAAATAAAAAGTAAGTCTCACAGTGTTTTAAGTCTTTCCTTTGTAGTGACAGTATCCTCGGGACACAATTTTTCAATGTTAAAAAGTTTAGTAATGATGTTTAGTACTGCAAAGTGTTCCGTAAGTATGTTCATCAGTTGAGACGGACACTCAGACCCCACAGCATCCCTGAGAACCCTGAGTCCCAACAGTGCGTTGACTTGGAAGCACCACTGGCACCCATTATCAGTAAGTAATTTGTGTCTTCGTTCATCTCGTGTCTCATCTGACGGTGTTAAATCCAATGAGCTTGCCTTTCTGCAACATATGAAACTGCTTTAAATAAATGTTTGGCATTGTTACCAACTGTAAGTGTTCCATTAATTGTTCCTGTTGAAATGTATGCAAGTGGTGGCAAGAAGGTTGGCAATAAACTAGCGACTCAAGTCATGCCCAGAGCAGTGTCATTACCGTAGCTGTGGGAGGATACACTGCGCGGCAACAAGAACTTATGCGTCATCCTTTCATGAGCTAACACCTAGTACTCAAATATTACTCACTTTATTCTCATTTATCATTGCTTTGTGTCCACTTGTCTGTGTGGCCATAACAGTCTTACTCAACAGTTAATACTATTCACAATTTTTTAAAAGTGTATTCAGATGGTGTGACTAGCAAAGAAACGGTGGAAACATACATTGCAAGGGTTTCCAAATTCATTAAATTACAGATTTTGTCCATTCCAAGTATTTATAATGTGGACTATATTGGTATGTCTTGGAAGATCTTACGGACACATGGACTGGGCCTTCAAAACTGTACTTTCATTGTTTTGACTCATACCGTGCCAGTTTGCTAATTATTGAATAATTAAATTAATAATTGCAGAACTACTGGTAGCTATTTGTAGTAAAATTGGCAGACTTGTTAACTGTGTTTTTGTATGATTATTTTCTTTTTTCTTGTTTGTACTGCTTTCGGTTAACACATATAGTCACAATCTTACTGTAAATAACAATTCTGCTGGAGGGTTGTTAGCTCACGTAATGAACAGCCATGCACTGGCATGTGTAGTGTAAGTGTTAACATTGAGGGTGGTATGTGTGACAGGTGCTGATAGTTGGTGGGGGAGATGGGGGCGTGGCACGGGAGGTCGCCAAGCATCCCTCCGTCGAGAGCATCACGCAGGTGGAGATAGACGGTCGCGTCATTGACCTGTCCAAGAAGTGGCTGCCTTTTATGGGGTGCGGCTTCGACAGCCCCAAGCTGACACTGCACGTTGATGACGGCTTCAAGTTTATGAAGCAGCACCAGAAAGAGTTTGACGTCATCATCACAGACTCCTCCGATCCTGTTGGTTAGTATGCTTCTCCATCTCTCACCTCTCCAAGAATATATTCAGTTTCTTATTGCAACAGAGTGAATGTGACAGACATCAGAAGGTTTGTACCATACTGGCGGGCAGCACTTAACCTACTCCCTACCAACTAGTTTGCAATCTTCATTCCAGGTGAATACTCTCCCACATTCTGCCTTAACAGTTCCTCATACCTTGCGACAAGCGACGTAGCAGCTAGAGCGCCCAACTGCCACCAGTGTGAACCTTGTTCGGTTCCCAGCAGCGTCATTCCGGGATTTTCACATGTGAGAACTGTGCGGGATGATGACACTTGTCGGTGAGCTTTCTCTGGGATCTCCAGTTTTCCCCACCCTTGCGTTCGATTGTTGCTCCATATTCACCTCATTTCAACTTCATCAGCTCTCAAGACATTATTGTTGAGAGCTTCCCAAACCTCACCACTACACGCTACTATTAATACGTAGTAAACACACCAGAAGTGGCCACTGTTCCCTACATCGGCACTTCAAATTACCTAGTATACTGATAAAAATTTTGTCCTGTAATATATTGATACTTTCAACAGTGCAATAATATCAGTGGATTCTGCACTTTCGAATGACAGTTCTGATTAGTAAGTACAGAATAAGATGGAAAATGTTTTGTAACTCTAGTTATTGTATCTGCGAAAAAGTCCATAAGCACTTGAGTTCAGTAATTATTGTCCGTATGGAGCAAGATGAGGTTCTTTTGAATTTGAGTTGTTTGAAAGTGTCATACATGTTGCATAACAAACTGAATATAGATCTTGTACAAAATTTGTTTTGAAGTGCATTGAAGAGTGTGTCAACTTAAGGTACACCAAAAATATTCATTGCACCACAAATCTATAATGCCACTGATACCTTTTTAATATTAACTCTATACTAAGGTAGTAACATGTTCATAGTAGCATGCTAGCATCTTAAAAATAAAAATTAATTACTTACTTATTTTGGGATGGACTGAATTTGACAACCCATCCATCCCAAAAATTGTGGTGAAAGTGACTGATTTTTGAATGATGTTTAGGTTTCATTGTCTCTGGTACAAAAATAACATGTGTTTGAAATAAAGTATTTATCAGGTTCTATAGGCAGGCAGATATTTTCCGAATTAAACAATACCCCATAAAGGTATACATATGTAACTGCCCTTCTCACAAAAAAAATCCAGCACCCCATAACTTTGAGTGACTGGAAGCGTGACCTTGTCTCCTTCCCTTCTCCCCGCTCCTTTTTGGTCGGTGTAGTGTAGAAGTGTGGCGGGGGGTTGTCTGTGAATGGCTCTGCGGGGAAGGTGAAGGAGGACGAGCGGCCTGTCATTCTCACGTCGTCCTTTCCCCTGCTCATCTATCTGCGGTCCAGCTCGTCCTGTTCGCACAAATTATGTTCCGTTTCTTTGGCCCGGGCTGTCTTTTCTATCAACATCCGGAGTTTTGGGCATTGTAGAAAATTCTAGAGTTTGGATAGGATTAGTCTCATTACTTTATGGATACAGCCATCTTCATTTTCTTCAGGGAAAAGTTGACGGAACATCTGAATTTTCAGGCGTATAAACAATTCAGCTTCTTTGTCCGGGTTTTGGGTCCTCCTGTAGAATTTGGTTGTTAGGTTCGCTAAAACCTCTTCCCCAGTGAATTCGTGGGCCAGACGATTACTGAATTGTGCCCAATCCATAACGAACTCACCATACTTGTCCCACCAAGTTTGTGCCTTGCCTTTAAGGTGGCTCTGAGTCCGGTTTACCCTTTGTTTTGGTGGGATGTCATGTTCGCGAAGTTCCCTGTCGCACTCGGCGAGGAACACAAGAGGTCTTCGTGGGGTTGTCCCGCTAAGTCAGGCATCTGCGGATCCCCTATAGTTTTCACCGTGCACAATCTCGGTGCGTGTCCCAGGTTCGGGGGGTAATATTCAGCTGCATGTCTGCAGACTTTGTATCTGTAGGCCATGCCAGATCGGGTTACCCATCGGAACTCTAGTCCGTCAGTGTGGCGTAACACGTCTGTCCACCCAGACAGACGTAATGGAACTGTCACTGGCAGTGAGCGCATTCGATTCCCTGATCCGGGCAATTTGTCTTTGCACACAGTTCATTGCTAGTGGTTGTCATGGTGGCATAGACCATCTCATGTTTCGTTACATCGTGGTTCGACATACTTGCTGTGTTTTGAGCGCCATGGGGTGTTTTCAGACTCCTAGAGGTCTGTTCTTTGTAGTAGATGGTTTCTCCCAACTGGTGGCCTATCTCAGGGTCGTGCTGGCCTGATTCTGCTTACCTGATCTCTCAATTTAAGATGGACGCCTCACGTTGGGAGTCAGAAAATCTCCTGGTTTGACACATGACGGGCTCTAGCGATTGGTCTCGTCACTGGCCCAAAGTGATTTTGGTCACACGCTAGGCTAATCACGTCCTGGTAGCATGCTACTTATTCTTTATGTGGGACGGGTGCTTTTCCCATTTACAATTTTGGCCTTATTGGTTGACAACTGGGTACAAAATCGGATTCCTTTAAGACTGCTTGGCGGGTGACTGTTGGCTCATGCGGTATACCTAGACAGCATTTCCCCTGAGGCTAAACTGATGCAGAATTGTCGTGAGACGTGCTAGGGATAGTTTCTGTGTTCCAGTGGTTTCTGATCCGTCGGAGTACGAGGTACTGGACAAGTCGGATGCCCCACTGAGTGATGGAGGTTCCTTCTGCGAGTACCGTCAGTGCTGTATAGTATGGCATGAATTACTGGGTGGTATCTTTCAGTCATCTTAGTTGGCGGCTTGATGTTAGCTGTTGTGGCGACTGAGTACTGCAGCTTGCTCTCGTAGACTAAGAAGCTTGAATCCGTCAGGATGAGATTTAAGTCCCGGGGGTGATTTAGAGGCAGCCCTTTCCCTTCTCACCCTCTTTTGAATACCACCACTGTGGGTAAATGAAATTAGGTTAAATATCTAGGATCAGACCTGGTTGGAGTGAGGCAGTCGACATGTAGTGCTGTGCCGCTGACCACAGAACATAATCTCAAAACAAATAAAATCATAATCCGGTCTGGATTCAACTGTATATACAGTAGAACCTCTATGTATTGATCTAGGATGGATTGAAATCCCGCATCCATGGAACATATTCTTTTATCCCATTTTTGATTTATCTGCATTTCAAGACCACTTTCAGTGAAAGTTCACATTTATTGAAATATTTTGTCAGTCCCCTGAGATACGATGGATAGAGAATCCAATGTAAATACAATTACCTTGCAATTTTTAATCATGATTAGTTCTCCTTCGCTTGTTCTCCCTCCACGTGCGCACGTGTGTGTGTGCATGCACGCACGCATCTGCATCTATGTATCCTCCTAGTTAGGTTTCATAGATAAACAGAATTTGAGAACTAATGTTGTGTACTGTGAAGGGGTGCTATCCTTGCTGTGCTATGCAAATTAGGGTTAACTATAGAACCACGCATGTGCGCCAATGTGATAAATCGGTTGAAAAAAGTGACTAGTATGTGAACTTTGTGGAGAAATACTAATTATTGCCAACGTGTAGAAGAGAGATGTGTGTGTGTAGGAGAGTGCATTTTTCACCTTTTTACCACGTTTAGAACTGACTCTCCAATGGCGTACTGGTCTCAGGAACTCCGCAAGGGCATTTACATGCACTGGCATTCACAATACGTAAAACTTTCAAACTTTTAAGAAGCACTTAATTTATATTATTTACTCTGTAAAAGAAAATTTGACTGGCATGGTTCAGCATTACCAATAAAAGAAATCAAAATGTTATTAATTATCTTTAATTCAAAGCAGAAAAATAAAAAATAAAAATCAGAATAAAACTGTTTAACTGTGTATGAAAATCCAGTCAATTAAGTAAAATTTTGTTCTGCAATTAGATTAACCTTATTATAATATTATCACCATTCAAAAACAAGAATTACTTAAATTGAAAATAAAATATCATTAAATGTCTTTAAGCTGCTTTCAAAATAATTAAATAAACTGTAGATTAATTAAACTGTTTTCAAATTAATGTGTGTGTGTAGTCTTAGTGCCTCTTAACCAAGTTTTATGTAGTGAGGAGCTCCATTAATTCATAGCATTACACATTCTAATCACTTTCCCACATATCTGACTTAAGTTCTTAATATCTTCAAAAATTAGCAGATTCTCAGTGTTCTCCAACAAAGTTAAGTTTGAATCAAAACAATAGAAAACAAGTTTCTTCACTCCCAATTTAAAATGAAATCACTGTAAAGTTCAAAAGGTTTCTCCGGTAACTAGCTCGTCGGGTAGCGTAGGACTACTGGACTGAATTAATAAGTGATATCTGTACTACAACTAAAACTTCCAAAAATAATATTATGTCACCAACATTTTGGGAGCAATGATAATTTTGTAAAAGATGCTACCAAACACAAGTCTGTATGCCCAAAAACTAGGTGGTGTCACCTTAATCTGTAGTGAGGCTGATGTTACCAACATGGCATTGTGGCATCGGTGTAGACTGCCCTCGTCGACAGCGTCCATTAATAAAATTCAACTAACTCAGCTAGACTTTGCCCTCTTCCTCACTTGTCAAGATAGCCCTCAAATACACTAACCTCAGGGTACCAAAAAACTGTCCTAAATTATGACGATGCTAGGGATTTCCCCCAAGAAATCCCTGCTCTTAAAAACCACGTCTTTGGATTTTCAGATCCGTACCCAGAAGTCCTGACTTCCTGCAACTTCGCTATCAAGTCCTATCAATGGAGCTCAGCTACTTTCAGTTCATTAAGTCACAAAAATAGTGGAACGCAAAAGACAATTAAAACTGTAAATAAAAGAAAACAAAGAGTGTTAAAAAGAAAAATAATAAATACTGAGATTTGAAAAAACTCTGAAAAATCATTAAGTCACATACTTAATTTAAGCAGCCAAAATTCTCAGACTAATGTTCTTGCTTACCATAGTGTAACATAAATTAACAGACAGGATTGAAAAGAATGGTGGGTCCTGACTCATAATGCACATTTAAAAATCATAAAAATCAAATGTTTAAAATTAAAATTAATAAGTTGACGCCGGCTGACAGCCAGCGGCGCTAGAGCCCATGACAGCGCTCACGTGTCCCGCACGTGCACGAAGAGGCCGATAATTTCGAACTTCTCTATAAATGTTAATTTCAGGGTAAAATGTGTTATATTGTCTTTACAGTGTTTAATATGTCTTTAAATGTTTTAAAGATCTTGTGCTAATATTATTGTTTGGTTATGAATATTCAAAGTGCCTGCAGCGCAGAGACTAAGAACACTTAATATTCTGGCATGAACACCATCACAAAATAATTTTGAAATTCGTAACAAAATTATAGAAATGTATAACAATATCTAATTTAATTTGTGCCATTTTATTTTCACTAATAAAATATTTCACTCGGCGTGCATAACACTTCCACTTATGTGAACCCTGTAGGAGGCCATGATAGGTCCGTGTGACGCTTGTATCTGGACAGTCTGTCGAGGAGAGCTGGCGAGGTAAGACACTGTCACGTGCGCACTACAACTTTTGTTCACTGATTTAGGTTTCAATAGACAATGTAGTTTACCAGTTAATCTATGCTTGCATACGTTTGTGCCATACATTTTTCCCAGCATTATGCTTGCGCTTTACTAATTCTTACGCCCTTGTGGCATTTTTAACTTAATCGTGGAGAAGGAGGAGAAAGATGTCGGAGAGGTCACGCGACCCACGCAGTTTGAATCAGCCATCCGCCTATGTTTATGGCATTTCAGTGTAACTTCTGCATTATTGCTACACACAATTTTAAGAGCTTTATTTTTATGTATGTATTTGAGGGTAATTGTTATTGACACTGCCGCTGTCACAACATTGTATGTGAGGGTTTAGTACAAGCAATAACGACTAACACACACACACACACACACACTTCTTTTATTATTCTTTTGTGAGATAATATGCTTGTGATTGTTCTGCAATCTACTGCTGGGTGCAAAAACAGTTTATGTGCATGTCTCGGGATAAAGCCCTGGTCCTCCGATTATGAACTCATTTCATGTCTCTACCGAACAATTAAATTGTATCAATATTAAAACATTTCTAAAAAGTTTATTAATCAACTACAATATTCCCATCATTATTTAATACAAATGTTGGCATTATTGTGCACGTTCACAGTAGTGTTGACCCGAGGTACGTCAAGTGTTCACAGTAGTGTTGACATGAGGTACGTCAAGTGTTCACAGTAGTGTTGACCCGAGGTACGTCAAGTGTCCACAGTAGTGTTGACCCGAGGTACGTCAAGTGTTCACAGTAGTGTTGACCCGAGGTACGTCAAGTGTCCACAGTAGTGTTGACCCGAGGTACGTCAAGTGTTCACAGTAGTGTTGACATGAGGTACGTCAAGTGTTCACAGTAGTGTTGATCCGAGGTACGTCAAGTGTCCACAGTAGTGTTGACCCAAGGTACGTCAAGTGTTCACAGTAGTGTTGACATGAGGTACGTCAAGTGTTCACAGTAGTGTTGACCCGAGGTACGTCAAGTGTCCACAGTAGTGTTGACCCGAGGTACGTCAAGTGTTCACAGTAGTGTTGACCCGAGGTACGTCAAGTGTTCACAGTAGTGTTGACCCAAGGTACGTCAAGTGTCCACAGTAGTGTTGACCCGAGGTACGTCAAGTGTTCACAGTAGTGTTGACCCGAGGTACGTCAAGTGTCCACAGTAGTGTTGACCCGAGGTACGTCAAGTGTCCACAGTAGTGTTGACCCGAGGTACGTCAAGTGTTCACAGTAGTGTTGACCCGAGGTACGTCAAGTGTCCACAGTAGTGTTGACCCGAGGTACGTCAAGTGTTCACAGTAGTGTTGACCCGAGGTACGTCAAGTGTTCACAGTAGTGTTGACCCGAGGTACGTCAAGTGTCCACAGTAGTGTTGACCCGAGGTACGTCAAGTGTCCACAGTAGTGTTGACATGAGGTACGTCAAGTGTCCACAGTAGTGTTGACCCGAGGTACGTCAAGTGTTCACAGTAGTGTTGACCCGAGGTACGTCAAGTGTCCACAGTAGTGTTGACATGAGGTACGTCAAGTGTTCACAGTAGTGTTGACCCAAGGTACGTCAAGTGTTCACAGTAGTGTTGACCCGAGGTACGTCAAGTGTCCACAGTAGTGTTGACATGAGGTACGTCAAGTGTCCACAGTAGTGTTGACCCGAGGTACGTCAAGTGTCCACAGTAGTGTTGACATGAGGTACGTCAAGTGTTCACAGTAGTGTTGACCCGAGGTACGTCAAGTGTCCACAGTAGTGTTGACATGAGGTACGTCAAGTGTCCACAGTAGTGTTGACCCGAGGTACGTCAAGTGTTCACAGTAGTGTTGACACGAGGTACGTCAAGTCACAGTAGTGTTGACCCGAGGTACGTCAAGTGTTCACAGTAGTGTTGACCCGAGGTACGTCAAGTGTTCACAGTAGTGTTGACATGAGGTACGTCAAGTGTTCACAGTAGTGTTGACCCGAGGTACGTCAAGTGTTCACAGTAGTGTTGACCCGAGGTACGTCAAGTGTCCACAGTAGTGTTGACATGAGGTACGTCAAGTGTTCACAGTAGTGTTGACCCGAGGTACGTCAAGTGTCCACAGTAGTGTTGACATGAGGTACGTCAAGTGTCCACAGTAGTGTTGACCCGAGGTACGTCAAGTGTTCACAGTAGTGTTGACCCAAGGTACGTCAAGTGTTCACAGTAGTGTTGACCCGAGGTACGTCAAGTGTTCACAGTAGTGTTGACATGAGGTACGTCAAGTGTTCACAGTAGTGTTGATCCGAGGTACGTCAAGTGTCCACAGTAGTGTTGACCCAAGGTACGTCAAGTGTTCACAGTAGTGTTGACATGAGGTACGTCAAGTGTCCACAGTAGTGTTGACCCGAGGTACGTCAAGTGTTCACAGTAGTGTTGACCCGAGGTACGTCAAGTGTTCACAGTAGTGTTGACCCGAGGTACGTCAAGTGTCCACAGTAGTGTTGACCCGAGGTACATCAAGTGTTCACAGTAGTGTTGACCCGAGGTACGTCAAGTGTTAACTCGTAGAACATGGCAGTCGTTCTCATTGACTTCAGATACAAGTACATGCTTTTAATTAAAAACCGCTTCAGCAAAAACTATGTAGGCAATATTATTTGGACATGATTCCATACAAGCGGCATGGTTTGTAGTTTCATTCTGTATGTAAGTTAATCTAAATTAGCATTTGTATTGACTTACAAAATTCAATTTGTACATAAATTTTCTTAACATATCAACTTCAGGTACAGTTATCGCACATTAAAATGTTTATTATATACGGCTTGGTGTCACTTTGAGAATGGGTTCATTAGAGATCAAATTAGTTTCTTAGTGAGAAGAAGCAAAGGAACGTATCAGAAAATGGCAGGAAACTGGAATCATGAGATCTAGTCTGGTAATTGAACTCGCCTGTTTTTGAATTTCAGTCCAACTTGTCATCAGTGCAGCTCCTTCTGGGTCTTAAGACATTGAACTGACAGGTAGCTGTGTAACTTTAAACAGTAATCCTGTTATTTCATTGATGAAAGTTTGTATAGTTCATTCACAGGTAATTCAATGAAGCGCTGCTAAAAGTTCTACTTCCAAGATATTCCTCTGCTTCATGCAAACAAAGCTTAACCAAGTATAGAAAATTACACCAAGAGACAGCATGTTGCGTTGGTACCATGGCAATAACTGAAGCTGTGAAACAGGACAGGAAACTCTCTGGCTGTACCGACCGATTTTTATGACCTGCATACCATACTGACTAGCATTGTGTGAATATGGCATTTTGTTTCATGAAATGAAAAAATTGGTTTTGTCATTTTGTGAAACTAAAACACAAATGTAAATCATTTTGTTTTATTGTATTATATTTGTGTTCTGAAAACTGTGAAATTTTGATTTTGGCACGTAGTTATGCAGAAACTGAGATGTAAATACAGTATATGCTATTTGTGTGTAATTTTTAATGCTCTATAAATGACACCACATGTAATGTACACCATTTGAAAAGTGTTTACTGTAATACAAATATAACATAAATAATTCAAGTTTTGAATCATTTGTTAATGAATTTCTTATTGTGTGATGAACTTGATGAAGTAAGTTGACAATTGCATTGGTAGGAAGTTGACAAAAATGTTGTAGGAACTATGAACAGAAGTCATTATATATGTGTACAACGTGAGTAGGTAAATTGTGGAGGTATGTTTGTAAGAAGCCATGGAGTTTTGTAAAGTGATATTTCCTATAGGTATGAAGGTAGGCTTGTAAACAGGGAAGAGGTCGTTAATTAGTAAATACAGTAAAACCCTTTAAAAAGTTTTTGTTCTTAATAAGTAATTTTGCACCTCATCTATAAACACCTTGACCCTATTAAGTCCCTTCAGAAATGTCATGAAATAATTGTACTCTGCCGAGATAATGATGAACACAAGTACATATGTACTGCATGTTGTGGTAGGCCCGGCAGTAGCACTGTTTGAGGAGAGCTACTTCAAGCTGATGGCGGACGCCCTGCGGCCAGGTGGGATTGTCTGCTCGCAGGGTGGTACAGTGTGGTCCAACCTGGACCAGGTGTGCCAGACCTTGGAGCACTGCCGCACTACCTTCCCCTGTGCATCGTTTGCGCACGCCTCCGTGCCCACCTACCCCAGCGGCCAGATTGGGTTCATACTAGGAAGCCTCAACTCTGTGAGTACTCGCTTCTTCTACCATATACAACACAATTTTCACAGCTTGCATAAATACACTTTTTTTACTAGCAGTATATAACACAACAATTATTTATAATTAATTGTACAGTACAGTAAACTTCCAATTAACCATGTTAATTGGGACCAGGGAAAACACAAATCAGCGAATTTGTATTAAAAAACCAGGATAATCGAATTTATTAAGTTCTACTGTTAATGGAACAGTGATAATTGCTCTGAAAATCATGATAAAATACAGTACCTATTTTATAAGTTTACTGACATTTATGTTACCCCGAGTACAAAGTAATTCCGGTGCATAGAGTGTATGCCACTTTGGGCCAGCACCATAGACTGGCGGGCGATAGGCAGGTGCGGCATGGTCGATAAGTGGCGTGTAGTTGTGTGTTTGTCGCCTCCTCAATGTGCGTCACAAACCCGTCCTTGAGATGGCCGAGTGAGTTGAATGAAAGTTTAGAATGCAATGCAATAAAGGCTATAACGAGACTTTAAATGGGAAACCTGGCATTTAAACAATACAGTATACTCCACATTTAAAAAATAACCCTCACAATACAAATGCAGAGTCTAATGTTAACTTATGCTAAAACAAGGAAAACACATTTAAAAAAATCTAAATTCATTAATTTCAAAGTTTGTGACAACCATAATTAGTTTTCCAAAAATTTAATCACTCTCGGGTTTCTCTATTTGACAATAACCAGGGGTTTTAATTTGTCGTTACCAGTGGAATTTGCGCAGAAAAACACAGTTAGCCTTTCTTTACATATTTTGTACCCCGGTGCATGGGACTCAGTATTAAAAACCAGGCTTTGTGTTGCCAAACCCATCCAATACAGCCCAGTCTCGTCAGTATTGTAAATTTGGTGGGGTGACAAATCGTGCTCACTATAAATTCGGAAAATTCAGTACTGAATACTGCAGCTGCTTCTGTATAACACTAAGCTTTTCTCCTTACACATCAATTTCTCATATTCCGTGCCTTTGTATAAATCTGCTCAGCCACCCCGATGAAGCAGAGAACTCCTCCTCAATTTGTAGCATCGTCTGGAATTCTTTTGCTTTTTCCATCATCAATAATGAGCAAGGCACAGGTACGCCTTCGGCATTTTCTGTTTGAACCACAATTACAGTGCTTCATCGAAGTCTTCCAAGTTGGACGTTTTCCGTGTTTTGCGATTTGACGGACCCGCACCACTATCTGTGCAACTTGCACTTTCCATTAGCCTTTGTTTGTTTTTGTTGATGTCGCACACAGTTTGTACCCTGATTCCAAAGTCCAATGCTGATTTCGCAGCTGTCTCGCCATGCTCAAATTTTGTTATTATTTCCAACTTTTGTGCAATTGTTAAAACTGTCCTTTTACGCTTTGTTGACAATTTACGAAAACCACACTACAAAAAGTGAAAAACAATTGTGCCCGAGTGATTGACAAACTTGTGAGATGTGGTGTTGGGGTGAACTGAAATGAGTGCAATGAGATATGCGCTTCAAGGGGTGGATATGAATGACTCACGCAGTTCTCTGCGACAGGCCCACAGTTTAAAGAGATAAACATCAGCTCATGTGGCACGAAGTACCGCTTGTTAAACGGCACTTGTTACATCATCGCCTCACTGCCAAAGTCACAGCAGACTTTGAAAAAAAGCTAAAAATGAAAAGTCGCACGGATAAGCCGAAAAACAGTTAATTGAAGCACGAATAAGTGAGAGTCAACTGTACAATAAAAAGTAAGAACATGCTTATTTGTTTTTTTTATTTTCTGTGATAGTTGTAAGGGACTGTGTTCGTATAGTTGTCAATACTACTTGCCTCCCACCACAAAGAACTGGGTTCCATTCTGGGCAGGGTCATCTTGGATTTGCTCATTGGCCGATGAGTTTTCTCAAGGCTCTCTTATTTCCCGTCCTTGCATTCCAGTGCTGCTCTATCTTCACATCATTTCATCCCCACTAGCTCTCAACGCCTTGATGTTAAGCTTCTACCACAAACCTCTGATTGTATTGCTTAGCATTGTTACAGTGGCTGTGAAAACTTCACCATCTAACCGAACATGGTTTATGAACTGGGGAAATCTTTTGTTTTTAGAGATGTAGGGACCTGGGTGTAACATTGTTCTAATGGTGAGGTGTAACCTGCGCAAGGTTGTTTTCTGTAAAGTTGAGGTTTCCAAGGTCGTAATCCAAATGTACAAAAGATCGTGTTGCATTTTTTGCAGGACTTTCTGAAATGTATAACATGTTCAGTCGCCCAGGAAGTCTGCAGGGTAGTGGTATACAGGATATATGAAAGTAATTTAAAAGATAAGATGTCAACCTAAATAGTCAATCATGCAATCTAATGAAAAATTATTTTGAGCTCGCGTGATTGTAGGTAGAGCTTTGTTGTATGTACAGTAGATGTATACTAGGTCTTCACTGACGCATGCCACACTGCTGCGTACACTACTGGTCGACTTCACCCCAGCTGCGTACACTACTGGTCGACTTCACCCCATCAGCGAGCGCTGAGAGCCTTGGGGCAAGTCTAAAGCGGTGCACATTTATTCTAGTGGCTTCAAGGATGATTCCAGGCGTTGGACATGTACAGACACGAAAAATAATTAAGGGGTTTAATTATGGAAGTTGAACTGCCCACCCAGAATTTGACGTGTGTTTGCCACCCGTTCGATTAGAGATTTTTTACCCGTCCAGTCAACAGCAATAAGAAAGTTGAAAGAGTCACCACAGGATCGCAGCACCCCTGCACCCAGTGATGTCCCAGCCGCCGAGCTTTGAAAGGAGGCAGTAAACTTGTTATCAGCCTCCAGTCAGAGTGATAAGAAAATCATGGCGCTGCCCGCTACCCTGAGATAATGTACCCCTGCGGTGGAAGGCTAGCACCCTCCGCACCCCTGTGACAGCCATGAAGCTAAGATTTTTACTATATAAGGAATCCTGAGAACGCTCTTGCCAGAGTTCATTGGCCTGCCGACCGCAGAGGTTGTAGGACTCTCCTGGGTCTGAACAAGACGTCCACCTCTCCCAGCCTGAAGAAGGCCAGCCTTCCTCTACCAGCAGTCTGTGAAGACTCAATCATCTCCAGCAGCTCCAGCTATGGCAGATTGAGAAGACTCTCCGGAGGTAACTTCGTCATCTGTACCCTGCACCCCTTACCTCAGTCATTCAAAGACTCCCGTGGTAGCAGGCCATCGCGATGTCCCCTCTGATAACTAACTCGCTGTTAGTTGCGACGTTTAGTATTCTTGGAGTCTGCTTGTTTGGAGAGAATTCATCCAGATTCACCTTCACCTGGTGTAAAATTAAATAATTAATAATTATTATTGGTTTTATATTATAAAAGAACCGGATGCCCAGTGTTTTCTCAAGCGTCAATAAAACACTACGACAAACTGTAACCTTGGTGAGTTAGTCATTTATGCATCCTTAGCACAAGAGCAAACCTAACCTTTTACCGTGGAATAAATGTGAGTGGGCCGAACCCCTCAGGATCACAGCGCCTGCAAAGGCTATAGTCGGCAAAGACATACTGAGATTCCTGGGTGTGTCCAATACACCTGCACTTGCCTGCAGTACCATTCTGACTCTAGCCTGTCATTTCTCCCTGTCAGTTCCTCGTGAGTGACTGAATAAGATACTCCCATGATGGCTGTACTACAGCGGCTCCAGGGAAGAGTGAGGCCAACCAGTACACTAATGAAAAGAGCCTCAGTTAGAGAGAAAGAAACCTTGCAATATAAAGTTAGTTTGGTAAAGTTAATTTTCATCAATTTAGATGACTAGAAAGAGAGGATTGCTTAGGAGAAAGCGTCGTTGAGCTCAACTTACCCTGCAGAGGGACCTATCTCAGTCTGGTGGCACACCGTCAGTTGACTCCACTCACAACACTGCACCCCCATCCCCCTTATCAGAAGTCACTGCTCCCGAACCACGTCCAATTTCGCCCTATAGCTTGTGAACATGAATCTGAACTAGGCATCTATTGGCCGTGGTGAAGCTACGAATACTTTAGCATTTTCAGCCCGTCTAACCCCGCATCGATTGCGAAGCCACTTGCCTCATCCCAAGTTAGCGACACTGCACCACCAAAGATGTGTATGATCCGAAACCACAGTCGGGAAGGTAATTCATCTCGCCATACCTCCCAAAGCTACACCAAAATCTCGAATACCTTGCCCCTTTCAGACGTCTCAGAAGTGAACGAGACCACGAGTAGGAACTATCTGGGGAAAGTCAGACTCATTCCCATTCCCACTAAGGCAAACTGGGTTCAATCCCCGGTCGCGTCACAGGATTTTTGCATGTGGGAATCGTGCCGGACATTGCCGTTGGTCGGCGGGTTTTCTCAGGGATCTCCCATTTCCCCGCCCCTTCATTCCGTTTCTGCTCCATATTCACTTCAATCACCATAATTGACTCTCAAGCCTCGCTGTTAAGAGCTGCCCATATCTCTTGATTCTTCTTCATTCCCATCCCATTAACATCTGCAACCCCACTCCCTGGGAGGCAGTTGATTTTCCTCCCTTCAAACACAACCCTTCCACTAGGCAGTATCCCCATAAGAACCCCAAAGTGGGACTAACCCCACTCCCTGGGAGGCAGTTGATTTTCCTCCCTTCAAACACAACCCTTCCACTAGGCAGTATCCCCATAAGAACCCCAAAGTGGGACCAACCCCACTCCCTGGGAGGCAGTTGATTTTCCTCCCTTCAAACACAACCCTTCCACTAGGCAGTATCCCCATAAGAACACTAGTTAGAACCCTCTACGCCGCCGAAGGGCCTCCTTGTAACCATCCGGAGGGAAACCAGCACTCCTAATGATCCACCCCAACCTCCAGTGAGGCGCACCCATAACGACGTGGGAGACTCAGAGATGGTAAGGAGTATCTAGGTATAGGCCGGGTACCTCCTACCGCCATCGTCTCAGGGTGAGTCAATTGGCACCCAACATGGGGCGTACAGCTCCATATAGCTGAGCTTTGGCAGCTGGGACCTAGCAAGACACCCCCACCCCCTTTTTCTCACAGCCTCCTTGCAGAGGAGCACTTTGTTTGACTTCAGGAAGTCAAAGTAAACACCCCATGGCACTCCGCTCAACTTTTCTAAGACCATGTATAGCTCTGAGGAGAGTTTGCAGGACCCACAGGTCAAATTAGCGGAAGCTAATCTCAAAAAAACCGTAAACAATCAGTGTCCCATACAGACATGTGTTGGAAGCATAAATGTCATACAGTGCACGTATTGTCACCGACAATATCATAATGCTTGTGCAGGATGGGAAGATACGCTGAGGTTTACGAGCGGCCTAGAGTTTGTGTCAGACTGGTAGGCAAACCCAGGTGAGGATGTGCCAGTGGCCAGAGTGCAAAGGTCGAGGGTACCACATGGTACATTTGTATCCTCTGTAACAGAGAATACCACCATAGATGTATTGGGTGGACAGCCAAACAAGTGAGAAACCCAGAACATGTATATCAATGTGAGGTGTGTAGACGGGAACACACCCACCGACCCACGAACCCGGTGTCATGAACCAGTCTGGTGACTTCCAGAATACACATGGAAATAATTTTGCCAGAGTTCCGTTGTATACAAATACCCTGAGGTCTTCGTTCGTGAATGCGAGAGAGAAATGAAGGAGCATCTCAAACCCATGAAACAATGGGTAGGCTGAGCACGCCACCAACTGGGTGGTCAAGCCCAGAATCTGTGGGAAAAGTATGGGGAATTAGTAGAGGAATGCTCCCAGTTTCGAACCAAGCTCACCACACATTTCACCGGCAATGAAGTCCTGTTAAAATTAGTTACAGACTTTCATTCAAAGACACAAACCCCTGATGAGGAAGTGGAACTATTTATCAGCAAAATGGAGTGGATCCACAAAACTCTTTATCCAGAAAAAAACGCAACCTTCTGCCGTAGTTTAGAAACTTGCTACTCCCACGGCTGCAGACTGTCGAAGAGTTGGCAGGCAGGGCGAGGGAGATAGAGATGAATAACTGCCCCTTGTCTGGGAAGACCTCTCTGGCACGCGTTGCCAAGGATACTGGCCCAGTCCCCTTCCCCAGACCTCCCGCAGGGCAAGACACGACCTTTCCTTCACCCGCCACCCCCTTGCTACGTTGCTGGCATAGCCCAGGCCGGCACTTTAACAGAGACTGCCTGACGCACAACCGCAGAATGCGCAGCCCCAAAATCGCGAAGCGTATTTCCCACGTCAAGAGAATGGGGACCCAGAAAGACAGCAAACCACGGCTAGTGGAAGGCCACTCAGCCTTCAACAGTTGCGAGTGCGACCGAGTCTGCGCCAGGACTTGAACCTAGGGCTTCCAGTGCAAAGTCCCAGAAACGAGCCTTGTAGGAACGGAACCCTATGAGGGAACGGAACCTTGACCTGCCAAGAGGCGGGCAAGGCACGCACCCCAACACCAGGTCAATAGACCTGAAACACAGGATTCAGGAAGTGTGGACTCACCCCCTCCCCTGTCGTATCGCACATACCTTAGACAATTGTTCAGAGGAGAAGTATTGTCAAGGATAGTACCTTCTACCCCAAGTTCGTACGTTCCATATTCACCTAGACCCCACACAGCAAAGCGCAGTACAGTTACTGAACAATTGTGTTGTAGCCAAGCTAATAAAATCAATGTAGGAAGACAACCCGTAGGAAGCATTATCGAGGAGGCAAGTGAACTTCCAGCCACCTCTAAGGTCATGGATAGTCTGCCACAGACTCCCCTTGTTCCTGCCAAGTGGCAAACGCATCTCCCCAGCCTTCGTTCCTGTACTGGAAGAAGCTCTATCCCCGGAGGCTGATTTGAACAAGGCAACATACCCGTTACCCTCAGGTTCAGTCCGGGTAACTCCACCCCTGAGCATGTGGATATGTCCAAGGATAGGGATACGAGGTCACGCGCCCTGCTACCCATCCCATCCTTCCCAATCCCCGGCAAGAAGGAAGAAGATGAACAAGAGACTGGAGGAAGCCTACCGTGGACCATGGAAGCAACTGGTACGTTGGTCAACCAGGCGACCGACGTAGCTGGCCTAGCAAAAGTGACTGAAGATGTAACGAAACGGATAATGCATGTAGTAGAATGTATAAAAACAATCCCCTGGATGCCAGAGAGTATCGGTGCTGTCGTGGCAGCCCCTCCACAACTTGGAGCGGAAAGTGCCTGCGAGAACTGCACACCAAACACGCACGCAGCTCGAGAGAGACCGAACTTACCTGCATTGATGACCCAGGCAACTACGAGTGTCATCTCGCCGGCAGACAGCCCCCTCATGCAGGCAGCTGTCACTGAGCAGCCGCCTGCCACTAACTTCACCCATAGAACAGCCCCGCTACGTGCAAGGCGCACGAGTCACATCCCGGGGCGCTACAAGGAGACGTCTTGGAAGATATCCACGACGTTTCGATGGCCAACAACTTCAGCGACACTGTAACGTAAGAGAGGACGATCACAGAAGCAAAGCGACGCCTCAACAAGCACCATTGACCCACACCACTATAACCTGCGTGAGTACCTGGCGGAAACCATCTCTGACTACTACTCCCCTCACTTGGACACCTAGATAGAGTGAAATTAGTAGGGAGTGATAGTATAGAGGGAACAAACAAATACAAGAGTGCAAGCACTCGTACCAGCTAGCTTAGTAGGGATGGTTAGGTGATGCAGAACGTCATCCTAACCTGGCTAGTTAAGGAATGTAACACCAGCAATGTTTATCCCGAAGAAACGAATATGCAAAACCGCATACTTTGTAAAAACATGTCAATGTTAGCTTAAGAATTTCTAAGGTTAGTAATTCCGATTGTATTGCCAGGAACAGAAGTCCTACACTGATAAGTGCCTTTTTAACTGTAGACTTCCTCCTACCAATGGGCACCCGTAACGTAGATGTAAAAAATTTGGAATGTATTACTTAATATATAACTTTGATCCCTTGCTTGCCGAAGATAAAACGGAGGAATTAACGTAATGGCAATCCTTAACCAAAATGAAAAGTTGATGTTTGATTGGCCATACTCCCCCGAGTGCTCACGTAAAGCATGTAAATAGTAAATAATGTAAGATTGCTTGTGGTGAAATATACTGCACGACACATTTAACGTAGAGTCACGAAATTCCGTGAGCACTATTAGGAAGTGAGATACGCATAAATGAAGCCTATGAGCAGGCGTATCAATACTTGTAATTTAACTCTCACTATTCCTAACAATGGGCAAAATTGCATTAGTAACGAATGTAAATTTGCAGTAAGAGGATGAGGCGAAAACTCTCTGTGAGCATGCCATATCTGCCGCCCAGGAAATTCTTCACCTTACTAAACTGTGATAGGTATTAATAGTCCATGTAGTGCTACCCAGGCAAAAGGGAAAAAAATCTGAAAATGATCAACTATCTGAATGTACATAAATGTTAGAATCTAAGTAAGAGACTGCTGTTACTAGGGTAGATAAAGTGTACGTAAAATCCCCCCCCCCCCCCCCCCTCAAAGTAAGTTAGGGAAAAGAATTTTATTAGAGTTCTGTGTAACTTTGTACCTTGTATCATAAGAGTATCCCGTATAAGTTAAGTTCAATGTGGTGTTTTAATTAGTGATATTTTGCACAATACGTAAATGTAACGTTGTTCTCTCCTAGTAAGTAGAAGGAAAATAAGTGGTGTGTAAATAATAAATTGTGAAGTAAGCTATGACTCATGTGAATGTAGAATTAGAGGATTTGACTGTTGTAAATAAACCCAGTTAAGGGTGCAATAGGAACTAAGGCATTTTTAAGTAACCATCTAGTGAGAGCACGCAAATTATTAAGGGAAGTGAGATTTAGGATAGGAAGTGGCAACTGTAGAAGCCACAATCCCATTAAGCTCATGTAATTTCCTATTCTATTATATACATACGTAATTGCATTGTACTGACATTAAAACAAGGCAGTAGCCAAAATTGTACATAAGTAGTGTTAAGAAATATATGTGTATAGAGTCAGATGGTACATTTTTGAAAGAGGCAGTAGCCTACCCTAATAAATGTGTAAAGTGTGACGTAGATAATAGGAGTGTTACGCCAGATGGATGGCTACCTAGAATATAAGTAACCATCGTACAAACTGTACGCATAGTGTTCATTGTATACAAAAATGTTTTATATGTAGTAATTATGAAGAGTACAAGAAGTACTCAATTGAAAAACCAAGTATGATTGAACCATTTTTTTATGTGTGCAAGTGTTCATATCTTCTTTACTCTGACCTCTTTACATGTATGGGGAACCCCGGTGCCATGTAGGGCATAATGATATTCTTTTTTTTTTTTAAGAGTAAAGAACTCACATTTTTTCGCATGTAAGTCGTTCACTGTGTGACATCGCTGACTGGTAAACAGACTCGCAGGATCCACTGTAAGCTTTCCCTTTGCTAGTCCTTGCGAGTAGGACTCCCTCGTTAGTTACACTTTTATCTCGAGGACAGGGACAAATATGATACGTCTTTAAAAAGAAAAAAAAAACTTTGCCAACAAGGTATTGTTGTAACACACCCTGTTTAAAACGTTTCTCAGTTTTCAATTTTTGTGAACTGCCCTCGACCTATGAAGGCTAGAGTTCGAAACTAAACGACCAGCTCCCATAGAAATCTCATTCCTCAAAACTCTCCTCCCTGCTCTGAAAGCGAGAATAAACGGCATCTGGCAGGCCAGTCGAGACACTGCGCCGCCACCAGCACCCAATGGGGCCGTGGTGGCTCAGCAATTAGCATACTTGCCTCTCACCAAGGCAAACCGGGTTAAATCACTGTCCGGGTCACCGGATTTTCGCAAGTGGGAATCGTGTCGGACAATGCCGTTGGTTGGCGGGTTTTCTCGGGGATCTCCCATTTCCCACCCTCCTAATTCCGTTGCCGCTCCATATTCACTTCAATCATACTCATCTACTCTCAAGACCTCGCTGTTAAGAGCAGCGCAAATCTCTTCACTCACTCACCAGTACCCCACCGCAGCGGAAGAGGGTGAGAGAGAGAGCAAAAAGGAGGAGTTGGAGAAGAGACAGTTAACTCAGTGACACTGAACAGATTCCACCCAGCCAGATACTGGGCCGCCACAACTACAGCTGACCACACAAGCCAAAGAAGAGGCGCATGTCCAGAACTGCAGCCAGAGTCATGCGATCGGGGAGTCAACCCCACACCTGAAGTAAAAGTGGTCTCGCTTGAGATGGGTCTACATCGCTTCAGGAGGTGGGCAATTGAGACATGCCACACTGCTGCGCAACGCAACTGAGCACACTACTGGTCAAATTCGCCCCATCAGTGAGTGCTAAGAGTCTTGGAGCAAGTCTAAAGCAGCATACATTTATTCTAGTGGCTACAGGGTTGATTCCACGTGTTATACAACTACAGACACGGAACCGCTGAACCCTCATACGCCACCAGATGGCCTGTGTGTCGTGAGACCGGGAGCCGAGACTCCCATAACTCACAAGGTGTTTGTAAAGACAAAATGCACCCCAACACGTCCTCAAATAATTTGGTAAGTCAGCGGGACGCCGTATAGATGTGGTTTCTTGGGCGCCAGACCCGTGTTAAGGCTGTTTAATTTTGTTGCCTATTTATAAGTGAAGTTACATGTAATTGTAGTCAGTGGGGGAGTGAAGCTCCCGGCTGGAGTGAATGTTAGTGTCGTGATGTCTGTCTAATATCTTGATCTGTTGTTTGGAAGTGTGTTGATTAAACTCAAATTTTTGGTGTCTGTTGGTCCCTAGTCTTCCGGGGTATTCCACAGGGTACATTTCATCGTTTCAATGTGTAGTGTTGTTGGGAGGTCAGACTCCCTAAACTCTCTCTCGTATTCCGTGATGAATACAACGGAGTTCTCGCGGGGTCGACCGACAAAATCAGAGAACTGGGAGCCCAGGTTGTGTCCTATGGTAAGATATCCCAGGCCGGTTTCCGGCTGTCTTGATGAACGGGATTGGTGAGGACGGTTTTCATAGGTTTGTCTACACATCTCGCATCTATACGCTAGTCCAGTCATTGGGTCAGCGTATGGAAGCATGGTGGTACGGCTCACTACAAATTGTACAGCATATTGTGTTAATGCAGTATCGTGGACACGTAACCTGGTTACAAAAGGCGGTTTGTTGGGCCAGACAAGCTTCACACCTATATTCAAGTCCCTTGATACGCCTTTCTTCATCCACCCATCCTATGCAAAGATAGTGGAATGGTTCGTGGCAGTGGGCGTATGCAATGCAGAATGTGCCGGTACACTCGCAGTTGATATGGCTACATTTTTCGTTGGCAATGTCCACCATGCTATTGGTTGCATATTCAACTGTTTTAATGTCTGCTTCTGACATTGTGTAGTTTGGGCACCACAGGATGTTTCAAGACTCCCCAAAGTCTGGTTACGGCTCTCGGTTAAGTATTAACTGTCGGGGTCGTTCTGATCTGGCCCTGTTGTTACCGGATGAACAGTAATTGATGCTCTGGTACCACATTGGGGGCCAGAAAATCACCTGACGCGTGTTGTCCTATAAAACTACATACACTGTCAATGTGGTTTTGTGTGTGCTAGTTTAGACGCACTCAGTTTAAGACTGCTCTTATTCTTTTAAATTCAGTTTCTGGCTTGCTACTTATGTGGGGTATGTATGTTGATTACAGGGTACAAAGCTAACGACTGTTGGAACAACAGCAGGTCTGGTTGGGACACTTGCTCACTTTGGTGTATGTGACTTACCAGGGGGTTTACTCGGTCACTGCAGTGGGAGCTGTTGCTTGTTGACTGGAGCTGCTCTACCAGGCAACAGGACCTTATGAGCTGATTCTCTATGCCTGAAGGTTATGCACCCCAGCAGGCATCCCCCCTCCCCCCCCCCCAATTAAACACCGAGCTGAGAGCCTACAAGCCACCCACCACCGGGCAAGGCCGAGCACCGCCGAAGAGGCATGGAGCAGAAACACTGACCATAGTTTGTACCCGGCAGCCAACAAGCTTCACCTATATAAGTCCGGACGCTGCCGGCCTCAGGCAGTCATTCTATTTTCTTCTCTCGCGACATCCCCGAGCACTGCCTAGTGCCGGGTCCTCCAGAGAACCTCTAAGCTTTGAGTACGTCCCCAGTGGCTACTCGCCACGTGTCAATATCCATCAAACACGTACACACATATTTAACTTCACTTTGTCTCTTCCAGACACCTTTTTATTAGCTCAGATTAACTTTAAATAATGTTGCATTTGTCTAGAACCAGCTACTCCCCTTTTTACATAGAACCAGGTCACCTACATCTGGAGCCACAGTTACCTTCAGCTCTCCACGACCTGATAGGAGGTAGCACAGGTCATGTGTTTATTGAGTCTCCAATAAACACCCATTGTTCACTACCCTTCTGCTTATGATTTACAAGGTACTTGTCTGTGTTGACAGTCAGGGACAGGGTACGACGTGCACCGCCAACAGGAACCCAGAGTACTGACATCCACTTTAGACGGCTACCTGTTTCTTCCCAACCCCTGAGCACTAAGTCAGTTCTGGTGGGGAGAAACAGCAATGTCCCAACCACTAGAAATACCTTTGTACAGGAAAGTGCTACAAGCTCAGGTTATCTCTCACTTTGAGCACTAAGTTAGTGCTGAAGTGACCTCAGTCTGGGGTTTGCCGCCCAAACTGGTGCGAATGCACAACCAGTAGAGTCTTGGTGGCCCATGTTGCTCCACGTCCCTGATCATCCCACATGCATGGGGTATCAGTGGTGACTCGTATCGAGTTCGTGCTGGCAAGTCACTATTGGGTTACACCGTAGTTACTGTTCCTGTTTAAGTGCACTCCGTAGGCTGTCAAACCAGTGTGCTATGCCTTACAAGGTGAGGAGTGGCAAGAGGCATAGAGAACAATACGTAGCACACGCTGCTATCAAACCATGGATAGTATTACCACATCCTACCTAGGACAGGCAGGCGGAACAGGACTGCGCCGCCCAAATTAGATGCCAAGCAGTAGCGCCTGCTTCGGTAACAGTAATCTTGTCACCTTGCATTCGCATTCACCCATCGTGCCACCCGGTGGTAAGAGGGTTTCTAAACCATATGGAAATGAGATACGGCTCAGCAAACCCAAACCTCTGGAGCTGTGAAGCCTACGACTGGAATCGCCGCTTCGGAGGAGACCGAGCTCGCCGCTATTGGGTGAAACCCTCATCAACCGCAACACCCAAGGTGGCGGTATAAGTAAGGAATAGCCAATACCCCTGGCCTCGTACCGTAGAACCATAGTAGACCACTCCGCTTTTGGTCTAGCGGAAAAATCCTTGACATATGTGTCAGTCAGACTTAACCAGGCACACGTCAAAACATACATATATAAGAGAAAAGGTCAATGAAACTGTCAAAATAACAAAAGAAATTAATTTGTTTAACACAGGTAACATATTTTTTACGGATACAAATAATTACAAAAAAATAACAAAGGAGTTCGAAAACCAAGCTTTGCCATAAAATGTCCGAAAGGACACTAAGTGAATAAAATACAAGTGCCATAAAAAAGTGGCATAGTCTTTGTAATGATTGTAGAAGTGTTCACATATGACAAGAGTTAATGAGTAAGTACAGTCCACACAATGAAACTGAAAAGGACCATTACAAAGTGGCAGCATCTGCAACAGTGTTACCACGCTAGCCTCACATACCAAGTGTACACAGATGTACGGTACCTCAGGGTTTCATTGGGTTCACATTTCCTGTTCGTGTATGACAAACCCACCCACGTCGGGCTGCATTAGGGAATGACTGATCTTGGCCATGTTGAGCATGCATGCAACACTCAGGCGTCGTATTGCAGCCCTACTGCACCTCCACTCAGGAGTTCTGGGTGGCTTTGGTGAAGGACAGTCTTGTTCCCAGCACTAGAGCCAGTCATGTTTCTCGGTGTCGGACATATTATATATTGACTCTATGTCGCATTACTCCTAGTTGATTGTGTGGCGTGGTTAGTGTCGGACATCATGTTAACTGTTAGGTGGACGTACGAGCACAGGAATAATGTCTTACAATGTGTTTTCCAACTAAACTATTATAGTTGGTTGCATCATATGTCAGTGTAAATTCACTAACTTACATTGCCTGCAATTTTTGTACATAAGTGATGTATGAATGACAGTCCATAAGATATATTTACAATTTTAAAAAATTGTCACATTTAGACAATACTGTAATTTGTTTTATATTCAAAGTTGACATTTAATTGTACGTAGATTTTTTGGATAGGCTGTTAAATAAATTCATGTGATTTCAGAAAACTAACTTCAAAGAACCCCTGAGGATATTCACAAACAAAGAACTGGAAGATATGAATCTACGCTACTACTCTAGTGAAATTCATAGTGCATCTTTCGTTCTTCCGAGGTTTGCTGAGAAAGCGTTGTTCCCAGGAAACAGTTCCAAGTGAAACTCGTTGCTGTTTTTGCATTAGTTGATTGTTGAAAATGGTTTGTGCACAAATGGAGACATTTGTTGGTCATGGAGAATAAAATCTCTGTTTTAACGTATATACAATACTGTATAGTTGATGTGTTTGTCAGACAAATACTAATTTTTGTTGTAGATAAATTCATTGATTCATTTTATCAACTCTATTTTAGTACTTATGATTGTACTTGGGGAAATTAATGAGCTGCTGTTATATCAAATAAATATTTTTATTTAATTATTAAATTGCATTACATTCCACATTAAAGTTTCTGTACTTCATATCAATCACCATAATTTTTCTATTTTATTTTATTGTTATCATGTCACATCTAGTCTTCTGTTCACACCGTTTTCCCAGCCCACACTGCGAAAATATGTTTGCACAAAACCACTTTAAAACTTACTTATGTTATACATAAAACCTAAGACTGAATGTACAGTTTCTGTAGTGCAGTTATGGTTGTATACACATACGGTATATGGTCGGGACCCAATTTTATGAGGGTAGAAGTTGAGCATGGTCAATCTCTGGTAACATACAAAAATTAAAAAAAAAAACTTAAAAGGCTTGGCTATATTGTAAGAAATAGCAATGAAAATTTCACAAAAATACGTTTGCAATGCCACAGTGATGAAATGTATGGGGTGTATTATCACTACGCTTAGGAATGTCTCAGTATAAAAAAAACTGTGGAAATCTGTTTAAAAATGTGGCAGTGGGGGGTGTGAGTGAGTACAACGCTGAAGGTCAGCCGTGCACATGATATGTGATGTTACGAAGAGAAGCTTTGTGGAATACCCATCCTTCTCCCCACACATCTGTCGGCTTGGTTAGGTATATCTGTTGTGGTAACAATAACAGTCCATCACTGCCCGCAAAGCAATCAGGCCTGCCACTAACAGCGTGAGTTACGCGCGCCAACATTCTCCCTTCAGTATAAATATTGCGATTGCTGCACTGTGTTTCTAGTATTGTGTGCGCTGTGTTTGGTTTTCCGATAAGTTTTGTGATTTTGCTGTTATAAAATTTTATTTTAGCTTTTCTTTTTGGTGTTTGAGTTTGGGTTTTGTTTGGAATTGATTTATTGATTGTTGAAGGCCTAATGCTATATTTTATTTTATGTATATTTTCGGGTATGTGCCTTGTACTTTTGACTTATTGATGACCCGTTCATGCATAATACATTTATAGTTTCAGTTGTGCATGTTTACAATTTACAAAACAGAAAATATAGTCTACAGTGCTTGTAAAATCCCTCAATTTCCCTCTCCACGCTTATGCCTTAACCCTTTAATGCATAGTGTTTCATATGCGATACATCTGGAGTATTCAATTTTTATTTGTATGTGTATTTATTAAATGATAATTATTTATTTGATTTTGGTTTGTATGTATGAATATACAAAGAAAACGCTCAGTCGAGCAGCACAGTGGTTAGCGCTCTAAACTCGCCATCTAAGGTCACAAGTTCAAATCCCAGCGTGTACACTTTGAATTTAAAAAAAGTAAAGTGTATATACCTTGGATTGCTCGATCACCCTTCGTCGTCTGGGATAAAATATGATGATCTATCAGAATGGTGAACCGATGGATTTACAAGTCGTCCGATGCTCGTATGATGGACAATTTCGAATTTGCCTTGATGCATGCCGCTTTCCCCTTTATTTACTAAACGACTATGACTCGTCAGCCTCACATATTTATACATAACCCGAGGAAGGGTCAAACCCAGCAACATCTTTCACGAGTGTCCTTAGATTGCCAGTACCTCGGAGGGTGATTCTAAACATGCGAATAAAAAGTTGCGAAAGCAGTGAAGAAGCACGTGCCGCTTCTCTCCCCCATCTGCGCTGAGAGTCTACAAGCTGTCACCTGCCTCAGGGTGAGAATGCACGAAGCAGAGCGCCGGGCAGAGAGTAGCTACTCCCACCCCGGTCTCACACTAGAGGGATGTCACGAGGCAATGTCATGCCTCCTACCTCGGGCCGGTGTGCACCTGACCAATGGACTATATAAGGCATTGCATGCCTGGGCTCTGGACTTATTTTCCTTCTCCTGGAGCTCGCCTCAACACTTTGTGTGCTGGGGCTGTCTACTGCTACCTGTCTTCAGCAGCCACCATTGATATTACCAGAGGCTTCTACAGCCTCTACCACTAGCTACTAGAAGCTCCATTGTCATCTACCACTATCACAATCTTCCAGACACCAACACACCTTCCGCTGCTGTTCCTACTGGTCCAGCAGCCGCCTCTACTTGCCGGTAGAGGCAAGTACACCCACTGCCCTTAAAGTAATGGTCCCCCTTTTTGTAAAGTCTCTTCTAGACACCCCTTGGCTAGAGTAGCTGCAACCAGAGTTATTTTCATAGCAGTCAAAGTCATTCGCCATCTTAGTTAGTCTAGGAGTTGGTCGCCTACACTTGTTTACTTCCACATCACACTCTGCTTGGTTACGAGGTAGCTTGCGTCATTGTATTTATTATTTCTAATAAATACGTCTTGTTCCTTTCACTGAGGATTTATATTCTAGAGAGGTATTTCCTATGACCACTAGAAATTATATTTACCGTATGACGTCAACCGAGACCGGGTGTTGCTACAGAAGTACGAACCATAGAGGAGAAGTGCAGATTCCCTTCAGGAGTATGTATGTCAGACACACACACACACACACCATTCGACAGCCACCCGTTCTACACACGTCGGTGGATAGATCGGTACAGCCCCAACCACTAGTAACTCATCCAAGACAGTCACCTAAGGTTGTACTGCTACCGGAGCGCTCAAGGTGCTGTAAGGAGTATTTACCTGGGACTGATGGCCTAACCCCTGTTACGTGCTCTACTCGCGGGCACAGAGGTTAGGTACGGGGCGGCCAACCCCTGGTTCTGCAGCAGAGTGGAACCGACGGTACTGTGTTAGTCAGTGCAGTACCAGTGCACACCACCCTTCTCCAAGAGTCGCCAGCTCCAGTCAACAAGCAACAGCTCCCACTGCAGTGACCGAGTAAACCCCCTGGTAAGTCACATACACCAAAGTGAGCAAGTGTCCCAACCAGACCTGCTATTGTTCCAACAGTCGTTAGCTTTGTACCCTGTAGTCAACATACATACCCCACATAAGTAGCAAGCCAGAAACTGAATTTAAAAGAATAACAGCAGTCTTAAACTGAGCGCATCTAATCTAGCGCACGTAAAACCACATTGACTGTGTGTGTCCTTCCACAGGGCAACATGCGTCAGCCTAAACTATTACGAAATTGTTACCACAAAATCGTACGACGAAACAAACTTCAATTGAGTTTGTTCGTTTGATGGTTTTTCGTGCCATGTATATGTTCGAAAATCGTAATTCTTGGATCTCTGTTAAGAGTGATACAGGATGAGGTGTTATAATTAAAGTCAAAGTCCTGGAATGGCAAGTGGAATTTTCCAGCTTGGTGACATTTGTTTCCGACTACAAAGTTATGCTGCACTGTGTTTTAGCTTCTTTTTATGGTGTCAGTGGGAAGTCATGCGTATTCTTCTAGGTTATAATTTTATTTTAAAAATGTCTGAATACTAAAATTCATTTATAAATTTTACGAAACTGCTCATTTTCCCACAAGAAACATCTGAAAATGGAATTTGTACTTTCTGAAAATTATGCTGCACTCTATTTTTTTTCAGTGTTGTAATATTAACACGTGAAGCTATCTGGCTAAGGTCAATGTGACGTTACATTTCTAAGTAGTGACTTTGTTAGTCCAGACCATTGGCACTTACTTAGAGTGACTTGTGACTGAATTACTTCATTACCAGAGCACGACCTATGTACAGGTTTACAGAGTGGGACGGCTGTCGGCTAGGCACAAAGTCGATTACTGGTTTGGTTATTGGCTGTGCAGTGGGCTTTGGGGTCAGTTGTTTACTTACTCCGGCGCTTGGTCGAATAGGAGGTGCAACTGGCTTACTGGCTGCTGGTGTAGCTCAGCTGTCCCCACAGGCTGCGGCTCTCAGAGGGCTGGGGTAGCGGCGGATGCTGAACCAGGGGCAAGCCAACCGAGGAGCTGAAAACAGAGAAGGGGTGGGAGCTGGAGGTTAAGCCCCACCAACTTACGGGTGGCCTGAGCTTGTTCCTGGAATGATTCTTGGCTAAGTGCCTTATATGTCTGGGTGCAGCTCCAGTTACCTTGGTAGGTAGAGATAGTCTTCCTCTCCTCCCACTTTGCTTGGTAAAGGGCTGTTATGTCCCTTTAGGGTGTAGCAGGGCTAAAGGGAGGCAAGAAGGATGCACAGCATTAAAAAAAAAATCAAGGAAACATGGACACAAAAATTCCAAACTCAATACAAATATATTGAAGCCCATCTAAACATTATCACCAAGAACAACTACTTTGCAACTTGATTTTAAAAATATAAATTGTATCTGTAAATTTCTGTTGCTTGCTACCAATCGGTTAAATAGGGGAAGAAGAGAATACACATTGACGCTGGCTAACAGCCAGCAGCGCTAGAGCCCATGACAGCACTCACATGTCACGTGTACCACACATGTGCAAAGAGGCCAACAATTTTGAACATTCTTATAAATGTTAATTTCAGGGTAAAATGTGTTATATTGTCTTTACAGTGTTTAATATGTCTTAATATGTTTTAAAGTGCTTGTACTAATTTTAATTGTTTGGTTATGAATATTCAAAGTGCCTGTGGCGCCGAGATTAAGAACACTTAATGTTCTGGAATGAGCGCCATCATAAAGAGACATTAAAATAATATTGAAATTCGTAAAAAAAATTATAGAAATGTATAACAATGTCTAATTTAATTTGTGCCATTTTATTTTCACTTTAAAATATTTCACTCGGCGTACATAGCACCTCCGCTTATGTGAACCCCGTAGGCGGCCATGATAGGTCCGTGCGATGCTTGTATCTGGACAGTCTGTCGAGGAGAGCTGGCGAGGTAAGACACTGTCACGTGCGCACTACAACTTTTTTTCACTGATTTAGGTTGCCATAGTCCATGTAGTTTACCGGTTAATCTTTGTTTATATACGTTTTTGCCAGACATTTTCCCCATCCTTATGCTCCCACTTTACTAATTTCTTACGCCCTTGCGGCATTTTTAACTTAATCGTGGAGAAGGAGGAGAAATGTCGGAGAGGTCACGCGACCTGCACATTTTGAATTAAGATGCCATCTGCCTATGTTTATGGCATTTCATTGTAACTTCTGCATAATTGCGAGACGCAATTTTAAGAGCTTTATTTTCCTGTATGTTTTTGAGGGTAATTTTCGTGTTTGAATATTTTACGGCATCACGTATAACCACGTGGCCGACTGAAGCCAAGTCTTTGTATACGCCATCATTGCATTTTAAGAGCTTATTTATATAACATTGTATGTGTAATCATTTATTTCATGGTTCTATGTATTTTTCATTCAGGGTTTAATGTATTTTTCACATAAATTGATGCTTTTGTACTTGACCACGCGGTCACAGTAATGTTTGATTTTACCGCCATCAGGCATGTTACGAGCCTGTAACAACGCTAATTGTAAAGAGAACTATTTGCCAAACACGGATAATATTATATCTGAATTTAGTTTGCAGTTTCCATGCAGAAATATTGCAATTTCACCTGCACCATGTGGTCTGCTAAGAACTTCATCCAGCAGTATCCACACCACCTAAGCTTGTTTTCACACGTGTGTGTTTATTGTGAATATTCATCTCATGTCCCATCTTATTTCCTGCATCATTCAAGGGTCTATGTAATAGTGTGATTAGTGTACGGTGCAATTACTGCTGTCCTAGCCGGCTCTGTGTATAGACTGTCACCACACTAACCACATGCTGGAGGGCGAGCCCCGACGAGTTTGCATTAGTGATGCCAAGTAATCACTCATGTTAATGTGTATTACAGGTATTCATTTGTAATGCACCGTGTCCTGTCTTCAGGGAAAAACAGTCAGTCCACCCTAGCGGCTGTCAGCCCTCTTTCCTTGTGAAGGCTGTGGTTTCACGCACCTAGGTGAGATCATCCATTTAGGCGTGCGCTAGATTAATTACAGATTGGGGAGCACCCAAGCAGAATTGGCTAGTCATGACCGATATAACCATTTTATTGGAACGTTAATGTGTATAAACAATATCAATTAAAGCAAGTCTACAGTGAACTTAATTTTTTATTCAGTAGTGACAATGCCCTAGCCACATATGTTTAATCAATTGTTTATTTCAATGATTTTATTAAAAGTTTAGTATTGCCAGTGTGTTTGTAAGTACACACGGGTGAGACGGATACACAGAACCCACAACATCCCTGAGAACCCAGAGTCTCAATAGGCGCCCAAATTACCAGTAAGTATTTGTGTCATTGTTTGTCTCGTGTCTCACCCAACAGCGTCTACATGCACTGAAACAAACAGAAAAAACAATATTAATATATTCTGAGAAATCACCCAACCTGAATAAACACTTGTGAAATCCCATTAAAAAAGGTAAAATGACTCCCTGAGTAAAGCAAGCACCATTACAACTTAAAAGTAAAGTATGTCTGATGATTCCCTAAAAAGTTCAACATGAAATACTAATTTCAAGAATACCATAGGGAAGGAGCAAAAACCCTCATTACACTTTACCATGAGCATTAAGGAACGCCATAAAATATCCCTGAACCCCTTGGCATTAAGATTCTTTTGGCAAATCGTAGTCCAGGAGACCATTCCTACAGAACGCCTACAGAAGGAAGAATCCTCCTCTTAGAAACATTCCCATAAAAATACCATGTTGAAAATGCACACAATCAAAACAGAAAAGAAACACTTCCCTACAAACATCCATATACAAAAAAAAAACTACTAAAAAGGAATATCTAGCCCCAGCATATCAACAACTACGATCATTGCAATACTTAACTTGGGTAGTACTCATATTATGTGAAAACACATCTAGCATGGTGAAGCCCCGAATTACGAAGTGGTTTAGACATGATCTATCATCATCAGTCAGTCCGCACAACTCGAAGAGGAACACTGCACACTTGCTCAAGCTAGGGACGAACATTTATACGCGGCTCGGGAAGATTGAGGCATATGGAAGGTGCCAGAGTGAGCGAGGCCCTAGCCACCAGACAATGCTCGGCCGCACCAGGAGCGCCACGCTCCTCTTCAGTGTGGCTAAATGCTTGGAAACGTTCAGACGTGCGCCACCCCGTGGTCTAAACAGGGGGCGGGGGAGAGACAGAAAAACAAAGTACCTTATTCTGCAGCAAAAATATTGCCTCTTCAAACAAAATAACAGTTTATTAATCTGGGCTACCAAATACAGACGTGGCAAATAACCAAGCAGACTTGCTAACCAAGTTCATTAACGTCATATAGTTCTGTAAACACACCAACCCCATGATAGCAGCATTTTATCGTACTCCAGAAAATTGTAGGCATCACACGTTTCATCAGCTGGCGGGACGAAAAATACATCGTTCAAACAGGACAGTCATTGGCAGGACAAAAATATTCGCATAAAATTGTTTTGAGTTTGCTAATTGACACACGTGTAAGATTTGAAGCAGGGCTTTAGGGCATTAGGTTCAAAGCCCTATCTCGGGAGATAGGAGCAGACAACGTGCAGTTCCCTATCTAGAAGTGTTTTGCCATTTCGACTACCTAGGCCGGTGCCGAACATAACAGTTTCTGCAGCCAGCAAAACAAACAGTGCTGTGGTTGAATAATGGGTTTTCTCGGAGGCATCCCAATAGCTTTGATGGGTGATGTCCTATAGCAGACAGGCCCACTCCAGAACCAACCAAATATTCCCTCCGGCAACTCATGTGGTGCGGTGGATGAAGTACAAGTTGGTATAGTGGTTTCTCCTCTGTATAGAGGTGTATGGCTAGTGGTTGTGGCTCTACCGTTAAGTACACGGGATGCACCAAACGGGTGGACATTGAATGGTGTATGTTTCTTGATGTATGAGTCTTTGAGCGGGAGCTTGCACTTCTACACTAGGCGGTAAAATGGTAGTGTTAAAACCCCAGTCTCCTGCTCTACTCTGACGAGACGTGATGTCTTCTATGTATTCTAGGCATACTCAAGGAAGTGAGAAAATATTGTAGCATGATGCATGCCGCTTCTACGTCCATTAAAATACGACGACTCATAGCCTAGAACACGGATCTTTGGAGAAGTTACCAACCTTCGAGTATGGCCCTGTGTCTACTTACTATGTACGTCGACGACATACAAACACTAACATTTTCTTTTAACTTCACTTTGTCCTCTAGACCCCTTTATTTAGCATTTTAACTTTAACTCTTTATTTTCTGTCTAGAACAAGTATTTCCCTTTTTCTTAGAACCAGGTCACCAACACCTGGAACCACTCAGTTACCTTCATATATCCTCAACTTGGTAGGAGGTTACACAGGTCACATGTTTATTGAGCTCTCAATAAGAATTAAGACATTTATATTAGATGGCTAACTGTTCCTTCCCAACTACACATCAGCACTGTCAGTGCTCGTGGGGGAGAAACAGTGTCGCCACAGCCACTAGCAACACCAACCAGGAGGCGTGACAGACGCAGGTTGCGTCTCACCATCCACACTGAATAGTACGCGGTGACGGACCTACAGTGTTGCCGGGCATCCTAGTGCAAAACACAACCAGTAGAGGACTGGCAGTCCACGCGGCTCCACGTACCTAATCAGCCCGCCTATGGTGGGGGATCAGTGGGGACTCTTATCGAGCTCGAGCCAGCAAGTCACAATTGGGTTACACTGTTAGTATTTCTGTCTCAATGTGCTGCATGAACTATAGAGCGGTTACCATATGCCTCATGAGAGGAGGAGTGGCAGAAAATGCAGAGAGCATCACCTGGCTCACCCTACTCTCAGGCCGAGGATAGCATCAACCCATCCTATGCAGGATAGACAGGTGGAACCAGACAGTGCCGCCAAACTCACACGACGAGCAGTCGCGCCTGCTCTGTTTGTGATCATTAACTTTCCACCGTGTGTCCGCATCCACACCAAGTGTCACCCGGTTGTCAACGGACTCCTGACCAGAACTGAAGTGCACCTAGGCTGGGACAACCACATATTCTGGTCTAAAGAAGCTCGTCTGTGGAACATCCGTTCCATCATCGACATAATTTGTCCAGCCTAAGGGCATATCTACCTAGAGTACACAACTAGAAGTAAGAGTGCACAAGAACTAGCCAACACCTCTCGTCCCATCCCAGCTACCTAAGCCGCTTTTGGTCTAGCGGATAAAATCCTCGACTAGTGTGTCCAGTCAGTCTAATTGTACACACGTCAAGGGTAAGAATGTGTTTATTCCGTGAGGAATAAAACACTTTTGCCCCTTACTATCGCCTAACTTAAGCTGGCACGAAGTAATAGACTACACTATCTATGCTAAGGAGACCTGGGTCTAGACTAAAGGTTGGCAGTTTCGACTAAGATAGCCAATAGAACTTTCCCTATTTATAAGGTATTACAAGTCCTGAAGGGAGTTTGGGGTAGCCGTTGTCATTGGCAAGCAACTAAGGTTGGCAGATGTCTTATGGAAGGCTTGCAGGGGAGGGCTTCTGGAAGATCTGGTCATAGGTGAAGCTGAAGAGCTTTTAGGTGGTGATAGGTCAGAGCACTCTAGCACACAAGGTGGTAGAGTCAGCTCACCGGGCTGGTGTGACTCTCAGAAGAGCCAAGCATCAATTGGAATTTTTGGCCAGTGCACGTCAATATATTCTTCCGGCCTAGGGTCCGCCGGTCCTGGTCTAGGGTGTGCGATGTGCATTTGTCTATAGGGGAGCTAAGGGCAGCTGACTGGCGGCAATTGTTGGCAGGTGGCACTATCTCTCGACGCACCCTTCAACTAGCTGAGTTTGCAACAATAGCTCGACAACTGGCTATCAATTCGTGCTGTCTTTTCGAGAGAAGGCTGGGCTAGGCTTTGCTTACTGGCAGCTGTTGAAACATACAACTCTGTCACATCTGTAATAAACCCTGCAACAAGGGATTATCGTGTAGCCACTCTGGTAGAAGTCATACAATTTCAAATCCCGTTCACTGTGCTTTATTGAGGCGCGTAGATGAAGCTAAGTAGTTTCTTCTTAGTAAGTGTAATGCGTAAAAATAATATAATTACAGTTGAGTATTAACACATGACACTTTTTAAGTTAATACCTTTAAACGACTTCAGCTCCATCTCTCAGATGTTTTGCACAGAGTTTGAAGTTTAAAATTATTACATTAAAAAGTGAGACTGTACTGCCTGCCTTGCAGCTTTTATTATTCACCGTGACGTGTGTCACCCTCACCCCTAGGCCGTTCGTCACGCCGGCCGCTCCAAAGCGCAGCACACACACGCTCTCAACGACTCATCACTGGCAGTATGGTGCAGGGAGTGTAGCACCATGTGCGCCTACCAGACCGGGAAAGCGAGCGGAATAATACACGGCCACGTGCGTTACATAAAAAGGGCCCTAGCATTTCCACAAATACATTTCTGGCCACATAATAAAGATATGTGACATGTAAATGAAGTGCAATATGTTTAGAAGCCTTTACGCCCAATGTTATTGTTTTCTGTCACAAATGCGGGCGGCGAGTCACACCTCCCCCCTCCCCTCGTGTGCCCTAATAAAGAATGCAAGTTCAATTCGCCCAGGGCCATGGTTCGGGCTCAAGATCACTCAAACACCCCGAATACTACAATGCCGTGCACAGGGATCGTCACATCACTCAAGACAGCAGTGCATCCATCATCATTTTTCACTTCATCAAACTAGCAAGAACCAGCAAGTATGGGGGAAGAGGCTACAAGAGAAGATGAAGGAGCAGGAGAAAACACCGCAAGTGAACAGTAGGAAGGAGACCGTCCAGATCGCGTCCGTGAACGGCAACACGAAGGAAGAGGAGGAGGAGGAAGCAGTGATGGCAGGAGTGAGAGCAGCGAGTCCGTTGCCTCATTCCGCCTCCGCAGGATGTCACAGCGGATTCGCCCACCTTAGCAGTGCCACCAGTGTGGGTGCGCTTCGGCCACCTGCGGCACAGTACGCCGCAGACATGCAGGAGCACTGGGAGGAGGTATTGCCCAGCAAGGAAGGGTCTACAACCTGCGCCCTCGGAGGACCCCGAGGACACCCGAGTGCCGAAGGTAGCGGAGTCGGCCCACAAACGGCCTCAGAAAAAAAGGGGGGAGGGCATTTGATGTGTGTTGCCCTCACTCCTAGGCCGTTTGTCACGCCGGCCACTCCCAAGCATAGCACACACGCGCTCTCGACGACTGATCACCGGCGAGCAGTGTAGTGTAATATGGGTGCAGGAGTGGGCAAGAGCAGTGTAGTACAGGAAGTGTAGTATCACGTGTGCCTACCACTGTCTTTAACTGGCGGCTAGTTAAAATTACACTTTGCAGGTCTGTAACGAGTTCTGTTCTGTGTTATGTAGTAGTCTACAATTATGGGTGTCGACTGTTTTGCATCGCACTTTCACTTACTTTGTTTCTGTGGATGATGGTTCAACTTGCCTTCCTCTTGGGCGTAGCTCGGCATGTAGCGAGTACGGCCACATGTACCTTGACGTGGCTCGCCACTGTGATTCTCGATACCGGCCAGGCATAGAGTCGGCCTTGGTGGCAAGAGGTCGCATCAGGCATCGAGGCTTGGCATATGGCGTCGTGGCATCTGCTTCAGCCGGAATAGAGGGTGAGGTCACAGCTACTAGGGACGTAGTGTCAGTGCGGGGGAGTTATACCAGGTCCTCCACCCCGACTGCATGGATTCCTACCCATAGGTCAGGATGTTTCTCTGCTGTTGTAGTGCAAGGGACTTGCAATGGGAGACCGCTCTCCACCTTGCCTATATGAGCATCCCGTCGTGGGGCCGGGTATTTGGAGGCGTAGACAGTCTCGGTGCCGTCTATATCAGTGGTCGATTGAGCGAGAGACCAATCGGGTCTCTCGTCCTCACTGGTGCTAATGGTTTGCGAACTCTTGATGAGTTCGTCGTCCGGAGGTCTAGTGGCGTCGATAGGCACTTCCCCATCAGAGCTCGAGATCGCCTTCGTAGAAGGTGGAATGGCCTTGATCTCGGGCTGGGGAGGTATACCAGGTGCGGGTATAGGCATCCGGGGTGGTTCTATCCTGCTCACCGATGGTGTTTCTGTCCTTTCGCTGATGCGACTAGACCGACAGGGTATCTGGCAGCCTTCGCGGTCTTGTGGGCTCTGTCATGACACTTCGGAGCAGCTGGGAGCTTTGTCGCGTCGTGTTGTGTGGCATAGAGGGCAGTGATCTTATGCTATCTGCTCTTCGGCATATTTCCCCATGCGGCCTCCATGGGGCATGTAGCTAGATACTTGTTCTATGTAGACAGGTCTCACTTTGGGTGGCCTCAGGAGCTCTGGTTCAGCCCTTCGGGGTTGTGGGTTCATCCTCACTGTCGTAGTCCCCTGGTGTTTCCCCTACATCGTCGGTGTGCTCTTCTCATGGTATGTCCCCCCAGACAGGGGCGTATTTGACCTCTTGTGGCTTTCTGTATTCTCCCCCTAGCATCTTCGACCCAGTATACATTGTCCCTCTTTGCTACAATCCGGTAAGGCCCGTCCCATTTGCCAGCGAGGTCAGCACTAAACTGATTACTGGCCTTGCTGAAGGGATGTGTTCTGAGTAATACAGTTTCACAGAGGCTGAACTCGTGTACCCTGTATTTGGATGTGTGTACTTTTTACAGATATACTCATCTGGGCCTTTCCGGCAGCAGTAGTGCGAGCCAATGTGGCTAGTCGGACGTCCTCGGGCTGAGGCATGGTGGTGGGTTCACTGTCCCATTGCCAGTAACCTGGCCAGTGGAGGGTCTGCCCCAGGAGGAATGTATTTGGACTGGTGTCCACTGTGCTTCGTTAGTTCGACGACATAGGGCAAACAAGATAGTAGGAATATGTTTGTCCCAGTTTCGGTGGTCGTTTCCCACACTGACACGGAGGCATTACTTGATCTCTTGATTCCTCCATTCAGTGGGGTTGGCCTGGGGGTGGTAGGGTGGTGTCGTCCATGTTTTGACTCCCCATCCCTGACATACTGACTGCCATTGGCGACCCGTGTACTGAGTGCCATCGTCTGTCAGGATTGCCTTCGAGTATCCCCAATGCGCAAAAATCTCGGCTTCCATTTTGCGCACTATGGGAGTTATTTCCTGGCTAGGCAGACGGAATGCTTCCACCCACCTGGAGAACTGATAGGTGACGACTAGGAGATAGCGGTTTCCTTTGGTGGCTATATGTGAGCACGCCGTCTTGGGTCTCCTTGGTCATGCAGTGGGAGAAGGGACGGTGTAGGCCTTCCCGTGTTAACACGTCACACAGTTGTTGACGTACTGTCGGACATCGCGGCTCATTCCATTCCAACTATAGCGAATCCGTATGCCTAGCAGGGTTTCTCGGGTCCCTGGATGTCAGGCCTGGGGTTGGTCGTGGTGGTAGCAGAAAATGTCTGCTCACAGTTGCTGCAGTACCCAGATTTTCCACCGAGTGTTAGGCTGACCACTTTATGTCCACACAACGACATCCCGGGCTTCGAAGCACTTTAGATGCTCTTGTAGGGGCCGGTGTACATCGGGGTCCTCCTGTTGGCTTATCGAGATTTGATGCCGGGTAATTTGTAATTGGAGGAGAAGGATCTGCTCATTGTGGCTTCATTCTACTTCTTCCTCTGCTTTCTCCCCTAGTGTAGGAAGGCGAGAGAGGGGGTCGGGTGGGTCGTTCGTTTTGCCTGGGCAGTGCTCTACCTCAAAGTCGAATTCGGTGAGAAACATATCCCACCGACCGAGTTTGGCTTTGCTGTTTCGTGACTCGTGCAGCCATTGGAGGGCTTTTGTGTCCATTCGCAAGATAAAGTGCTGGCCTTCTAGATAGTATCTGTACTTTCGCCCTTTTCAAATGACGGCTAGACATTCTTGTTCGTTTATGTGATAATGATGCTCCATTTCATTGAGGTGGGTGGAGGCATACACTATCACATGGGGTTGGTTATTGCTGCCCAGCTGGTAGAGGATGGCTCCCAGTTCATTCTGGCATGCATCGGTTTGTAGGATCTCCTTGGGGTCGGTGTAGCTGCCGTATGTTCCCGAAGATTGTTTTCAGGTCGTGGAAGGATTGCTGTTACTCTGTTCCCCATCGCCAACATGTGTCTTTTTCCAGTAGTGGATGTAATGGTGCCATGAGTTGAGCAATGTTTGGCACGAAGTCATGTAGCCAGTTCCATAGACACTGATGCAATCGTAGCTGTCGTTTATTGGCCGGTTCGACGGCGTCTTCAATGTCGCGATGGAGGACTTGCCAAAATAACTCTTGGAGAGCTTGCAAGTCATCCCGTGTTGTTCCAAGCATTCTAGTACCCACTGCAGATGCTCGAGGTGCTCCTCCCAGCTGTTTGAGTATACGATTACGTCGTCGAGATATGCAAAGTAAAACTCTCAGATATACCTGGTCAATTAGGCAGTGGAAGGTGGCTGGGGCATTCTTTAACCCGAACAGCATCACTCGGAATTGTAGGGTTTGGCCCTCTGGTGTGGTAAATGCCATATATTTGTGCCTATAGGGGTGTACCATAATTTGCCAGTATCCGGATTCCATAGTCAAGGTGCTGAAGGTCGTCCAATGTCCCGCAGGGTATGGGTTAGGTCGATGGCTGGGGGAGAAGTATGGTGTGTTATCTCATTTAGGCCCTTATAATAAACGCAGAATAGCAGCTTTTCATCCTTCTTGGGTAGAACCACGAGAGAGTTGTATGGTGAATTCGAGGGTTCTACAATCCCCTGGTCCTTCATTTCGTTTACCTGGTCCATTATCAGGTCGTGTCGGAGGCAGATACCCGATACGGTCGATTATAAACAGGTTTGTTAGTTGTAGTCCAGATCACATGTTGGGTGAATCGAGTGGGCCACAACAACCCCCCCAACAGAATGCATTGCCGTGTTCGTTTAGTACCTGCTGCAATGGGTTAAACTCAGATTCGTTTAGTTCATGAATCGCCCTCATAGGATCGATAGATGCGGGTATGATGTCCTCTGGGCTGTGGTCCCAATTCACCATTATCCTTTTGTGCTCGTCCATGTAGGCTTGGCGCTGACATGGTCAACAATGCACTGATGCTGCCTAAGGAATGGGCAGCCGAGTATAACTGTTTCTGACAGTGTGGATGACACTATAAATTCAGAGGGAGCTGCGAGCAGATGCATGTTCACCTGTATCGTGGTACGACCGTCTACCTGTAAGATTGTGTTAGGTTGAGCGAATCTGACAAGTTTGGTTTGCGGGCGCATGCTGGCTAATTGTTCTGATTTGAGTATATATCTTCTAATGAAGTTCGTTGTGGCAGCAGAATCAAGCAGTGCCAAGACTTGATCTCCATTTATTTCTACTTCGATGTGAGGAGCTATGGGCAGGGTCGGATCGTCATTCAAGCCCTGGATTCTGAGCCCTCGTGGTCCGGTGGCGGCAGCCTGCTTTGCACCTCGGCGACGGCGTTTCCCGACTTGCTAGCGGGGGTTGGTCTTTCTTTAGGCCTAGCAGCTGAGAGGATAGATGTCTGAACGGATTTGGATGGCAGCACCGCTGACCTGGCTGCCTTGCGAGGGCAGTCCTTGTTCCAATTACTACCAAGACAGAACCAACACTTTGGCACGAAGGTTGTCCATATCTGAGGTGCGGGCACATTCTAGTGTGACTCGACCAGCGGGGCTCATGGTTCTGGGGTTTTTACAGGTAGTGGCTTTTCTATATTAGCCTGTGACGCGAAGTTTTGTTCGGCTTCTCGTGCCCTCTCAACTAGTTCGTCGATAGCTGTTGGCCGGACTGCGAGGAGTACATTCCTCACGCTGGGTAACAGCATCCTTCCTATTGAACGAACGGCCAAGGCTTCCGCAACCTTCGGGAATACGCGCCAGAACATTTGTTCATTGCGACATATGAAAATTTCAGTCTCATCTTCGGGTATCTGTGTCTGACTGCATAACTGGGTTGTTAACCACTCTAGCACCACCTTGCAGTTGAATTATGATGCGATACTATTGCAGAACTGCTTCCAGTGAGTAAGAAAGTCCCCATATTTTACCCACTAGGTTAGCTGTCTACTAATTGTCTCAGAGGTAAGTGGGTGTCCCGGAATTCTTTCTCGCACTCATTGGTAAATGCTACTGGGTCTTTGTGCAGCCGACCGGCGAAGTCTGTGATCTGTATGTCATCGTCAAGTCTGGTTGCATGGTGGCCGAGTGCTTTCCTGGGCTGTATATAGATCCAGAACAGTCTCGACCATCGGGAGTAGGGGACGTGTTTCTACCTACATTTCTCACATTCGTATGCCATATCTGGCATAGTGATGTGCTCGTTGGGTCATCCTATGCACTGGTTATGGAAGGGCTCACTACATGTAGTGCATCTGACCCAGTTAATACCCAGGCCGGGGCAAGTAACATTTCTACAAAAGCTTGTAGGTTGTTGCCAACAGTCTCCGCAACAGTATTCGACACCGGCAGTGTCTCGTGTCTTGTCTGGCCAACCTAGGAAGAGGTGATGGAATGACTTCAGATAATACGTGAAGTCAATTCGGTATGTGTCTACACCTTGACATTCGGTATGGCTATAATTCAGGTCTTGAGTGTCCGATCCAGAGTCATCGGTAATGTCTGATGCGGAATTGAGCTCGGGATTCGACAATGCTATAGTTTATTGGGCACCACTGAGTTATTATTTGACTCCCCCAAGTCTTGTGGGTTATTCCGGTAGACTCTCGGGTCTCGGGCCCGGGTGACCTCGTTTGGCCTCTTATTCTGCACAGTCAATTAGCTGACACCCCACATTGGGCAACAGAAAATCACTTGACGGGTTTCCGATTAACTAAGGTTTTGTCTTTGGTTGCACTTCGGTCGCTTGTGCATACGAGTTGGCTTATGATTACTTATGGCTGGATATAGCGTTTGGGAATGTGGCCTTCGCGTTGGTACGAAGTTCTCGACTTTACGGGTCATGAGTCCCTTGGAATAGTCTGGCTTGCGACTCGTTTAGGAGCTAGTCCTAATCGGTAATGGGTGGGAGGTGCTAAGAGTTGGTGCTTTGTCGGTTTGCGGGCGAGGGGTAGCTTGATATAGCTGATTAAGTCGCTCATCTTTGGCTCGGGCGGTAGCAAGGGCACAGCATGACACAACACAGAACTCGCCATTCCAGTCCTCAGAGGCCCTGCTCCAGAAGTTACTGTTGGAGACGCCTAGCTGGTCCTCTGTCTGACTCAGTAACTCTCTTACCACTGGATGGCAGGTCGGATGTGTACGTAGTGGTGCTGATGGGAAAGCAGTGGGATTAATTTCAGTCAACGTATGTGGTGCCAGTGACCAGAGTAAGGTGGCAAGATCTCGTTCGGCTCGTCGACTAGCTGTGAGTGGGGCGAGACCTGCCAGCTCTCTGGCGGCAATGCGCGCAACTCTTTGCTCCTCTCTCCTGGCGCCGTGCCTCACCTTAAATGGCATAGAGGGGGTTTAACTGCTGAGAACCTCGAAAGGAGCACCATGAACGCGGAAAGCCCTTAATTAGGGTTGCCTGGCAACAGTCTTGCCAATGCCGTGCTAGTTGCCAAGCCTTTCACTGGGCGTGCGATCCCAACCAAGACCAGGCTGTAGAACCTAAGCAAATACCTCTGCCAGCACCCAGGTGGTCCATATGGCTAAACACAATGTGCCGTCTCTCCCTTATTAAGAAGTATCTCTAGTGGTCGTTGCTCCTCTATTCAATTCCTCCAGTACCTGTATACTTGGTAGGAATAAAATAGCTGGCCATCTAATGGGTATGTATTCAACTTGGCGCAACCTGAGGGAGAGTCTCCAGTTGTAGCTAATTTTATAATAAGAATAATATCCTGTCTCCGGTCGGTAGTACTCAGCTAGAGGTTCTCCCAGTAGTTGGTGACAGATTACTCTATAAATGAGACTCGAGGGTAAGAGAAACAAAGCACTGTTTATTAAAAACCTATTAAACACGGTGACATGCTCGCCTGCCAGGCAGACTGGTGGTTGGAAGTAATCCTAGGGTAGCCAGGTGTAGGTGACCTGGTCCTAAGCTAGTTGGTGAAGTTAATTGAAAACTGTCTAAAACTACTTAGAAACAAGCCTAACTCTAAATGGGGATGTCTGTAAGAGACAAAGAAAAATTATGTGTAGTATGTACTGCAGCTACAGAAAGCTTCTGGTAGCTATTGGCATCGCTAGAGCGTCCGGTAGCAGGGCTCCAGAGCTCTTCCGGCGACGTCAAGGATGGCAGCCTCTAGTGGCTGCTGAAGACTGTTAAGTCGTTGGCGAGGGCCTCTGGAATGGCTGTTGAAGGTCTCGTAATAGCCTAGACTCCAACACCTAGGTGTTTGGAGAAAACTGTAGGAACAACTCACAAGGACCACCGTGTACAACCTTATATAGTAGGGCAGCGCATATAGTGGCGGTTGCGAGGAGGGTGTGTGACGTCCCTCAGGTGCGAGGCCGGAGTGGGCATAGCACCCTCTGGTCATCTCTCGGCCTTCGTGTATCCTTGGTGGCGCTCGTGCATGGCCCGAGGCTGCTGATGGCTTGCCGGCTCTCAGCACAAAGGGAGGGGGGTGACGTGCAGCTGTCCTTCGCAACACCTCATATTTACATGTTCGGCCGCCCTCCAGGATTGTGGTAGACCATTACTTCCGTGTACGAAATGGTGCGGGATTGTAATCTCACATGTGTAGAAGTAGTACACTAGGATTACGGTGAGATGAGTCGTAATCGTTTGTAATTATTTGGTATAAGCTGCATGCATCACCCTTAACCTGTTCGCTGTGACCTCCATCCTATCTACGCTGTGTATCCAGTGTCTGTGTAGTTTCTCTTCGCATACCGCTAAGAACGTGCCCGGGTACATTGCATCAAGTCTCGCAAAAGTTGGCCCTGTGACATGTATGAAACGACTACTGTCGGTGGCGTGGATTTCACTTCTGGTTTTGGTGGTTGAGCGATCTCGGCACAGTTCATCTTACGGCCCTTGTCACAGTTTATAACACCACTGCCGAAGGTTACATATTCCTCAGGCTCTATGCATCGCAAATGAGAGTCCCGCAACATCCGGTGCGCATGCACAAGAGTGTTTCTGATGGTGTTGTTGTGGTAGCGGACGTACATCGACATAACAATTGATCCCATTAATTTTCAGCAAACAAATTCACTTCACTCAATTTGCCACAATGTACACATAGTTCAACCGGCCTGCCCAAGTAGTTCGCATTCGCGATCGCGGGTGTCGTGGTTGCCGACACGGAAGTATTGATGCCTTCTTGCGGATTATCAGATGTGGTGTCAGCCATTTTAATGCAGTTGACGCAGATGACGTGACACGGATGAATACACTGGCCCCATTTGTGAACGCCAATTGACGCCGTCGGTTGGGACATAAGATGACCGGTGACACAATAACTTACGGTAGATGGGTGCCAGCTGTGTTTCCCAGTCACCGCACTGTTGAGACTCAGGGTTCTGAGGAATGTTCTGGGTTCTGTGTGTCCATCTCACGAGAGCATATTTACAAAATACTTTTCATTACTAAACATCTTTACTAAACTTTTATCACTGAAAAATGGCGAGAGGTTGCTGTCACTGCAAGAAAAAACTTAAAGCACTGTGTTACTTGCTTTTTATTTTGTGTACCATACAAATTCGTGCCAACGTTAACCTTATGGAACTCAGATGTGTCTAGCTAACTCCGTTCGGGAGCTCCCCAGCCCGTAATTAATCAAGCACATTCCTAGATGAATGACTTCTATGTGGTGTTAGAAAACACAATCTTCAGTAGGAAAAGGATTGACAGCCGCTAGGGTAGACTGCCGATTTTTCCCGAAGACAGGGCCCAGAGAATTATGAAATTAACAAACACATGTGATTATTTGGCACCTCTAATGCGGACTCGTCAGGCTCGTCTTGCCGCATGTGGTTAGTGAGGTGACGCCCTATACACATAGCTAGCATAAAGGGCACAACTACTCTTGAAATATGATGGGACACGACATGGATGGTCACAATAAACATATAGATGCATGAAAGCGAACTTAGATGACGGGGATGCCGCTGGATATGATTCGTAGCAGATCATTTGGTGTAGATGAAATTTCAATCTTTCACCATAAAAATGGCAAATTCTGTTCAGACAAACGGTTATTATGAATGAGAAAAATATTCTCCTGCAGATTGTGACAATTTTAGGCTTTTAGCATGCCTGGTGGCAGGAAAATCAATCTTAAGATCACAGTGTGGTCATATATATAAAGCATCAATTTCATGAAAGTCACGCGGTACCCTAAATTAAACAATATACAAAACCCTGAAATAAATTATAGCCGACATGACTTTACACGAATAAACCCTCAAAGCGCACGGACGATGCTGACATTGACTTGGCAGCAGTTAACCACGTGGTTGCAATTGATGTGGCCTTAAATCAAGTTCAACATGAAAACTACCCTGAAATACATACATGAGAATAAAGATCTTTAATTTGCACGCAGCATTTATACAGAAATTATACTGAAACACCTTTAACATTGGCGGATGTCGCCTGATTCAAAGCTGCGTGGTCCGCATGGCCTCTTTAACATCTGTCTCCTTCATTTCGTTTGCATTCAAAAAGCCACAAGCGCACAAATTATTTGGTTAAGCAAAAGCATAATGCTGGGGAATATCTGGCAGAATGTACGCAAAGCAAAGGTTAACCGATATACTAAAGTGAAACTATTGTAATTTTCATCAGTGCATAAACTTTGCAGTGCATACGTGACAGTGTCTTATCTTGCCAGCTCTCCTTGACGAACTGCCCAGAGGCAAAGGTCGTGCGGACCTATAGTGGCTGCCTACAGGGTTCACACAAGTGGAAGTGCTATGCTCGCTGAGTAAAACTTTTATATTCTTAAATAAATGACACATAGATAATTTGAATATTGATTTACATTTGAGATTTAAATTGTCAATTTCTGTATTCATAAAATGTCTTTTATGATGGTATTCACACCGGAAAAAATAATGTTCTTAATCTTCGCATAGCGCACATTTTGAATCCATTACCAAACATTGTGCAATATTATCAAACATACATCTTAAACATTTAAACACTTGAGCAGCCTGGAAATAAAACAAGAGACATAATTTTACACTTCAAATAAATATTCCGTTCTTGGAAAGTTTAGTTTTTGGCCTCTTTGCGCACGTGCATGCCCACATGTCACATGAGTGGCAAGCGTTGTCAAGGCCTTAACATGGTTGGCTGTTAGTCGGTCTCAACATGTGGGGACATACACCCTCCATTTCCCAGGCTGTTGGGTAGAACAGGTCTCAAGTCTGCCATCCACGATGCACCTCCCTCCATTTCCTGCCTATCCTTCTCCTGCATAAATGTGCAATTCTTTTGCACTTCAATGACCTTCCGGTGCCAGTCGCTAATCAAGCCCTCATTGTTGGTGACTGTCATATGCTCGATGCGAACCTCCGATACGGGGTCCTGTGAACTTGATGGCAAAATGTCCTCCCATTCTGCTTCGTCCCGGATGAACTTCATGCGTGGGACACATTTTCACGTAACTCTAACTTAAGGTCTACGCCTTACTTTCCACAGTAGTGACAACCGGCAGGACCAGAGTGCTGGGTCTGCTTAACCAAGCGTACACATTTTCATGTGCAGCAACATTTCATTGTACCTTTGCGATAATAAAACAGTCGTACCATAATTAGACGTGTTTTATTGTATTAACTCTTTTGAGTTCATCAGGTCCTGTGCCCTCAAAGCAGCATCAAATTTAAAGAGTTTTTTTTCAGTGTAAGTTTTGAATTATGGTGCCTGCCTCCCTCAAGCAGAGTAAATCCAGTGATAATATAGGCATGCGAAGTGGCCGACAGCTTTGCCCCAAAGGAAATATTTTACATTCAACATAATTTAAATTAGCTCTCCTTCATATTGACTGCGTATCAAGAGTCGCTGTAGGCCGTCGGCCATACGACCCCATTTAACATTGTTCTCTCTACCGAACATGGCACCGGACACATCACCAGTTCCTGTTCTCCACCTGCTCCCAGGCAGAACACGAACACATCCCAGCACCTCTGGAGGTGCAACCCATCAACTACAAACATCGAGTTGATGAATTATGAGGTTTTTCTCATTACAAAAAACAAGGAAAAATCTTACTGATGTTAACCTGGCAACTGAACTATAACTTTCAGAAGATAACAAATTTTGTTGAAAGCCCCTTGCCACTAACCTCACTTTATAAGACACTAAATTTCCTTTTGCATCTATTTTACATATGAAAACTCATTTACAATCAATAACAGTACAGTCGCTAGGTTTAGTTATACATTCCCAGATATCATTCTCTCTCAATACTATCAGTTCTCTATAAATGGCTTGCCTCCATTTATTTCTGTATATACCAGACACTGCTTGATCAAATGTTTTGGGATCATCATCAATCATGTGTCGCAAACCAAGATTATAGTCCTCAAGAAAGGACTGCTTCATAATGTTTCTTCTTAGTCGTAGATTGTAGCCTTCTCCCTCAATGTCATCACTTCCCCTTTCTGTTGTAGCAATCCATCGTAAACTCTCATCACAGCTACTATCTTGTATGTGTCCTTTCATTTACATCCTCCTCCACTTCCTGCACACTATCTTCGTTCTCTTTCCCTTCACAACTTTCAGTGTAATCCGGTACAGGCAAAAACTCTTTTTTTTATTTATTTATTGTTCTCTGTTTTGCTCTTCTACTTCATGCTTCAACTCAGGTAGCAGGAAGACAACATAACGATGCACTCCGACCTTGTTGCTTAATGGAATAAACACTCTGTAGCCTTTGATATCTTCGTCATATCCCAGAAAAACACCTGTCTTATTTTTCGGATCTAGTTTCAAACTTTTATCCTTTGGCATGTGAACAGAAACTCGTGAACCAAAAGCCGTGAAGTCGCTCAAGTTAACATCCTTTTTGTGATAGGCTTCATAAGGAGTGTTGCCTTCAATGGGACTTGGAACAAAAACTCTTTAGTATTGCCTGGGCGCCAGACACCCAGTGAGCAGTGTCAATTCTCGTAGAGCAGACTCCTTTCCCTGGGTCGTGTGCCGACGGCCACGGTGACATCCTTTGACTGCTCCAGAAGTGAAGAAATACCATACTTTACCAACTTACACAGTGAGGTCTTAGGGCAACTCACACTCCCATATTTAGGTAATCAAAGACATAAAAACACTGTTAAATAGTTGAAAACACTTTGCACAAATACATCGAAGATTTGGTAGAAAAGGCGGGGGCCCGTGTCCCTAAAGCCCGCAGGCAACCTGAATGAGAACACACATTACGCATATGTTCATAGGGGTTTTATTAACGTTCACTCAAGAAACATTTTATATTTGTGGGCTGGGCTTTATCCGCCAGCAGGGTAACACTGTGAAATGGCACTCGGCCACAAAGAACTTATGTTAAAATGATGAAACCTCCCTAGGAGATGCTAACCGTAGGGAGGGAGGAGGCAAAGAATCTTGGGCGGCTGAAGAAAAACAAATGTTCCGGAATAATTAACGTCTATTGCACACTAACATGAACAGTTCACAAAAGATGAAGTGCCACCCAAGCACGCAAAACACAACCCCATCTGTCCACACATCCGCCTCCCCGAGATACACAAGTATGACTAACTATACCTTCGTGCCCTCGTGGCGTGCCGGCCGGTGTTTTGCACGCAGGCAAACTGCGCAGACTATTTTCTTACACACTACAACTCTGCAAAAACACTTACGATTCTTACATAAATAATTACCTTGTACAATAACCCTTTAAAACACATATTACTGCATGATATGAGATGGGTGTGAAACACTTGAAAATGGTAAATTACTAACAATAACAAACAAAAGCACATGAGTGCGCAGGGGCATTTAAGTGGTGTAGGGTTACAAATATTACAGTTGTGTGGACTGGCGTTCATGAGCATATAATAAATATCGCCCTTTAAATTATACCCCATTTTACAGGGTCCCATTCTTGTACATGTGCGAGCTGGAGCACGTGGTCTTATTTACACTAAACTTCCGTTGCACCCCACTCACGACACGAACACTCCACTTGGCCCCGCGGCTTCACTCCGAACTTGTGTTTTCCTCGGCGTATCCGCTGCGGTGCACTGCCCAACCGGTGCGCACTAATGCTCGGTAGAGTGCTGGTTGCTGCAGCGGCTACTGGCGATGACGGGCAAATGGGATTGGGAAGAAGCGACTGGCATCAGTGCACAATCCCAAATGAGTCTAGTACTCAGTGTTAGTAAACTCTAGACCGTTGTTGCTTCACAGACACTTAATTTTACATCTAGTCCCCCTTTCTGCATTTGTGATATATTTCTTGATGCACGATTTCACTTCAGACTTGTGATAAGGAAATAAACTTTTCTATATCCCGAGTAGTCATCCTTCAACAATACGAAATACTTTGTACTACCAAATGATGGGTTTTCCATCGGACCACATAAATCAGCAAGCACTAATTCTAACCTCTCGGTTGCTCGAGAAACATTGATTTTAAAAGGTAGGCGATGCTGTTTTCCAGAAAAGCACTCTTCACATACAAATTTGTGCTATAGTCAAAGAAGTTTATACTTTTCCTATTCAATAATGATTTAACATGTTAAATGTTTTGATGGCAAAGTAACTGATGCCACATTCTTAATTTTTCATTCCTTTTCGTCACACTCACTTAACATTCAGAAGTGTCAAAGTCAGTATTGCTGTCCTGCACAGATACACACAAGTTACTCAGATTAGATATGGGGCCAATGTCTTTCATCACTGATTGGGACATCTCAGAATGTTTCAGTTTCACAAAAAAAAAACATTTGATATAGTTCTTTTACTTGTTTAGCAATTGCACGAACTTCCCCTTTGTTATTTACAAAGTTGCAATGTTTACTGTTGGACACTAAATGTAGACCTTTGTCCAATACACAACCAGCTGAACAAATATTGAACTTTAACTGTGAAACGTAAAGGACATTTAGTAATATAGTCTTTATGAATTTCTCACCATTTCACACATACAATTCCACTATTCCATGTCCTATCTCCTCTGAAAGCTTTCCATCACGAACAATTACTTTACTTGAAAACTGCTTGTTTTCAAAAGACTTAAACAAATGTATGTTACCATACATATGTTCACTATCTATGGTGTCCATATACCAGCCGTTACCACTCAGTTCCTCTTCTGCACGGAAGGTCATAAAAGCATTTACTTAATTTTCTCTATTGTCATTTTTAGCCTTCAACATCCTGCAGTTTGCTATCAGTTGACCTCTCTTCTTGCGATAGTGGCAAGTTCCTGTCTCTTATTTTTGTCACAGAACCTGGCCAAATGTCCATCCTTTCCACAAGTGTAGCATTTTCTTGAACTTCTGTTGCTTACACTGTCCAACACTAACACTTCTTCATCTCTCGAACCTATTCTTTCTTGTTGAGTCAGAAGCCTTGATATCAATTCTTGCACAGATTGCAATTCAAGTGGGACAAATTCCCACGCTGAACGAAATTGTTTGAATTGCTCGGGTTGTGACATAATGACTTTAGTTATCAAAATTTTGTCTGAAATTGGTTCTCTGGCTTGCTTCAACTTTACCCTAATTTCTTCCAACTTAGACATGAAAATTGCCACTGAATCCTCCTTAAACTCTATTAGGAAGAACTTTTGTTGAAGCAAATGAACACTTACGACAGACTCCTTGTCATAGACTGACTTCAACTTCGACCACATTTCATTAGAAGTAGCACAAGATAAAATATGTGTGAGTGGTCCATTCTTGTAATAATAAGTTCTTGGGCCGTTGTATCATTCTGAACCAAAACCTTTTTTATTCTCTCCCTCCACAGGTTCAACTTCTGCACCGTAAACAAACACAACTACTAATACACAAAACATACTACCATCTTAACATTGTGTCCAACAAATATTTTTTTGTACTTGTATATTGTTTATTATGACAAATCGCTCTATATACGTAGTGAAGTTCATGTGATGATTATGAAATAAATAAATAAATAAACATTCAGAAATGAAGTAGTGGACATGTTTACTAGAAATTTCTAAATTTCATCCAATAGGTGAGCTATATAATATATTAATTAATTAATTAATTAAATAATTAAATATATATTTATACATATTGTGTACAGTTTAGTTTCGTGTGTCAAATTTGTATAATGTGATTTTTTTTTTTTTAATTTAGTATCGAAGTTGTTACGTAATACAAAGTTTGTGAACATTTGAGTGGTTTTAAAACGAATTAGAATGAATGTAAACAATGTACCATAATTTTCTTCAAGAAACGATAAATTTTTTGTACCGAAAACGTTAATTACGACAACAGACCTGGCAACATTGGTTTTTATTTCTGGTGTTGATGAGTAGTTTCCGTAACTCAACTGGAGTTATTGTTGGAGGGGGTGTTGCAGAGCTGTTGTCTGTTTGATCTGTCGAGTTTTCTGATTAGTGTCGCCAGAGGAGAGGACTGCGTGTGAAATGCTTCGTGTTTCTGAGGAACGTCTGGATAAGCAGCTCGTCGAAAAAACAAATGACTTAAACGTTTTGATAAAGTCGGTAGTCAGTAATTTGATAGACGTTCGTGGTTGCAACAAGCCGAAGGAAAGAGTGAGTCTCGTTCATTTTACTTGTATAACGATGTAGGTTAATGTTAGTGATTTTGTTTCCGTAAATGAGTTGTTTTATACGAGGCAGCGTTTGTCATAAATCTGCGAATAAATTATTGACTGACGTATTTGAAGTAAAATGGGCTTGGCCTATCTGCGCAAGCGCAATTCGGTTATGTACGTGATCATTCTGTATTTTGTAGTATTGACTCCTGTACCCCATTTGATCGTGGTATTGAAAAATTACGTGCATGAATTCGCAACCAAATTTACTGAATTATTAAAGTTAACCGAACTGTTGTAATCTCGCGGTTGAAATATAAATGCGATAAGGTAGAGAATCTTATTGACAGCTTGTTTCAGCAGGGTAATTTTGACATCAAAGTATTCATAATAAATAAGAGATTAATGCGGTAGCGAATAAATGTAAGAACGAAAAATGTATTGTAATTTTCTTCAGTTTCATTCGTAAAGCATTGCCATACAGTGTTAAGTTACAGTAAGGTATTGGATACATTATAACATTACAATACACATAACGTTTACGTAGTAAGCTACAATTCCCTGCATGCTCTTCACTTGGAACAGATTCTCACTTGCACTCGCTATTTACGAGTATTATTATTGTGTGGGGATTAGTGTATAACCAGATTCCACAAAGTTTACATGTATTTTACTTGTCACCAATATGGCATCGCTGTAATATGTATTTTACTATTGCATCATTGTGTACATATGACAATTTTAACGGGGCTTCCATGGGAATGTGGCAGGTACAATTTTAACATTTATAAACATTGGAATTGGGACGTACGCTAGAGCCCATACCCTCAAGTGTACTACATACCACGCATGGTATCGTGTAGTACACTTGAGCCCATCCGCACAAGTGTATTACACGATACCTCTTACGGATCATAGTCAATAAATTAATTTTGCCTCCCAAACTAATTATCAGATTTGTAAATGACAATCCTCAGTATTTCAGCCACACCTTGTTTATCACGGATCGAGTGTGGATGAATCACTGTTATGGTTTTATAGTTCGACCACTTGAAAAGGCTTGTTTACACACAATCACATTTCCCGTTTAGTTAAATACCATTTCTGCTATATTTTATGCTTTGCTTTATCAAATACTGCCTAAACATACTACCATCCTGATAGGACCTACGTACAACAACCTAATTCTAAAAGTCATTAGAAACATCAAACATATTGAATTATTAATTACAAATATTAAAGACTTGGGTACCTGCTACACAATTCTGACCTAACATTACCTACCTACAACAGTGTTAATGACACACTATACACTCATTAGTAATTTAACATTTGAACACTTACCTGTATCAAACATATCCTTTTTCTGCCATCATGTAATGCCACACTATTCCTTACTATTAAGTCAATGCTCACATCATGCACTTAGATACGTATATAATTATACATCATGCACACCATAATTCACCAGCAGGGGATTTGAATATGCCAGGTGTGAGGGTGCGGAAGGAATGAGTATCATGATGCAGAGAATGGCAGCACAGTTAGTCAACAGAGGATTAGTCCAGGTAGTAGAAACACCTACGAGATGGAATGAAGAGGGTGTTGGGTCATTGCTGGATGTGGTGTTGGTCAGACCTAGGAATGCTGTAGTTGAATGGTATAAGTGAGCATCATATCCCAGTTGTGGACATTGGGATTGGTAGGATGAAGGAAGTGCAAACGGCAGAAAGGTTGGTTTGGCAGTATGGGAGAGGAGACGAGAAGGAGGCAGAAATAATCCTGAGAGACTAGTCTATGGAGGAGGGTGTAGAGGGGTTGTGGAGCGAGTTTAGAGGATTAATAGAGGTTATGTTGGAGAAATTTGTGCCAAAGAAAATATTACGGACTGGGGAGATCTGCCATATTATGGACAGGAGATTTTAAAAATGAAGAGGAAGTGCAGAAAATTACATGCCAAGTGGAGAAATGAAGGAATGATAATATATAAGGAAATGATGAAACAGATGGGTAGGGAGCTTGAAAGGAAGATCAAACAGGCAAAGAATGTATTCTTAGGGAACATGGTGGAAGAAGGAAAAGGCAAGGAATGGGGGAAATTGTTTAGGTATGTTAGGAGGTTAAGGGGAGGAGAAGAATGGATCCCTCTGCTAACAGGAAGGGATAGTAGGCATGTGACAAATGACCAAGAAAAATCGGAGATGCTGCAAGGACAGTATTAGTCAGTGTTTGAGGCAAAGGAGGGTTGTAACAGGGGACAAACAGGGTTCGGGGGGTGTATAGTGAGTTTAAGATGAGGGAGTGGGAGATAGAAAAGGTAATTAGGGATTTGGAGAGCAGTAAGGCAGGGGATCCAGATGGGATAGGAAACACAGCACTAAAGTTTGGTGGCAAGGAGTTGGCGAAATATTTAGAAGTGCTGTTTTAAAAGTCCTTAGGAGAGGTTAAGTTACCACAAGGTTGGAAGGATGCTATGGTGGTACCTATACACAAGCAGGGAGAGGATAGGGGGAGGCCTGGCAGCTACAGACCGGTGAGTCTCACATCAAGTACAGTAAAAGTAATGGAGAGGCTGGTGGTGCAGTATGTGGCGAGGGTAATGAACAATAGGAATTGGATGAAGGAGTCCCAGCATGGTTTCAGGAGGGGTTACTCATATGAGACTCATCTGGCTGGGTTATTAGATGATCTGGTGCAGGTAGTTGGTGAGGGGAAGCAGGTGGATGCCTGCTTCATAGATTTTGAGAAGGCATTCGATAAGGTGCCCCATGGGACATTGATGAGGAAATTGGAGTCGCTGATACCAGACAGGAGGGTAGTGGAACAGATTGGAGACTTCCTCAGGGGGCGAAGGCAGAGGGTGAAAGTGGGGGAGGCAATATCGGAGAAAGAGGAGGTTACGTCAGAGGTACCACACGGAAGCGTGCTGGGTCCTTTGTTATTTACCATAATGGTAAATGACATGGGTTTGGGGATTAGGGGAAAAATCAGATTGTTTGCAGATGATTGTGTTGTGTATGCTGAGGTGGGAGGGGGGGGGGTGGCGGACATTGACAAGATATGGTTGTGGACCAGGAAAAATAAAATGAAGATAAATGTAAGAAAAACTAAGGTAGTGAGGTTCACAAGGAAGAAGATGATAAGCAGGGACATGTACAGATGGGAGGGACAAGAGATAGAAGAAGCAGCAGAATATAAGTATCTAGGGATTGTACTGCAGGGAGACCTCAGGTGGAAAAAACAGGTAGCAAGGGTGGTTGCAAAGGGAAGAAGGGCTCTGGGTATGCTGGGAAGGGTGGTGAATGGAGTCAGCTGTGAGGTGAAGGAGAAGGCGTATGGCACAATGGTACGGCCAATGTTAGGATATGCTGCAGCAGTATGTGGAGGTGGAGGTGCGAGAACTAAGGTGCAGAGGAGGACAGCAAGATGGGTGAAGGGTAGGTGGAGAAGGCAGAGGCAGGATGATGAACAGTGAGAAGCTTCAGAGGGTGTGGAGGAGAACGGAGCGATGTAGGCAGTCCATGCTTGTGAGGTCTGTGAGGGAGTGGAATGTGTTGAGGGAGGAATTGGTATCTGTGAGAGGGGTTGGTAAGTTCAGGAAGGGAGTGGAAAAGTAGTTGGTTGGGTGAAGGAGAGTTGAGAGAGCTCGCCACCGGGCGGTAGCCTAATTGCAAGTGTATGTATGTACATATTTGTATATTTACTCTATACACTATTCTATAAAACTCCACTTAATATAAAGCATTCTATTTTATTACTTTATGTGGTATGTATCCATTTTGCGACACTGATGTATAGCAGTAATAATGACTGGACACGTAAACTACGAGGCCTACCTTTATTACCCTACGAGCGGACTGGGACAACTTGTCTTATTCTATCTAAAATATGAATAAACATACAGACATAAAACTTCAGCGCCACCCACATTTTGAATTTCAAATGCAGTTACACACAAATAGCCCTACAATACATATAACATTTCCACAAAATGTTTTACACTAAAACAACTGGTATAAATTTTTGCGGGAAGTCGGTGACCTGTAGTGGTGATCAGTGTTGTTCCTATCTCGATGTGTAATGTTAGTGGTGAGGGCAGTTATGTGCTAGCTGTGGCCGGCTCTTGCCCAGCGTCAGTGCATGTTGTAATATTTATTCACAAATATATGTAAAATTGCAAAGAGCCTGTGAAAGTGTAGCCAAACATTATGAACTGAGCCAGAGTCCCAGCGCCAGCAGGGGCGTAAAACCCCCAAAATAGTGATTGAAGGCGCGCTGGTAATTTTTTTTTTTTTTTTTTTTTTTTACTGGTGGCTTGGACGTGTTGTGCATCAGTGAAGCTTGGAATTTCTTCAGAAATTATTTTGTTTCCCATTTGCATTAAGAAGTAGTGTGTTTTGCAATTTAACATATTTTGGTTTTATTTGTAAAATATTGTATCATGAAAATGTTTAATTGAAAAATGATTGAACTGAACATTACCTAAATTGACTGTTATCAATACAATTTAGAAATATGATAGTGGACAGGCCTGCTAACTGGAGGGAAATTGTGCATGTGTTTTATTTTTACTATCCCACAATTTCCCTGATCTTCATCGCTCTCCCCACTATCATTTTTTGGGTTTCTACTGGTCAAATGTTGATGCCCCTAGTAAATTCTTGTTCTGTGTAATTAGTAGAATTTAATTATACCACTTTCGGAGATTTTTTTTCCTTTATCAAAAAAGCCTATATTCTGAAATTTTAGCAAACATACCTTTGGGATCGTATTCTACACTAGACCTGAAGGTGGTAATATTAGATCAGTAATGCAACTCGCCCAGAGAACTCTCACAAACTTGCCATAATGTCGTGGAGAATGCCCTCTGGTTATTTTAACTTTATGTGAGAGCAGGTATTATAATATACACCCAGTGGCGGATTCATCTACCTGAATGGGGGGGTTATATTTTGCGAGCGTAAAGGTCAATAATTTTATCTCGTGCTAACAATTTTTTTTCCATGAATGTACTATTCATAGTTTAACTTTACTTTAAGAAGCACATAATAAGAATAACTGCAATAAAATAGTCTTAAGCAATAATTAGTTTACATATGTGATTTCATTTATTAATATAAATATATTAGTCATCGTTCTAGGCGTAAACGTGCCCTTAAATTCCCTTGATCCCTGGGGTGTTCCAGTACTGTTCCAAAAAGTGTTTCTCAAACTGGGCAAAACTTTTTAACTGGTGTTTCTCAATTTCCCACGAACGAAGTGGTCGACTTTAAACTTAGCCTCGAACAAAGAACAACTTCCTTTTCATTTAGTCCGGACAACTCGGCGTAATCGTCTAGTTTCCTTAGGTAGAAGACAGGATTCTTGTGGCTGCTACTTGAAAATATTGAAATGCCCTTGGACCACTGCTTTGCTGGATGGTGCAATATTGCGGCAGAGGGGTTCAAAGTATTAACACTAGAAATTCCCACGGGAACATTGTAATCTGTTTGGCTGGCAGGGTGCGCTACTGGGTGTATGTTTTCTGACGTGTCAGTGGTAGGTGCCTGCCTGCCTGCCTGCCTTTCCGAAACTTGCAAACACAATAACCTGTTATCTAATTGTTTTATCTGATCTTGTATCTCGTTGCTTCTACTATCAAAAGCACGTTTAGCAGTAACATAGTCTGCCTAAGTTTGCAAACTGCCTTGCAAGCTCTCCTAGCTGTTGACTGACTTGTAACAAAACAGCGGGGTTCATAGCTGTAGGTGAATCTACTCCTTTACTTTCCACTTCAGAAACTCGAGTATCTAAATTGCTCATTTGTTCAGCGAGGCATTTGCACGTTTTCTCTAAGCTCTGTGTAAGGCTCAGATTACTTAATTCAGTCTGCTTCTGTACGTAGTCTACTGCAGATCGTAAACTGGTTAATCCAATTTGTTGTTCCCTACACATGGTCAATTCTCTGGTTGACACTACTATCTAGTTGCCCCAAAGTTTACGGATACTACTAGAATGTGCTCCCTGTTCTAAGTATTCACGCAGTGACATAACTGCACACTGGGCTTCTCCTATCTGAGCAGTCACACACTCACTCTTGATTAATTTTCTCTTTGATTTTCACGGAAGCAGCATTTATTTCGGTTTTTTGCTCAATCAATTTAGTCTGAAACTCTGCTGTACTTTTAGTGCTGCATGAAGTGACTGCAAATTCTGCATTTATTTCGGCCCTTTGTGAGTCAAATTTCGCATCAATTTTTGCTCTTAGCGTAGCCAGCATAAGACCCACATAATTTTCCCTATTGTTTTGGTTAGTCCCCAGTCTTTGTGTATCTCCTAACGTGGACACAGTAGCTGCATTCTGCATCACATTGACTCTCTCATTAAGCTCAACCTCTGGAAAGTGTACACTAATACTGTCTCCCCTTCTACAATTTCCTCGTCGTTAAGTCTGGGCATTTTATCGAGGCACATTCTCTGATTCCTTCTCATCCTCCATGTTAGACCCGAAATTTGTCCGGCGCCTTAAGAAATATGGCTCTCGATGAACAGACTCGCTCATCTCACACTGAACCTGGTTTTATCGGCCCCGAGTTGGGCGCTACTCTGTAAGATCTAGGATGCGTGGGGAAGAGAGCAGGGATTTTGTAAGAATATAAAATGACTGAATAATAACGAGAGCTAAAATAGTAAACAATGTAGCTGAAATATTGGGATGTGTGTAAAAACAAAAATAAGTGTGGATAGAAACAAAATATATTATTACTTAGTTAGCACCTACACTGCAGTACTACAGTTAAGCAGAATCTTGCATAACAATTAAAATATTTGCGAGGACCCACCAGCTAATCAGTGTTGTAGCGTGTAACGGAAGTAAGAGAGGAATGAGAATCTCAAAATCGTATGCGAGGCGCCGCGCTCAGACTGAGTTGCACCTAGGCCTGGTGATGGAGGGAAGGTAGGGGAGGTGGCGTGACGTAGCAAATTTCTGACCCCACGGATGTTGAGTGTAGCACTGCCTTATTTCTGTAATAGTGAAGGTAAAACAGAATATTCACCCAAATAAATTACTGGCAAATAAAATTGTACATCTCGGAAACTAAGCAAAGTTTACTGTGAATCGTGGGGGTCGTTCTGTCTGTAACAACATACATATGCAGTATCATAAAATCAATGAATAAAATATCAGCCCAATTCTAAGGAATGAAAAATCAGTGATGAAAATTAAGAGGAAAATGTAATTATAGTAGAAGTACAGGCACGATACTAGAGACTAAGACAATGTGAAGTTTTGATGGGTAAAATGAAATGTCCATTGTAAATGGCTCAGACAAAAATATAATCATTAAATGTTCAGATGTCTTAATGCTCGGCGAATGCTCGGGTAGTTATTAACACGAGATAGTTCAGCATCCCCGGACCACTTAATTAATGAAAGTACTTATAGATGTTGCAAGTTTGTAAGTTTTACAAAAAAAAAACACTAATTTTCAGAGTGTGATAGGCTCAGTACGTTGAGGGAAAACCCTACTGCAACCATGATTGAGTCAATTACTTAGCTAACCAGCTGCTGGGACATACTTCTTAACGGAGCACTACAAAGCTAGGTTTTAATTAGGCTTCTTCTTATACCTTAAGTAAAAAAACCTAGTTCACACTGTCACCGTCAGGCGAGACACGAGACGAACTGTGACACACTTACTGCAGGTGGGCGCCAGCGGTGTTTCCCAGTCACCGCATTATTGATACTCAGGGATGCTGTGTGTCTCTCACCCATGTGTACTTACAAACACGTTGACAATACTAAACTTTTAATAAAATCAATGAAATGAACAATTGATAAAATATATAATACATAAAAATAAAGCTCTTAAAATTGCATATAGCAATTATGCAGAAGTTACACTGAAATGCCATAAACATAGGCGGGGATGGAATCTGATTCAAATTGTGCGGGTTGCGTGACCTCTCATATCTTTCTCCTCCTTCTCCTCAATTAAGTTAAAAATGCCCCAAGGGCTTAAGAATTAGTAAAGCGGAAGCATAATGCTGGGGAAAATGTCTGGCAAAAACGTACGCAAGCAAAGATTAACCATTAAAGTACATTGACTATGGAAACCTAAATCATGAACAAAAGTTGTAGTGCGTACATTGTCTTACCGCGCCAGCTCTCCTCGACAGACTGTCCAGATACAAGTGTCGCATGGACCTACCATGGTTGCCTATGGGGTTTGCGTAAGCGGAAGTGCTACGCACGCAGAGTGAAATATTTTATATTGAAAATAAAATGGCACTAATTAAATTAGATATTGATTTACTTTTCTATAATTTTCTTATGGATTTTAGTATTATTTTAATGTCTCTTTGTGATGGTGTTCATGCCAGAATATTAAGCGTTCTTAATCTTGCCGCCATGGGCACTTTGAATATTCATAACCAAACAATTAAAATTAGCACAAACACTTTAAAACATTTTAAGACATATTACACTGTAAATACAATATCACATTTTACCCTGAAATTTATATTTATAGGAAAGTTAAAAATTATCTGCCTTTTCACGCACGTGCGGGACATGTGACACGTGAGCGCTGCCATGGGCTGTAGCGCCGCTGGCTGTTAGCCGGCATCATACTACTAATTTGTGATCTAAGAATTTGTTGTGCAGTCTGTCCAGGTTCACTATTGTTTACCTGGGGGTAGGTGATGTCCTGCCAATCTACTCCGCTCGTTAGTTTCTCGGTGGCTGTTTACCATCATGTTTTGGCGGCACGCTTATGACACTTGTCATGCTAGTGTATGCGCTGACCATCACAGTACACACACACACTGTGGTAGGCCAGTCCTGAACGTGTTTGTATAGTTGTTCGGATCTTTTTTCCTAGAATATGCATTTCACTGGGGTTTGTGGTTTTACAATTTTTGTTAGGGTGGTCCATATGTTTATCCTCAGTCTTTCGCCCTCCCTTTCACATTATTCTCGGTACCTGCGTGGTTGCCCAGAAATGTGGTGTGCCTGGGCAGGTGCTATTGTAGACATCCATTTGAAGATCACTAACAAGGGCGCTGTGAGGGCGCTTCAGAATTCTGGTCACGTCATGCCTGCTACCACTTAGAGCACTTTCTTGGTTGACCTCTGTGGATGATATGTCTATATGGTGGTGATTTTCTGCGTGTCGAGTGTTGAGAGGAGCTCGTTATGCTTCTGTGCTTAGAAAATTACATGGCTGTATGCTTGCAGAGAGCTGAAAGGCATGGTGGAATTCTTCCCACATGGTGCCATAGTGTGAAATGCCACGCCATCACTGTCTCGCATCACCAATGGGGTGCTCACCCACGCAGTTGGGCCAGTCTTTTATCCTCAACGTTGTAGTGCTGCAGCCTGCTGGTATAGTTGTGCAGGAAGGGCAATGGGCTTTTGGTTATGTAGGCCTGCAAACCTAGGTAGTGGATGTAGGACTGGTTTTGCTGTGGAGAGAGAACACGGTCATGTTGTCAATGCTGCTGTGGGTGTGGCACCATGTGGTCCTGCTGTCACACGGAGGAGCAGTGTAGAATGTGCCGCATGTGGCGAGGCATCTCTGCGCAGGCCCTGGAATGCGGATTGTAGAGATAGCAAGCGGAGTTGTGATGTGCACTGTTTGCACACGATGCTCCTTCTCGGGGTCACACCACTTGCATTGTCGCTCTGGTGGTGGGCTCTCAATCCACAGCACATGAGCTCAGAGCTCATTCCTTGACAAAGAGTTGGTTGACATCGCTCTGGCGGGCTTTAGTTGGCGATACTGAAGATGGCTGGTGGTTTTGGCGGATCTTAATACCGCTCACACTAAATAAAGTTCTTGGACTTTACAGTGGCAAGTTCCTTAGGTGACACACACTTGTCATGATACACTCAATGACAAAGTGCATGCAAGGGTGGCTTGGGGAAGTCTGTCCTACCAACACGCATTGCTACATTTCCGCACAGTTTTCTTTACTGAATTTGGTCTGTGTTGGTGGCGATTTGTTCAGCCCGGTGCAATTACAGCACGCTGTCTCGCGGACAGGGTGGAGTGTTTTCCAGACCTGGCGAGGCTTGCACAGCATTCACACAGATAGACTGGTTGGTCCGCGGTGGTATATGCCACTGACTGGGAACAGAGTTCATTATTTATCTTGTCAATGTCCTCGCACAGTCAGTGGGCTTCCACAGGCTTAGTACGTTGACAGGTGGTAGATCTCGGTTATAGTGATTTTGTCTGGGTCCGGTAATGGGCCCACAATCTTAAAGCACAAGCGTTCCACAGTACCATTAGAGGTGTGCCAGTTCATCAACCTGCTGTCTCGTTGCGGTTGGTGGGGAAATTCCATGTTGCCCAGCTCTGGGCGCTTTTTTCTTTATAGCATTGTTAAAATAAACCAATATGAAAAAAATATATATATATATTGCACCTGTTGCTTTGTACCTCGTGATAACATACTTCAATAAACTTAGAGGGGAACAGGAGGGAGAAAAGAAAATTTATATTCCAGTTTTGTCGTGATGTTTTTGTACATCTTGACTTTAAATTGTAACTGCACACACTAATCTTTCCCCATTGAAATTAAATTTATAAATACATGGTTTGTTGTACATTAAAAAAATTTTCTGTTTTGAATTTTAGAAAAGGGTTGTGCATAATGTTATAAAGTCTCTTTGCTACACTTGGTCCAGAAAAGTTCCACTAAAATATATGTGGTATGTTTTTGGAATACCATAGAGGGGAAGGGCCTAACCAAAGTTGTATGCATGCCTTGGTTAGCGGAGAGTTTATCTTGTAGTTTTTTGCCCAGGAGCTGTCCCAAACTTGGGCAATCAACCATAATATAAGTCATTGAGTCAGTTGTCAGTGGTGTCTAGTAGACTAATCATGAGATCCCGTCCTTAGCCCCTGGGCTAAAGTACATAGTTAAGAACTTCCTTGGGCAATAAATTTCTCGCGAATACACTTGTCTCAAATTTCTAGAGAAATGAATTGGTTGCAGTAAAGCACCTTCTCGCCACATCTTGACCATTGAGGAAAATTTTTTTTAGTTATTCCATGTATTTGTGGTTTGTCATTGGCAGGGTGTTCAAATACCACACCAGTGGCTAAGTCGGAGCATGGACGGTAGCTACCATGAAATTTATTGAACCATCCTGACATTTGCAGAGTGACTTCAGAGAACGTGGGAAATCTAAATGAGAAAATGGAATTAAACTAGTGTTCCCAAAAATAAGTCTTGTCACTGTACTTCCATAATTGGCATGATAAGAGTTGTGAACAGAACAACACTACTAAAACTGAGTGTCCCAGCAAGGTGATAAATGTGCAGTTTCAGTACATGAAGTGGCAGGTAGGAAAGTCAGTTTGTGTACTTTCTTCTGCTTGCTACGTTTCACTTTCAGCTGCTGTACAGCGTTGTCATTGTAAGCTTTCACTCTTTTGTTCCTTATGTCATGCAGTGCTCATGTGGACCACAGGGATTGGTGACTGTAGTCTCCTCTCTGTTGCAGGATGTGATGTGTAGGGAAAGTTTCCATGCCGGTCACCCGAGCAAGGGCAATTTGCTGCCTCTGTGTGCAGATTTTACATTTTTAATTAATCAAAGGTTTTGAAATTAAATTGTTTGGAAAAATCATAGTGTTTTTCTTTTTAAATGCTAACAAGATGTAATAAAATATATTGTCAAAAATATAATGTATAAATCATATTGATTCTAAACTCGCTTTTAATCTATACATAAAGTAAATATTATGTTTGAGGTATTTCTTTGTGTACCATTACCATAGTGCAATTTATGTACAAGTCTGATTAGTTATACTGCAATGTAAAGATTTACATGTGGCATATTAAAATATGCACAATAAACTGGAATAACAAACTTTAAGAAATGTTGGCTCGGCCGCAAACGTGCTAGTATATGGTCTTGTGTAGTTACTGTCACCAAGGATTTTGTGATCCAGTTAAAAAAATTTTTTTGAAAGTGCTTAGCCTGTCTGTAACGCCCAGAGCCATCACAGACTATAGTCCATTCCCGATTGAAAGCGACTTGTGAACCTTTGAAAAAACACCCTAGCCATTAGCTGCATGCATAGCTAGTAAAAACACCCTAGCCGTTAGCTGCATCCATAGCTAGTAAAAACACCCTAGCCGTTAGCTGCATCCATAGCTAGTAAAAACACCCTAGCCGTTAGCTGCATCCATAGCTAGTAAAAACACCCTAGCCGTTAGCTGCATGCATAGCTAGTAAAAATAGTTGCAGGTTCTGGTGCAGGTGCTGTACTAGTTATGCATGCAGCTAATGGCTAGGGTGTTTTTACTAGCTCTGCATGCAGCTAATGGCTAGGGTGTTTTTACTAGCTATGCATGCAGCTAATGGCTAGGGCGTTTTTTCAAAGGTTCATAAGTAGCTTCCAATCGGGAATGGACTATAGTCTGATGGCTCTGGGTAGGATACATTCACACTGAGACAACATGACTGAAGTTCCGTAATTCTGGATTACTGTTCTATCATCCTGGATTACTAATACACACACGATGGCCAGTGGTCCCTAAAAGGTCCCGAATTTTTTAATTTGTAAGACAAGACTTTTCAAAGTCTTTTACTGCCAAAAATTTTGTGGTTTTATTGACAAACAGTTTTGTTCATTTTGTAATTGTATGTTCAGGAAATATGGTTTGGAGTAGTCTACAGAAAAGAACTGAAGACTAAACAATTTTTTCTTGCTTATACCTTTTGAAGAATATATTAATTGCTTGCAGACATTACTATAAAGTTAAGTGTTGTTTTTTACAGCACTTATGTCTGGGTAATGTATAGGTATATAAAGTTAAGTGTTTTGAAACTTGAAGCTATCTTACAATAAACAAAATGGTGAAGTTAGGATGGTTGAAGGGGAGGAAGAGGCCAGTATTTATAATACACTAATCAAATATTTATTCTACTTTGTATACCGACTGTATATAAACACCAGATACAGATATCCTTTATTTTAAATATACTTCACAAGCTCTGTGGTCGGTATTCTTGGTTCAATTCCCGCTTGCGTCAACACTGAAGAGACATTATCATTGCTTCAATTTTTAAACTTTTCATGTCTATATAAATATGACAATGTATAAAATTCAAATTTTTTTGATTTATTCATGGAATAATTTCTCTGCGCAATTTTCAGTACCTGGAATTTTTTTTTTTATATAAAAAAGGTTAAGTACATTTCAATGAATAACCACTGATTTGATAATTTGAAATATTTTATACTATGAACTTTTTGATAAACAAATCCTTAGGATCATAGGGAAGTGAGGTTTGTTGTAATTAGTTGTCGAAATTGGACTGATAGTAATTGAGCTTTGAGTTCAGGCTGGTTCGATTGAAAGTCAATGCAGCATGTGAAAGGTGAGAAACAGAGTATTGAAAAAATAGTAAGATTCTTTGTCTGCTTTAGTGAAGCCTTGGGGAAAATGTGAGCTAACATTCTGCATGTCGGTTATAACGTGGTGGCTACTTGTGTTAGTTTAATGTTGTGCGCATTTGCCCACAATTTATAAATATTACCATTATGATATGTTGTAACTCTCAATATACATATTTGTTGTTTGCTATATCAGTAACTGTTTGTCAATAACTTGTGTTTTTGTGCACCAGGAGGTTTTATTTACCTACTGTAATATTTGCAATATCTGGAAAACATAAATGCAATAGACGTGTGCATAGTAAAGCTAGGAAATTGTTGTAAGTGTAATTGAGTTTTGCAATAAAGAAAAGGAAGGTGGTAATGTGATGATTCGTATTCAGTGTGCAACAAAACGTGCTTCAGCTGCAATCTGGAAATGAGAAGGAAGGTTTTAGTAAAGAGGGCAGCATAGTGTCTAGAGGCCGGACAAAATTGTCAACTACTGTTAAGAAAATGAAAACTGCAGACAGAATAATTCAGCTAGATTCATTTGATGCTGGCTGGAGTGGTGTGGTGCAAAGAAATGTGCAAGAGTTTTACGTGATGGGAAAAACAATACCCACGCTAAAGAACTTGCAGGCAGTGTTGGCTAACAAAATTTATTTCACAGGTAGTATGGAAACGTTACAAAAATTAATCAAAGTAATTGGGTTCAAGTTAAAAATATATCAAACTAAGCAGTTATTTTTAATCGAGAGAAACAAGATTTTTGCCTGGTGAGCAAAATACCTACAAGTTATAAGGGAAAATGACAGACAAGGCAAAAGTAAAGTAAACTACCCGTAATATTCATGTGAGATATGGATTAATCATCCAAATTACACTGTGAAGAAGTTCTGGCAGCATGAAGTAGTAGGAGGGGGAAAAAACCATCCAGGCCAGCGATGGATTATAGTTCATGCAGGTAGTTAAAAATTACTGTATTGAGGGGGTCAAATTAATTTTTAAATTCCAAAACTAAAAGTGAAGAATATCATGACAAAATGAACAGCAATAATTTCATGAAATGATGTGAAACAAATGCTACCTAACATAACATCTCGAAGCATTATTCTTGATAATGCTCCATACCATAGTGTGCATGGAAACAAACCTCCAACTATATCCTCTACCATTACCACCATGAAAATGTGGCCGAGAAAAAATTTGAACTGCATGAAAAAGTTCAGTTAAATCAGCAACCTCCCATTTATACTATTGATAAACCATTTACGTCCCATGGACACAGTTATCTGATTACTGCCATGCCATTGTGACTTGAACCCAGTAGAGTACATCTGGAGCATGGTACAATCCAGAATTGCTGACAAAAGTTATCATTGCAAACTCTGACCTTCTGCAATTAACTCATTCAGCGATTGACAGTATTTCACCAACAGACTGGAAAAGATAATGTGATGTGGAAAAACTAGAAAATGATAATTGGGTTAAAAATGGATGAATGGAGGAGGAGATTGCTCAAGTATTGACGAACTTACAAAGTAGTAGCAGCATGTAGTGACAGTGATTGCAACATTTCTGGAGTGGAGGAACTGGTGTAAGGTATGTAGCTAGCATTGTATGTTGCTCATATTAATTCTCTTTTCCAAAACATCAGTGAGGTTGAGTTTTTATGGTCTGGCCTTGCCTTGCCTTCTGCCCAATAGGTTAACTAACACATTCTCAGCCCTCAGTTTTGTTGTATTTGGTAATCCCTTGTCTAAGCAACATGCATTAACATTGAACTGTAGCTACGTGCCGTCTGTTCTTTGCATGTGGGCTGAGGGAGCATGTCGACAGGTAACGGTAAACCTGCTGCTATCTTGATGTGAATTGTGGAGGTAATTAGCACGACACTGGCAGAGCAGGAAGGTACGCCTCACTGCCCGTAGACTAGGAAGTGGAAACAGACCGTGACTGGTGCATGCAGTTGGCACGTGTGCGTGTGTGTCCCTGGGAGCTGCCCCATGGTGTTTCACTAGCAGTTCTCTCTAGTTCACCCATTAGTGGTGGTAGGTAGACCTAGTCATTCCAGTTTTCAGTTAAATACTTTGTCATGGTAATTAAGACTCCATGCAGTGGTGTTAGTTTTATGAATTGTCATTACACTTTTTTAAGAGTTTTCTCATAAAATTATTTTGCTTTTACGAAAGGGGAAATGTTAATGTCTGTATGGCATTGCGTTGTTGGTAACTGAAGATCTGTGGTAACACTAGAGCAGAAATATTTTCATAATACCTTTAGTTCCTGTTTGGTCACAAGATTTGCGGATCAGAGAAATACAAAAGTCCCTTAGAAAGTTGCAAATTTGTATAGAGGAGAAACGAGTATCTATAGCAACTGCTTTTCATATACAGAAATAAAATATTATGAAAACTATGTAGGTACGTATAGTTAAATAATTTAGAATCGTAACATGATGTGACCTTCACTATTTTCAGGGGCGTAGTGTCCAGTTTCTGTTTCATAATAAAATAAACAGCATGAACACTTAAACATTTTGCTTGCGCAAGCCTGAACTAGCATGTGCATGAGGTGAATGTATGTTAATGTGTGTGTTTCACCACACCAAATGTGCATGCACAAACAAGCTACACACTAGCTGTTGGTGGTTTGTAAAGTGAACTTGGTCTTAAGGAATTGCATAGTAGTGCTGCCAGACCACAATGGAGTGGAGCTGGAGCTATGATATGTGCTTAGGTCAGCAATTCTGAGGATCCTGAAATATTTGACACAGATTTTGATGTAGCAGAACTGATGCTATGACGACGTAGAAAATACTGCTTCCATTAAGTCACATTGTAAACGTACTATGATAAAAAGTGCAAGGCAAGACACGGAGGGATCCCCTGAATTAAAGGTGTACAACCAGTTAGATAGCTTATCAAAATTGAGTAAAACATTGACAGGTACCTAGTGGCAATGAAACACATGATACATTAGCAAAGCAAGATAATTTCTCAGTATCGTGTAAACATTTTATTCAGGCAGACCTGAAACTGTGATGCACGTGCTTAATGCTCGGGTATCTTCCGCGGTGATGTACCAGGATTCTTGTAATACTGTCACCAGTCTTCCACAGCCGTAGATTTACTGAAGATAATTAGCCACATAACTACTTCCTGTTGTCCCAGCTACATCTCATTCACTAATTGAATACTATACTTGTATATCTACATGTGGCAATTTTGTATCTAAATGCATGATATAAGCTTGTGCGTATACTGCCAATGGTAAAATACAGGTATATGTAGCACTTTAGAGCTTCTTTAGGTTTCTGTTTGTTTTCAAAATAACTTAAATGTAGACTGCAAGCTACTGTATGAATCACAAGTTGCGAGGAATCTTAATGTCGCTGTCATAAATAATTTCTCTTGAGTGTTCTTTTCCCCAATCTTCTTTCCAGCTACACTTATAAAAATTCAAAATCTCGATGTCATTCTTGTGAAGTTTTTGAAATGTTAGTCATCGGGCAGGTTTAACAGTACACTTAGTTCTCATCCATTCCTTGTATTTTATTACCTATTTGTACATATTATGAACACACATACTTCATTAACATTGAAGAGCAAGCTTTTTGCTTCAAATACGGAAATGACTAGCGGAAACATACAGTACAAACATTTGAGAACACCTTTTCTTTACATGAATGTTTGCAAATGCTCACATGACTTGTGCAAGTAACATACTAAAGTATAGATGCAGCCTTGGGGGCCTACCTTAACTTAAGGCAGCTTTCAAAAAAATTAAAAATATTTTGTATTTATACCTATAGTCCATTCATGACTGGAAGAGACTTTCTTGGAGCCCTGCTAAGTATCTACCTGCAGGCCCGTTTTTTATCCTTCCACCAAATGTAAACAAACAGTGCCATGTGACAACCATGTAGCATCTGTCAATCAATGTTTACATTCCATTGTGCTTGTGTGTGTGTTTTTGCATACGTTTGCTACACCTAAACACGAATATTTAAATACGACTTCTACTTTTATACCTGTCAAATGCATTGTTTACTGTTTACAGCTTTTCAAAGAATTGTCATATTCCAAAAACCATTCTATACGAATATTCACAGTTTAGGCCTATAAAGTTATTTAGGTCAGCTTTATGACATTTGACAATTGCCAGAATTGACTATAGTTCTTACGGTTATTTTACAGTAACATATTTGTTTTCCATGGCATAGCACATTACACGTAATGCACGTTAATATTTTGCCGCGACTGTTTAACACTGTTACAACTGCGGGTTAAAGAACTGTAGTATTCAACTTCTTGTTATTGATATGTGTTGGGTCATTTCTCTAAACGGACGGCTTCAGTTGGAATAAATATTAAAACTAAGGAACAACCAGTCCAACGAAAAGACTCGTTAAATTCAAGCACTCAACACGTGTCGCTTATTTTTTGTCATACATACTTAAAAGATAGCGGTGAACATGCACACAAATAAGCCTACCATAACTTTTATTCCGCTCATATTTCTATGTATTGCTACTTATTGCTTATTAGCTGTATTGAAATTTATCGGGCTGGGGCATAGTATTTTGTTGGGATTGTGGCAAATCATGTTACACGACTGCGTTTCAAACACCTAGGGCAAAGGTAAAACGTTGTGATAAATAAACACAGGACTGTAAATAATAAACTTAGTCATAAAAACAGTTCACAGTTAAAACTAATGCACATAAAATATTTTAAATCACATGCACACACACATACAGGCTCAGCGGAATGACCACCATGCAGTGACGACACGCTCTTTCACACGTAGCGGTTAACGAAACACGCAACACTATATTTGTTACTACCATGGAAACAGATTTTTCACATCATCGTAACTTGCCTAGGTTGGTTTAAAAAACACATCTACAAACGCGACGTATTTTTCGGAGTAAGTATAATGTACGCTTCGTTTGGCAAAAACCAACACGGCGCCACGTCATGGCTCACCACGTCTGCCAACTTCAAATAGTATCAGTCCTGCCATTGTATCTAAATATATTAAAATAAGTAGTCAAACATTAAAATATCTTTTCTGTTTTAAATTACAAATTAAATCATTACTTTGTTGTAATAAGTATGGAATATGCTAAAATTGATAACATGTATAAATTCTGCTTACTAGCGATGCAAAACTTAGTGTGAAAGACAGAGAGTGAGTGACAAGTTCCGCCCAGCTGACAGTTGCTTCTCCAGTTGATAAAACAGTGTCATTATGGTCTACGTACAATATTTTGCACTGTTATTTTAAACTGTAAAAATGAAATATGTTGCCATCGTGGCTACCTAAATATTTTAATAGGCAATGTTTAATTTACCAATGGCTTACTAAAAAACTAGGTTAAAATATTTTAACTGTGAACTATTTCTTACCGGCCATTGCCAACACGTCGCTGCTCTCACTGTTTTTAATTCATATTTAATACTAAATAAATATTACAAGTTATAGAAGATGCTAAGTTACAGTTTCATTTATTCACAAATACAGTACTTTAAAGTGAGTCAGTATTATATATTTGTGGAATACAAGTTAAGGCCAGTCTACAATCGCGTTGACGCTATAATAACTCGTTACAATAAGTCACGAATCCATTAATCGTATACACTATGGCTACAACCAATGTTAAACGTTGCAGTGGCGCTAAACGTAAAATGCAACGCTGTAGAAGTTGGCCATCTTTCAAGTCTTTGCATTTTACGCCAGCCAATCAGAATTCAAGAAGTCACAAACAAGTGAAAACAATGTTACAGACGATTGGAAACGGATAGCATCACTAGCGCCATATGTTTAATTTGTTAATGTTATACAAAATGCATTAAAAAATAGTGAAACTATTTAGTCTGCGGAATCTCTTTTTACAAAAGGTTCTTTTTAAATTCTAAACACAAACAAAAATATTTCTACAATACACTTACATTCTTTTCATTTTTATTCCTGTTAACGTCAATTGTAGACATGCCAGTTTTCTTATGGCGACGTTTAGCGTAACATTTTGTGCCATCGCGATTTTAGACCGACCTTTATTTACAAAACATGTTAGCCTGGGGTGTTATTTCGAAGATTTGTCTTCAAAAGTCTCTTCCAGTCGTGAATGGACTCTGAGCTATTTGTCAAAGCTATTCTTGACAAGGTATGACATGATAAAGAAAAATCACTTTTTTGTACAGTCCGTATCCAACCTGTTCAATTATCAAATAAATTAATAACCAGGGCAATATTTGACATTGCATGATTTCCAGCAAACATCTGCAGAAACTAAGTTCTTGAAAACTGCCTCGTAGGAAAAGCAGTTTTAGAATATGAATTTTCATATAAGGAAAGTTTTTTTAAACCAGCTGTTAAGTTTCCACACATCCAAAACTATTATGTGTTGAAGATATTACTTGTTGCAAAAATAGTGTTCACATTTGTCATCTCATTCATAGGAGCCGCAGTGGCTGAACGATTGGCCTGCTCGCCTCCCACCAAGGGAACCGGGTTCAATCCCTGGCAGTCACTCCACGATTTTCACAAGTGGGAATCGTATTGAATGGTATTGCTGGTCAGCGGATTGTCTCTGGGATCTCCAGTTTTCCCCGCCATTGCATTCTGGCGCTGCTCCATTCTCACATTTCACCTTCATAGGCTCTCAAGACCTTGTTAAGAGCCGCCAAAATCTATCAATTGAAATCTTATTTGTAGTTTTTATTACATGTTGGGAACCCCTTCACTGAATGTTCTTGTCATTTTTCTCACAATGTGTTGGCACTGTAAAATAAAAAAGTGTTTATTTTTAGTTCTTCCAAAAAGCGTGATTGGTTAAATGTTTTACCGGGCACCTTCGGTTGTCTTTTACATAACTCAAATTTATTCAGTTAGACTTGCGACACACTGGGAAAACTGCACAATAAGACAACATATACCAATGTAACACCTGACAAGGTAAGACAGTTGTACTAGCAATATACATAAATTTCACACCTCAAGAATATAAGTACCGTAGCACTTGGAGAGAATGATTTACTAAATTAATTTCAAACAAAACTGATTCTGCGCACAAATTATTCTTTATGACCAGATGACCTTTGGAACTGTCTACCATCTCCCTTGAAATACACAATTAAACAAGGTAGAAAAATGATTTCAAATTGGCTAATTTATTTTTGGTTATTTTAAAGTAAATAGTTGGTTAGTTAATGTCATAATAGCAAAAGAATTAAAGCTGAATCAAATTATCACAAATACAATTTGATTAATCCAAGAAGTTTTAATAGTATTTAAATTTTAACTTCTGGGTAAGTTAAGACCAAACACTGCATCTGGGTTAAACTGGAAGAAAAAGTTCTTGTTGTAAAATGTCTTAGATTTAGCATAATTTAATCAATACACAAATTGCAATTGTACAAATCAAGATTTTTAATTAAATTCTTATATTTATTTACACTTAAAAAATTTTAAATGTAACTTTTAAAATGATTAGATATTTATCTAGTTATGTGAGAACCATAAACATTATTCCCAAAGTAGAAAAATGACTGCTCTTGAACAGTAACATAAAGGAGAGCATTCATATACCTGTGTGTGTATTACGTCTTGCTACATCCAACTGTAGCATGTACCTGTGTGTGTATTACGTCTTGCTACATCCAACTGTAGCATGTACATACATAGTTTGTGTATTACGTCTTGCTACATCCAACTGTAGCATGTACATACATAGTTTGTGTATTACGTCTTGCTACATCCAACTGTAGCATGTACATACATAGTTTGTTGCTAAGCGGGTGAAAACACAACTTTACACTTTTCTTGGATTTATAAATCTTGCATGACAGAGAAAAAAATACTTGTTTGTGCATATTTATGTATCTTACACGGGAACGTTTATCTGTACACATGGAGTGGTGTTGATGTTCACATGTTTCTATTGCAGAGTGGTTGCTAATTACGGGCTGACATATTTGAAAAATATTTAATATTGAGTATACAGCATAAGTAAAATAATACATTTGAAATAATGCAATACTCTTGCCACATTGATTAGAGCAGTTTAGGAAGTTTTGTTATATTGCAAAGTGCTGCTATCAGAAAACCAATTAATGATTTAAAATTTCAGTATAAGTTCAATAGTACAATTTTTGTACATTAAAATTAAGTTTTTTTTACCTAACCTCTCATTTGGTAGCTTACTAAAGTGTCTAATGTTAAATTTTTTACTTGTAAAACAAAAAAATTAATTTTTAGATTTTGTTGTAGGTAAGTGATTGTCAGTTTCTCAACAAACTAGTCAGTACAGCAAAATTGTGAATACTGTTGTGCAGATACTACGGATTTAAATTTAATCACCTGGAATGAAATGTTTAGCAATAAACGATACAGCTACAGAAAACCTTGCATTACAGAGTTTTAACCTGTCTTTTTCTAAACACACGTTAATGCAAGTGCAACGGTTACATACTTGTCTGCTGTAATCTTTTTGTTATCTGAATAAATCTGATTAGGATTAAGTGCTTATTCAGTGTGTTGCTTTTTTATTTTTTGTGATCTCTCCTTCCCTTCTACACAAAGCAGTTGTTTTTGGTTTTCAAATTTATGCGATTGAAGGACTGTGGTCATAAATAAAATCAATGTAGCTTTAAAATTGAAAAATTAAACCTTTTTTTAAGTTTATTCTTGAAGTTTTTTGTTTTCATCATGTTTATTTTCTTTTCTTTTGTTTTTTCTTTCAGCTTTGATTTTATTGGTCCATTTTAGATGTCTGGAATTAAATAGAACGTGAAATTCTGGCAGAAATGACAAATTCGCAGGTAAATGGCTGTTGTTTATGCTAAGCCAGTGTAAAGTATATTTAATGCAGATATTTAATTTTAACTTATTGAAAGACTTAAATAATTCTTCATAAACTTACATTTTTTTTATTTAAAGTATTTAGAATCTAGTATATTTTTAGTTAATGTTATATTTTGGTTTTTATACTGCTGTCAAGTAACATTGTTGCGAAGAAAGCATGGTTATTCAGTAATGTATAATATTAACAATCATTAAAGTAGTTTAACACACTGCAGGATTATTCTGACTCGAGACTAGGAAAGCAGTAAAATTGTATGAAACAATTTAGTTGTTTGGATAATTTGCAAGAAAATAAAATCTTGCAGAGAAGCAGTCTATAATGTGCCACGGGTGGTCCATTTCATTGGCTAATGTTTGTGTGTAGCGAAACTCGTGTTGTGTTGTTGATCCACCGTCACAGAAAGAAAACTCCACTATTAGATCACTTGTGCGAGCTATGTGCTCTGGCTTTGGGTTACATATGCAGTCAGTGTGTGTATCTTGGCAGTTAATCCCTGTAGCATTGCCGCAGTTCCAGATTGGCTGTCACATCACTCTACTGTTACTACTACACAACTGTGGCAATGAAGGAGCAATAAAGGTGACATTTGTATATGCATCAAATTCTTGTGTGTGGCGCACGCAAAAATACTTATTGCTTACTAGATTGATTCATCCAAAAATACTTACTGTGACTGTGGACAGTGATCATTTATCCCCTTTTAGGAGGATTTTAGGGACATACACCCTTGCAGTTTATTATGGTTGTAATTTAGTATGTTTCATGTTTTCAGAGAATCCGACAATTCTGTCATTCCTGGTCAAGATGTACGTTAACAGGTTTCGTAGAGGTGAAAGTTCATATTTTCCAAGGAAGGTGTTTCGCAATATACATGCCATTGAAAAGGACGTTAACAAATATGATACTGAGTGGACTGTAAGAGTTGTGGACATTGAAGAAAGTTATATATTATTGTCATTATTATTTAGATTTGCACTACATGGTATTACTGCAAAAACTGGCTCTGGTTTCTTAGTTCTGTTTCTTCTGACGAGCAAATAATTCTAAAGACCCTAAACCAAAAGACATTAGTGAAATAGATTCTCGAGATATCATCTGTTGGAAAAACATTTCCAGTTAGTGAAAGTGTTAGTAGTATTATATTATATGTTCATTTGGAAACCCTATCATGTATCCAAGAAAGAAAATGTTGGTGATCAAATTTATATGTAAAAAAAGTTAACAGGTACTTGTGGTAAAATGAGAATATTAGGTTATGTAGAATTGGTTTATAATCCTTGATATGTATTTATGGTATTATATATGTATGTGATCATATGAGATATAAGAAGTCTTTGAACAGGTGTACACGCAGCCTCTCAAACTTTGAACTTCAACACTTAACCCTTGGCAGTCCGTTGATGCCAAATATAATTTTTTTATTAATGTTTTGACGCCGTCGAGTGAGACATGAGACGAACGATGACTCAAATACTTACTGGTAATATGGGCGCCAGCGGTGCTTCCCAATCACCACACTATTGAGACTCAGGGTTCTCAGGGACACTGTGGGTTCTGTGTGTCCATCTCATCCATGCGTACTTACAAATACGTTGGCAATACCGAACTTTTAATAAAATCACTGAAATAAACAATTGATAAACATATGTGGCTAGGACACTCACTACTGAATAAAATATTTGCGTTCACTGTAGCCTTTTTTTATTGATAATGTTTATACACATCGTGCCAATGAAATGGTTATCTCGGTCATGACTAGCCAATTCCGCTTGGGTGCTCCCCAACCCGCAATTAATAGCGCATGCCTAAATGGATGATCACACCTAGGTGCGTGAAACCACAGCCTTCACAAGGAAAGAGGTCTGACAGCCGCTAAGGTGGACTGACTGTTTTTCCCTGAAGACAGGACACGGTGAATTACAAATGAATACCCTTAATACACATTAACAGGAGTGATTACTTGGCATCACTAATGCAAACTTGCCGGGGCTCGCCCTCCAGCATGTGGTTAGTGTGGTGACAGTCTATACACAGAGCCGGCTAGGACAGCAGTAATTGCACCGTACACTAATTACACAGAGCCTTGAATGAGACATGAAATAAAATGGGACATGAGATGAATATTCACAATAAACACATACGTGTGAAAACAAGCTTAGGTGGTGTGGATACTGCTGGATGAAGTTCATAGCGGACCACGTGGTGCAGGTGAAATTGCAATATTTCTGCATGGAAACTGCAAACTAAATTCATATAATATATTATTCGTATTTGGCAAATGGTTCTCTTTACGATTAGCGTTGTTACAGGCTTGTAACATGCCTGATGGCGATTAAACTCTGAATGAAAAATACATAGAACCCTGAAATTAATGATTGCACACACAATGTTATATAAATAAGCTCTTAAAACGCAATGCCGGCGTATACAGAGACTTGGCTTCAGTCAGCCACGTGGTTATATGTGATGTTGCCGTAAAATATTCAAACACAAAAATTACCCTCAAAAACATACAGGAAAATAAAGCTTTTAAAATTGCGCGTTGCAATTATGCAGAAGTTACAGTAAAATGCCATAAACATAGGCAGATGGTGCCTGATTCAAACTGCGTGGGTCGCGTGACCTCTCGGACATCTTTCTCCTCCTTCTCCTCAATTAAGTTAAAAATGCCGCAAGGGCGTAAGAAATTAGTAAAGTGGAAGCATAATGTTGGGGAAAATGTCTAGCACAAACGTATGCAAGCAAAAATTAACTGGTAAACTACATTGACTATTGAAATCTAAATTAGTGAACAAAAGTTGTAGTGTGCACATGACAGTGTCTTACCATGCCAGCTCTCCTCGACAGACTGTCCAGATACAAGCATCGCACGGACCTATCATGGCCTCCTACGGGGTTCACATAAGTGGAGGTGCTATGAACGCAGAGTGAAATATTTTCTAGTGAAAATAAAATGGCACAAATTAAATTAGACATTGTTTTACATTTCTATAAGTTTGTTACGTATTTCAATATTATTTTAATGTCTCTTTGTGATGGCGTTCATGCCGGAATATTAAGTATTCTTAGTCTCTGCCCTGCAGGCACTTAGAATATTCATAACCAAACAATTAATTAGTACAAGCACTTTAAAACATTTTAAGACATATTAAACACTGTAAAGACAATAACACATTTTACCCTGAAATTACATTTTATAGGGAAGTTCAAAATTATCGGCCTCTTCGTGCATGTGCGGGACACGTGAGCGCCGTCATGGGCTCTAGTGCCGCTGGCTGTTAGCCGGCATCAGTTTCTTTTAATTACTTATTACACTGATGCTTGTCTCGGATCCCCATGTCAAATCTGACTACCAATTATAATACAAAACACACCGGCCATTTGTGATTATTTCAAAGTAGGTAGTACTAACATTGCTTCATTGACCATGGAGGTATTTAATAAATAAGGTGGTAAATTTTGAGATTCCACTTGGTATTGATTATACTCTTATAAAGTGAATATGGCGATGCTTACTTCATAATGTAAAAATATTCTTTTTGTGTGTAATGTAAAAATATTTGGTTCTCAATTTTTTTATATAAATATCATCCTGAAAACACAAGGACTGGTCCAGTAATGACAATCACCGATTCATCCAATATTTATAATAGTATTGTGATGTGTCCAACTCTGCAGATATTGTTGAGAATATAAAAAAAATTAGTCATTTTTTGTGTGCGGAAGTATGACGACTATGTTTATATTTTTAGTCTTTCCTTTTATAATAATAATAAAGGTGAAAATCAAGACCAAAGTTCATTTCATTTTTCTTCCTTACATTAAGTGTAGTCAATCGACCAGATCTGACCAGATATTTTGTATCATGAAAGTTTTTGACACCCGTGTTTCACACTCAACTTCAATATAGTAAAAAAGTTTCCATTTATTGTAGAGATGCAGATTATGGAGTTATTTATTTACATTGTGCTATTTGTTTTGCTTGTTGGTTTTCTTGTGTGAAGTGTTTCTATTTTACATATTTTGCAATCCCCTCCAGAAGGTTTAATCATTGTATTAAATTTCTCATGCAATTTTCCTATTTATTTTATTTATATTTGATTTGTTCATAAGTTCAGTGATTCCTATAATAGTTATTTTCTTATTTTATTTTGTTCAGTGAGCTGGATCTCGGGTAATTACGCTAATTAAGTTTTGGAATGTGCTGCATTAAGTTTCTCTTAAGATTTTACCTGAATACCTGTAATCTATTTTGCCTTAAAGGAAAATCTCAAATTACTTCTTATTTTAGCGTATGACCTCAAAGGAGGTGACGTGTCTAACTTCCTGGTATGATTAAAGTGTCGAGGTGTAAGCTTCATTTACACTCTCTCCCAGGACATTCAACATAGACGGACAGTAATAATTTTCGCTGCAAGATTGGCGAGGTTTTTTTGCGATATCCGCCACCCTAAGATTAGGTTTGAAGGCGTTGGAGAGGTGCCCAGTGCTAGGTTGAGCCATAGAGTATTATTTTAAGAATACTCAGATGAATACATAGTTTCTTAGTGCTGGAAGATTGTAATGATGTCAACTCCACCTGTGTTCTTCAAGTAAGTCCTATCTTTGTAGATATGTGGAGTGCAGTGGTACGCCAGTCAGTAGTGAAATAAATAATCCTACGTGCTGTTAATAATTTTACCGAAAAAAGGATCCCCCCCCCCCCCCCAATTGAAAAAGTAATTAGTTGTTTCAACTTTATATTATATGGATCCAGTTACTTATGTAGTTGTTGGTTTGAACCGTAAGTTTCTGTGCAGTGATTTGAACAGTTCTGAAGATACTTCTAATTTAAGATAATTTCATTATTACAGATGGAATATTTTCACATTTCTTCTTTCCAATTAAAGTTAATTTTCAGCAAGAGTATTTCCAGTATAGTGTGTTGGTTTCTCTTCAAACGTGTTTGCAATTTTATGAATCTTAATTGAGTCTAACACTAGTGTCTTCTATTTACTGTGATACTACCAGCTAAATTTTATGGTGTGTGGCATAATAGGAAATTATTTTCTTGAATCTAAGTCAATGAACATGAAACCATATACAAAGATCTACCTGAAGCACATGGCATCACTAATTCTCTGTCAGGCGTTCTGCTCGGAGAAATAAGTCTTTCCCACGACTTCAGTAAGCCACTGCTGTCTTCTCTCAAGTTGCCGTAAGTTATAATAAATTAGTCGTTTTAATCATAATCCCTTGTGTGTATATGAGGCGGAACATTTTGATGTGTGTCATTCCTGGTGTGATGATAGCTTTGTCTTATTCTGACTTTTCACATACACTTATACGTACACATACTAATTACCACACTCTGCACTACTACTAGGACTTTATTAAATTTAAACATTTTGCCAAATGTACATGCAACAGGCTCTTGCTTCTGTTGTGCACGTGTGAGTGTACACACACACACACACTCTCTCTAATTGTATCTGAATATCGATGGAGAATATTTTGATGGATCTAGATATTGGTAGGAAATAGATATTTGGCTAGTGTTGCAAAACACTCATTTGACCAATTTCTACTAAAAAAGCAGAACAGTGTGGAGAGCAATATAACATTAGTGAATGTGTGTAGAATGCTTTGGGTAAGGAAGACTGTCCACTACAGAACATGCAGTGGCTTCCCAGTTCGAAACTATAAATTGGTAACACTGCTAGGTAGTATGTTACTGCCACTGTATGTAGTCAAGTGAGCACGAGTTGTAGCTATGTCAATGAATACATCTGCTGGACTGGCCAGTCAAGAGTTAAGACAATGTTAAAATTCCTGTCTGCCAAGGTCTTGTTATTGAACCAGGGCAGGCAAGGCAAGGTAGTACTCCCGAACAAACCATAGCGGTTGAGTGTAAATTGCTTGCTGTCGGAAACAGAGCATGTTGGCACAGTGGTAGACAATTTCACTTGCATTTTGGAGGACCTGGGTTTGATTATAGGTCCAGCTATCCTTATTGGTTTCCTGAGATCGCTCTGTGCTGGATGGTTCTAAACTACAGGTCATTCTGGATTCCTTCCCTGTTCCTGCTTCAGAACAACTTGTTCCTTGTGTAATGACCTTGCTGTCAGTGAGATGTTAAGCCTCATGTTACTGTCATAAATACTTTCTAAGGTTATGTTCTCGACTGTGGTGTCTGCAGCTATGGTTTCGTGGGGTGCGGAGCTCAAAGTTCCGGCATGTGTACGGGTTGCCAGCAAAACGGGAGAACTGCTACGAGAACATAAAGATCACGAAGAATGCCCACGACTCTCATTTCTGCAGCGTCAACCCCAAGTTTGTGGCCGTGGTGACGGAAGTTGCCGGAGGAGGTACTTTCCTGGTTCTGCCTATCACCAGTGTGAGCATCTTTCTGGTTTTAAACATGAAACGTTTAGCATTGGCCAGTTTACAAGTGTTTGAAAATCAGTAGATTCAAATCAACAGAAAATGTCTCCTGCAGTACAATTAAATTTTAAACATGTACATTAGAAATATAATTTATCAGTATCAATACATTGAGCAAAATTACAAAAGAAATGTATGATTTATGTAAAAAAATTTAACTTTAGCATTACAACGTGATCAGAGAAAGTGTATTAGAATTTAAAAATCCTGTTTTCTGTGAGCAAGGTTAACCTAAATGCAAGCCACAACAAGAACAGTATGACAAGCTAAGCAGTATTTATGAACTAAGTGAAGCAGGATAAACAATTGGTCAGTATGTATAGCGGCATTATGTAGCCAAGACTTCAATTGACTCCCCCTTTACCGTTTCCCCTTCATCGTTCACCCTCTTCCCCCTCCAACTCTCTTACCCCTCACACCCCTCCTACCCACATTGGACGCACTTTTAATAGTTTCAACGAGAGGTGTATTCCAAATGTAGTTAGAGCACCATGTAATTATTTTTAATGTTTTGCCTTTTCCAGACTGGGAGACTTGACTTCAATGCGAGCCGTGTGACAGGTCATCGGGGGCCGGTGCTGGACATAAAGTGGAATCCCTTTAATGACAACATTATAGCATCTTGCTCGGATGACTGCACCGTGAGTCCACTCTTGTCTTTTTGAATTCTGCCTTCGGATTGTGTGCTGTTGAACCCTTTGCCCAGTCATTCTACTAGTGTGTTGCTGAGGATCCCATGGTGTAGATGGAAAAGTGTTAATGACATGAGAGGTTTAAAGATGTACTTTCTTGCAATTATTGCGTCGTGAGCTGGGAGAAAGTAAGTTTGCTGTTTGGTGATATTTGATATATTTTAAACAAGTAAGCATGTTGCATCTGAGTTAATTTTTAATTGTTTAGGAAAATGTGGACATAGTTTACTGTGAATGGGCTGTAGCCAAATGCAAGTGTGTAAAGGAAGGGAGTGGGCTGCACACTTACTAAGACATAATTTTAGTATGTGAAATGACGTAAACATTTTGAACGTACAGTGCCCGGGCACAGGTTGAGTTGTGTTATTGCAGAAGTAAGTTTTTATTGTGCAGACCTGTCGCAAGGTTTAAGGTGGCTAGATCTCAATGTACAGGGGCTAGTGTAGGTCAGGTCACCTGTTTGCTGGGTACAAAGTGTATGGTTGGCTTGGCTGTGTGCCAGGCGGAGTGACTAGTAGTTGCTGGTCGGTGTTGCTGGAAGAGCGGCTGCAGGCGGAGCTGGAATAACCTCAGGTGTTACTGCATCTGGAACTGCTTGTGGTTGCCCGGTCTGAGCTAGGGTAGCGGCGGATATTGAACCACGGGCAAGCTAGGCGCACTGGCGCCTTCTCTCCTTGGCTGGGGGGTGAAGCCCCACCAACTTACGGGTGGCTTGAGCTCGTTCTCAGGAGTTATCTTGACAGTGCCCTATCATACTGGGTGCAGCCCGAGGTACCTTTGTAGGTGGTGATTTCCTTCTTTCCTGCAGATCTTTACCACCCCTTGTGGTGTAAGGCACTGGGAACTAAATCTTCCCCTCAACAGAGGGGAGCAGGTGACTGTTAGTGTTCTTCCACGGTGGCTGCCGAACGTAACAGTTAATCCAGACGCCAACACTCAGTGCGTTGGTTGGAGAGCAGGTTTTTTTCTTTTAGATTTGTTCCAATGACGGGTGCGAGTACTACGGCGGACAGGCCAAACACTGCCTTTGGCAACTCGCGTGGTCTGGTGGTTGGAGTACAAGTCTCCTGCTCCACTCTGGAGAGGCATGGTGTCTATGTCGACGTCGCCCAGGAATGGATAAATTGGTAGGTGAGGATCGTCTTTATTCAGAGAGGAATAGAACACTGTGGCTGGTACTACCTTGAGCTGACCGGAAGTAGTAGACTACCCAAGTATCCAGGTGAAGGGGATCTGGTTTTAAACTAAAGGGTGACAGTTTCAACTAAATTAGCTTAGCAAATTTCCCTGTCTACATTTTTCTGTGTCCTGGAGGGGCTTAGGAGGCCCATTTCGTGAAGGGATGTGGGGTAGCCATTGCAGAGGGCAATCAATGGGGAGGGGTTGTCTTCACTTCTTGAAAGTCAGCTGTGGGAGAACCTCTGAGAGATCTGGATGCTGAACTTTGTGTGTTGACTGGGTAATGAAGCGTGGTCAGAGTTCTAGTGCATGAGGGGGTAGAGCGAACAGCCCGGCTGGTGTGGCTCTAAGAAAAGACAACAAACTACTATTTTGGCCGGGGCATAGGTACATATACAGCAGACTCTTGATCCATCGTTAGTCAGGGGACTGCCCAAAAATGTCCGTACATACAGGATTTCAGTAAATGTGTCTGACACATACATCAATAAAATAAAACTTCTAACCTTATACAACTGTGTTGGTTATAGTAAGAGCTGTACATTATCTGTGAATAAAATCCAGATAGTAAACACAATGAAAATGGAAATTCTAAAAAAATTATTGTAAATAATACATTAAAAAACATTTCACCTAAACTCATTTAAATATAGACAATAACATCTCAAAATATTGTATATAATTAATTGTAATCACACTAAATGCAAGCTGACCTTAAACTTTCAAACCCTTTGAAAATATGACTTTGAATGCAAGTAAAACTTAATGTCCCACATGCACTCTATCAGCTGAGCGCACTGAGAAGTTATCTAGTGGAAGTGTGTTCATGGCGGCAAGAAGATTACGCCTCCACTCCGCTACTAGTTGGACACCTTGCGTCCGTGGCAAATGTTTCTTTTAAAGTAATTAGTTATATTTTACTGCAAAGGAAACTAGTAATTTTGAGAGAAATTAATAAATAAGGTAATTATAATTAAATTCTTCATTCTTTAATAATTATTCAAAACCATGTTCACGGATATTCCCTGTCATTACACTGCACTCGGCTCGGTGCTTACCTACCCAGTATTAGATGACTAATAGGCCCTTTCATTTTATCAGTTTATTCAAGAGACTCGTTTATTGAGATAAATAAATATAAATCCTCAAATTTCCCCGTAAGCAGTTACTGAAAATGAATTTTACACTTCTAATAAAAGTCGCTCAATGTTCAAACAATTGTTGGTAACGAGGGGTGGCCAAGTATATGCTCCTGGCAGCCATATAATTTTATTTGCGAAGATGCTGCCTCTTAAGTTAAATATTATTTTTTTAAATCTTAATTTTATGCCAGATACAATGAAACACCAACCTTGCGGGGAAAAAACTACCTTTAATCACAAAAACATCTTTGCAAATAATTCCTTGTAAAAATGTTTTGCGCAAAATTTTCAGGCAAAACCATTTGCTTTGAAATGCAAGTAATGATAGATGAAATTATTTTGAACGACTGATAATCTTAATAAATTTTCTACGTTTGCTTGGCACACATTTGCTGTGGCTGGCGTGTGAAGGCAAGCGTGCACAGCACACACACTTGCTTTTACTTTTGGTGCAAGAGGAAGTAGCAAGCCAGTCTCGCACGCCGCACCACAGTGTCGACAGACAATTTGGAATGACAAGACACTAGACAGTGCTGCAGAACAGTGATAAACGACGGCGTACGTGATGTTTTTCACATCCAGTTACTAGAAGTTTGCATAAACAACCAGCTTAAAAAGATAGTTGCTGGAAATATTATGTGAAGGGACCCAAAATATACTTTGATCGACGCACCATGCAATAAACTATACTTGCGGTTTGTTAACATTATTTACATTGGAATTTTGCCAGGACCATAAAAAATTGTTGGTGTATGCTGTTTATCAATATATCGAGAGTGAACTATACTTGCAGCAGAGCCTTCACCATGGATTGGAGTGGGCGGAGCTAAAGGCTGTCTGCTCAGCTTCCATTGCTGGCTGGAGCACAGGTGGTGCCACTCTTCTACTACCTGCTCGCTCAGGAGTGGCAGCGGTAACTCTCCTGTAGGCTCACTTCCCTGGTGGCTTGGTATTGTATTGCTTACTTATCATGCTGATGAAAAGTACAGTTCTGTCATGTCTGTAATATTCCCTGCAACCAGGGAATATCCTGTAGATGCTGTGGTAGAAATTATACAGTTCAGTCCAGTGCACTTTGGAAATTACGCAAAGATGAAGCGAAGTAGTTATCTTCTGGACCAGTAAGCATCACACGTCAATTAGGAGAGCTAGTTCTTAATTGTGCCGTGTCTGTTGCTATAGGGAGTTCGCTGTGGGCCGTGACTTACTGTATCACTTTCATTTAGATTATGTAAGTGAATGCAACAAAAAGAATAAGTACCATTATTATGGTAAATAAAATGATTTTTTCTGATAAAGCAATTGTGGGGGTGGATGTGGACGACTTGGCTAGTGAAGCTTGGTTGATACGCATAGGCCTGGTTGGATGGCGTGTGGGGACATAATCTGTGGGTGATGTCGCGATGCGGGGTTTAGGGGCTACGTGTGGTGGGACTCGAACCCATACAGTCTTTCAGGAGGCCAATTTAATAGTTCAGAAATAGGGAAGAGCTACTTCCTGTGGGTGCAGGACTAGAATAAGCCAACCTTACAATACTGGAATGAACGGGGGCTAACTGAGTGGGAGTCACTTTGGCTACCGAGGATGACTGCCAGTCTGTGTTGTTGATCTCCCTCGGGGTCATATTCTGGTCAGCATGCTCCTAACAGGTGATTAAACCAAGACTCCTTGTGGGCGGAAATATGGCAGTCTGGTCGTGGAGGTGGAATAGTTTCTGTAGACTGTTTCTACTGTAGCGGGCAGTGCATTTCTAACATTGGTATTTAGTGATGTTTCTAATGCAAGATTCTCTCTGTGTCGTTGGCGACACTGTAAGCCACCTTTCTTATTGTAAGTTTGACTTGTCCCGTGGTCTGTTCTGCGTACGTGCAGTCCTGGTGGCAAAGGCTTCTGCAGGCACATCCAAGGCCCTGACATGTAAACAGCAGTTCGGTATTTGGACTTCGCTGGAGGTAGATGCTGGAACACTGGAAACCCACGAGCTTCGGCGTATTTTCAGACTAATGCTTTCTTAAGGCTCACGTCTCCTGTTTGATGTACCGCACAGCCAAACTCCAGCTGGATTTAATTTACAGATCTTAATAGCACTGAGTAAAATATCAGAGAATGAATTTAGTGACACAGGAGTTATAGCGAAAATAATGGTAAACTGAGACCTTAGGTTTCACATAATTTTTATTAAGCGAAAAGGAAGAAAAACTGCAAGTCCTGGCTAAATAAATTACAAAAGAATCAATTTAGCTAGGTGAAGAAATATAGTAATTAAAATCTCGGTACAGAGAAAATTCAGGGGAAGGCGAGTCTGGAGAAAAATATGCAAAATTCTACAGTAAGCAATTTACAGCGTAACAAGGGTTTTTCCAGTAGGGTTAGAATCATGATGACCTGCTACCGCATGAGTTAAGGAAAGTTGACAGAGGTAAAGGGTTGTTGGTGCAGGATGTGGATTATCTCTGGAGAGAGATTCTGCCCTTAGTCAGCTGGGGCAGTGGTGGATGAGTCTTGTCCAAGTTGCTGTCTTCGCAATCTGCAGATGTGGGCTGAAGACTTCTGGAGGCTGAACTATGTTCCAAGCTCAGGACTGAGTCATATTGCAGGCTGGGAGAGGAGTGTGTCTTCTGCAGACCAGGGAGAGCTCGCGAACCTCTTCGGCCGGCGAGCCCGGCGTCTCTGCTGGACTTCCTTATATACTGAAAATCTTCTGATCAGCTTTTCTTCGGGTGTAGGGGGTAGCGTAGTCTTCCAACACAGGAGTGGGTTATCAGTGTAGCGGGAGCGCCACTCATTTCTTATCTCCCCACTCAGAGGCTATGACAAATTAAAACGCCTCTTCATGAGGCTGGCGCCTTGTGACGTCACAAGGCCACAGCGGTGCTGTCATCTTGGGAGGGGGGGGGGGTTGTTGGAACTTCTCCTATGGCTAATCGAAGGTTAGTGGATTATCAAAAATATTTAATTTATATATTGGGGTGGCGCTTGCATGCAGGATTCCGGGCGAGCAATGAATATTGTAATGAAGCGTGTTAATTACGGTTATGTATCTTCTGTCCAGCTTGTGGAGTCTCCATGCTCGATAGGTTTTAATTATTGTTGACACTGTTATGACTTGCCCTGAGCTCTGACTGCTCTTGGATGGGGCGAAGTCTCCTGCACTACTTAACATGTTGGCATGTCAGTTTGTAAACTAGTTTTATGCAAGTTGGCTTGCCATTCTTAAATATTTCCCCCTCTTTTTTTCTTGCTGGCAAAGTTACTGAAGAAAATGTGTAGTTTATTGACGAACAGTATGAACAGATGTTAACAGTTATACTTGCATCCACATGTGAAACTCTTACAGAATGTATATATTTTCTTGGATGCTGAAATTGTAAGTTTCTACCTCCGTGTTGTAAGCCTGGAGATGTGTATAGCTGAACGAGTATTGTGTGACAGGTGAAGGTGTGGCACATCCCTGACGGAGGGCTGGCCGCGCACCTCGATGATTGGCTGATAGACCTGCACGGCCACAAGAGGCGCGTCGGCTACATAGAGTGGCACCCCACTGCTGAGAACGTCTTAGTCTCCGCAGGGTTCGACCACCTGGTGCGTTACTCCCTCTCCCATGTTAAGGATCTGTGGGTTTGTGGGGGCCGCGGTGGCTGAACAGTTGGCCACCTCGCCCCCAAGACGAACTGGGTTCAATCCCCAGTCGGGTCACTCCCGGATTTTCGCATGTGGGAATCGTGCCGGACATTGCCGCTGGTTGGTGGGTTCTCTCGGGGATCTCTCGTTTCCCCTGCGCTTTCATTCAGGCGCTGCTCCGTACTCACCTCAATAACCCTCATTCGCCCTTAAGACCTCGCTGTTAAGATCTGCCCAAATCTCTTCACTCACTCATTCCAGGAGTTGCAAATGTTACTCTATTTGCCTGATGAAAGTTGTTTCAAGATTTTTACTTCCATATAGGTAAGAACTAAATGCATTGGTTCAATAGTAGCAAATTATATTAAATTTTGACATTTGTTTTTTATTACAGCACACACCATAAGTGGTATAGAAATGCTGATTTGAGCACAAACACAAAAAAGTGACTCAAAAAGTTGCATTTGGGAGCAGTTGCAAAAAAGTGACTCAAATAGTTGCGTTTGGTTAGGTCGTAGTCTTTAGAAAAGAAGTTGCGTTAAACTTTGCGTTTGAGTGCATCTGCAAAATACGCGTAAAAAGTTGCTGTTGACCACAACCGCAAAATAAGCGACTTAAAAAATTTGAAAACGTAAAAAATAAAATATTTTATATAATAAAGATGGATCATTTGCTAAATGTATTAACCAAACAATTTAAGAAACTTTCCGAAATAACAACTGGGCAGTCCTATCCCATAAACCATGCTGAAATAAATGATACACGGTATGGATACAAAGTGACAATTACTTCTGGAAATTTTAAAGTAACCTTACCAGACAGATATGTTCAGATTTTCAGTGAAAAAGTTTTAAATGATGTTAATCGTGGAGGTATAAGTTTTGCATATGATGGAATGGTGGATTGTGGTGTTAAACAAATGCATTCTATTCGGTTATTTAAAGAGTAAATGATCGTCGTGGTATAATTAGACATCAGTTGATTTTTATTTGTGCTCATATCTCTATAAAGTTTTAATGGTTATCCAATCATTAAAACACAATTATCGCTCTGACTTTGGCAATGTACTACAACATAGTTTAATTAAAAATTTAGATACGCATCTCCAAAACATTGAATTCTTTTTCTAAATCTTTCATTGCACTTTCTATAGAAATATTATTCATCTTTATCACATGAAACTTTAATAGTTTTTAAACTATTAAAGTTATTATATATAGAATAACTTCTTCCAACCCAAATATCTATGGTCTCATCTCTAATACTATTATTCTTTCGGACAAATCAAAGTTAATTAACTTACCTTCTTGATCCTTAATTTCAACTATTATTTCATTAAATTGATTTGTTTACACAGGAAAAAATAATGGATAAGCTGGTTCGTAATAGATCGTGTCGCCAAATCCAAATGTTGTTCTTAGTTTAAAAGTGGTAATTATGTTAGTTTCTCTATGATTATATCCATCATGTTTTAATATCGTACAATTTACTATATTACAGTGTATATTTATTGTTTCAAATGGAGCAAATTTTGGAATTGTATCGCCATAATGGTCCACATTTTCTTTCAGAGTTTTATTTTCTACGAAATCCAAAAGTTTTCCTATTGAACCCCGTTTTCCAAACTGTAATTTAAGTGTACATTTTACTTTCACTGTTATTTTATCCAGCTCGAAAGATATATCATTTTCTTTCCCGTCCATTGAATCTACACTAAATGAAAAAATTGTTTTTATAGTTTTTTCAAGATCTTTTAAGCTATATTGACCAACTGGAATATCAATTGCTGATACCATATCATTCTGGCCCACAAAATATAGCTTATTTCTCCCAGAGATAATGTTATGCGTTAGATAAGTAGTATAGAACTGAACTAAAGCCAATGAGTGCCCCTCTATCTCTAAAGGGTAATGTAGTCTCTTCAACACTGATTTGTTATCTGTTAGTTTGAATACTTTACTCATTTATTATATTGTTTTAAAAAATCTATTATTAAATGAGCCAGAAAAACATGAAACATGTAGACTGGGATATTAAAATAAGAATACCAGACAAGACTGTATTGACAAAACGTCATGGAGAATTATTACGTAATAATATTAGATGTTTGATAGTGGGTCCTAGTAACTGTGGAAAAACTACACTTATGGTAGATAATTTTATATATGTTCAGGGATTGTTGGACTTTTGTACTCTCTACGTATGTTCAAAAAGCCTGGACCAACCAAAATATATCAATTTAAAGAAAGATATAGCTGTAGCATCAAAATTATTTAATGAACCAATAGCATACTTCTTTCCATCAAAAGAAGAAATGGTTGACGTAAATGAATGCCATAAAGGGTCTGTAGTTTTCGATGATATCATACTTGAAAATCAAAATATGGTAAGGGATTACTTTACTCGCGGTAGACATAAAGATATTGATTGTTTCTATTTAGCTCAGACATACTCAGAAGCACCTAAGCAGCTTATAAGAGACAATGCCAATTTTCTTTGCATATTCAGACAAGATGATACAAATCTTAAACATATTCATAGTGATTCTGTTGGTGGTGATATGTCGTTTGAGAAATTAAGGGAGACTCGTTTGAAAGGTTGGAATAATGAATATTGTTTTGTTACAGTAGATGAGACTCGTAAGTTAAATAATGGTAAGTACCGTAAAAAAATTAGACTTGTTAAATTCTTAGATTATAAGTAAGTTTTGTTTTTAATGGAAGTGTTTTTATTAAAAACTAACATAATCTCATCTTTTTAAATGTATTCATATAACATAACTATTTCAATAAACACAATTGTACCTTCAGGTACATTGTGGGCTTTTGGTATTTTAAAATATATCATATCATCAGTTTAACTTCAAAAGTTTTTTCATGTTAATTTTTTTCCGTTGATCGTATAGGTTGATAACACTTTTATATTTTTCTGGTTTTATTATTATTTCAACTATAGTTCCATCTCTCATTAAAAAAATATTCTATTCGATTATCAAAGTAGAATACTTTTTCTTTTTAACTGTATTTCCCAACTAAACGAATAATGTTACTGTTTTTCTGATCTAAATTGATTGCATCCATCGGTGCAATGGGATCTCCTACATGCCTTAGCCTTTTTTGTTCAAAATCTACATTAGTATATACTTCCAGGTAGTAAGATAGGCTTTATCCAATGATCTGGTCAGTGTGGCTATAAAGTCATTGAACTGTGTGTAGGAAACAAAATCATTAGGACTGATCTTCTCTGTAGTTGTATCATTATCCGCGTGTTCTTTAATTTGATCTTCAATCCAAGAGCTCATTAATGCTTTTCCACATATATCCATTGTTTATTAATAGTGAAATAATTTTTGGAAATTAAAAATTATGTGAAAAATGATTTAGCACAATTACACACAAATGTCCACAAGTTACTTGATTGAAATTTTGAATTCTATCATCGTTATAAAAATATTACTTCCGAGATATGCTATTAATTGTCGCGGTGGATTTCCGCCAAATGAATGAAAATAATATTTGTTTGCTTTTTTCCAATAGCATATCCAGTGTGTACCAGAGTTTGTCGAAATATCTAGATTAACAATCCCACATTCATTATCGAGTTGCGTGTTAAGTAGCTCATTGATCATAAATACACCTCGAAAATTTTTAATGTTTAATTTTTTAACCATTTGATCAATATCAAAGTTACTGAGTGGAGTTACTATTTTTTTTAACATTCTTACCCATTTAAATTTCTTCAATCCCTTGTCGTATTCCTCCATATCTAAATTATGTCTGTTGTGCTTCCAATTCTTGGTTTTTCTTATTGGCATTAATTACTGATGTAGCGATAGATGATGCACCGCCAGCTAACGCTCCTAGAGCTCCCAATGCTGCGAAAATTGAACTGTGAGACCATTTTCAGTTTTTATTTCTTTGGACATTTTCTTAAGTTGTGGAACTGAAATTGTGATAGTCATCCCTCTGTCCTCCTTTAATTTCTTGTTTTTACATTCCAGTTAGTCTTTCGTTAGGAAAGAATCAATATTCAAACACTTCAATGCCTCGTTAGGAACTTGAACTATGTTTTTTACTTTAATTTATTATAACAAATATTGTATCATTTTATTTTAATTCCCCAACCAAGCTTACGTTTATGCATCGCAGATCCTGTAACACCAGCCCACAATTTCTCATTGAGACCAGCGACTGAACTGAACAATCATTTGAATGCTTTCTTTTCTAGTTCTTTGTCAGCTAGATGTCTTTCAGCTAGATCTTTATGATGATGATATGCTATATCATGTTCCATTACAGCCGCATCTATTACATTGTGTTTATCACCACACTCAATTCTCTCTTTTAGTATTGTACCCAGACCTAAGTACTGATAACCGGGTGCATGCAACTCAAAAGGTAGTGAATTTATTATGTCATTGAGTAACCCTTTTCCGTGATGCTCAGACTCCCAAAAAGTATGTGGTATTGTGTTTAACATTCGTATCAGATATGGTATATCTTTTGGATTATTCACAACAGTCACTAAACTTGCTGTTGAGCATATTCATTATTCCAACTTTTTCATTGTAATAATTATCATTTCCAGCATTCTCTTCACCATAAATAATGAGAAGTCTATCAATAATCATCCTAACATCATCCATCCATATGTGTTCTCTGGGATAGTCTGTATATTTCTTTACACATTTCCCTTTTTTGGGTGAGGAACATATTTTTTGATCGAATCGTAAATAGGTTTAACAATAATTTTCCATTTATTCCCTTTACTAGATTTGGGTGTTCCCAAGTTTAGATCATTGTGTTTTGAAAAACTGCGTTCGTATCTGCTAGGATACAACTACAGTGTTCATAGTCGGTTGCAGTGTAGTTACTTTCTGTTACTTTCTTACTAGTTAGTAATTTCATCAAACCATCCGTCATAGCTTTCATCGGTGCCTGTTGTACCAAACAGTTTTCTTTCAAAAGATTTTTCTGTTGGTGTCTGTGGGTAGTCTAAATTCTTAACAGCAAATGGAACAAGTTCTTTTATCAAGTTCTTATTCTCATTTGTTACGTGTTCTATTTTTTGTCCCAAATCTTCTGTCGCATCTATCAATGGTTGTTCGTGTTTTTTATTTTAATTATATTCATCTTGGTGAAATTTTCTAAAAGTTTTAAAAATTTTCAGTTAGCTGTCTTCTCTCTATATTCTTCTCTATATTGTTTCCATTTTTTTGTTGTCTCATTTATTATATAAATAAATAAAATGAACAATGACAACTTAAATGTATACTGTCTCAAATGTATGAAAAATACACTAAGTTCATATGAACTTACAAATAATAACGAAGTAAGAATTACATGTGTTTGTAGATGTCATGTTACCAATAACTCGATATTCACTGTTGGGGGTATAAAAAACAATATTTTTAATGAAATTCATAAACCAATGCGAAAAAACTTCCCCACAAGAACTGTTCTATCTTTTGGCATCAATGATCTTTGGCAAGCTGATTTAGTTGATATTAATTCTGGATATTTAAATGGTATACATAGATTTAACAAAGGGTTTAAATATATGTTGAGTGATAGATGTTTTTTTCCAAATATGCATGGGCAATACCAAAGATAAAACTGGTGAAAATGTTATGTTAGCATTTGAAACTATTTTGAATGATCGCAAACCCATGCATTTACAAATAGACGAAGGGAAAGAATTTTACAATAAATCATTTAAGGCATTAATTGCCAATAACAATATCTATCACACTAGTCAACATACAGTGAAAAGAAAGCTAGTGTTGTAGATAGATTTAATAGAACATTGAAGGAGAAAATGTGGAAGATATTTACCATGCAGGGAAACTATAAATTGGTGGCTATATTACCTAAATTAATAAGTGAATACAATAACACTGTTCACAGTACAATTGGAGTGAAACCCATCAATGTGAATGCAAAGAATGAAAGTTCTATTCTAATCAACATGTATGGAGGAGAAAGAAAAATGGTTAAACCAAAGTTTGCAATAGGAGATAAAGTTCGTATAAGTAAAAGTAAAAAAATTGTTTGAAAAAGGATATACACCTAATTGGTCCACTGAAGTGTATTTGAGGTGTGTGAAGTATTGCGCGCGCGCGCGCGCGCGCGCGCACACACACACACACACACACACACACCATGACATACAGAATAAAAGATTTAAAAAATTAACTTATTAAAGGTATTTTTTTATGAGCCAGAGCTGCTTGTAACCAAATATGATGACTACTTAGTGGAAAAAGTTCTGCGAAGAAAAGGAAATAATCTGCTAATTAAATGGTTAGTTTTTGATAGTAGTCATAATTCTTGGGTTGATAAGAAAAGTGTAGTTTAAGAAATTTTTTTCCCTATATAATAAATGGATCAACAAAAAATTTAAAGTTATGAGCGTCAGTCATTTCCGCCAAATGACCAAACAAATCATTTGAATGAATACAATAAGCTCATTGAGTTTGATATTCCTATTGGCGATGCATTTTCACATCCAAATGAAACTTATGTATACCAACAGTATTAGCTTACTAACAGAGATACAAATGCAGATTATGAAAAAGCTTCAGCTATTGATTTTTGTGAGAATTTCTTCCCATTCCAGTTCTCAAGAATAGAGATCTCTAAACATGGTTGTATAATTGAAAATATTGACAACCCTGGCATCATTTCAACAATGATGCATACATTGCATACATCTTTGGATGGAAGTGAGGTCTCACAATTTTTCAGCACTATCCATGTATTCATATGTATAAACACTTTTTCTTATAACAAAGCCAAGAAGTTCATTCGAAAAATACTTACACGTTTCTCGAAATTGGCTTCTAGAAAGGTTGCTAGAGAGTTCGATACTACTAGCCATAAATTTAAACAAGTCAATAAATCTAAGATTTACACTTTCACATACATGTTCCGTAAAAGAAAAATATTTTGCTTCGTTGTTGGAATTAGATTAATTTTATTTTCATCGATGCCAAGATCGCTTATGAATAAATGTCTCATAACCAGATAGATTGTGTATAAACACTGGGACAAAACTAGGATTTCTATATAAGTTACAATCTCTGTGTGCAGCTTCCCTAAATTTCCCTGTAAGTTGGTCATGATTTCTCACAGAATCACCATTCAAAGGCTTTTCACATATATGACAATGGGTAGCTGTATCATAAAAAATTTGTTCTTAGTGGAAGCAATGGTTTTTCATTTGTGTGTATATCACCAATAGACTTTGCTTCTTCCATTAGCATTTTAACAAATACACTATATGCATCAGGCCCTTCATAAGTTACTGGTGGTTTATAGTAGCCCCCTCCCCTCCCCTCCCCTCTCCTCCCCCTCCCCTCTCCTCCCCCTCCCCTCTCCTCCCCCTCCCCCTCCTCCTCCCCCTCCCCCTCTCCTCCCCCTCCCCTCTCATCCCCCTCCCCTCTCATCCCCCTCCCCTCTCCTCCCCCTCCCCTCTCATCCCCCTCCCCTCTCATCCCCCTCCCCTCTCATCCCCCTCCCCTCTCATCCCCCTCCCCTCTCTCCCTCCCCCTCCCCCTCCTCTCCCCCTCCCCTCTCCTCCCCTCCCTCCTCCTCCCCTCTCCTCCCCTCCCCTCTCCTCCCCTCCCTCCCTCCCCCTCCCCTCCCCTCCCCTCCCTCCCCTCCCCCTCCTCCTCCCTCCCCCTCCCCTCTCCTCCCCCTCCCCTCTCCCCTCCTCCTCTCCTCCCCCTCCCCCCCCCCTCTCTTCCGTAGATGATTTTCTCACAGCAGGCCATATTTTCCTGCTCCCATCCTTTTCAGTTAAGTGACAGCCTGTTAGTTTAGTTCTTGGAATAAGAACTGCAGCAGTTGAGCCCGTCTTAAACATTGCTACCCCATCATCCTCAGCTGAAAATAAAATCGGCTAATTTTGTGGTATATTGCACATTTGTCCGTATTTAGTGATATTTCACATTTTAACTAGTAATTTGGGGTTTTTTCATTTTATCTGCATTTACCACAAAATCGTGCCTCTACTTATATGCCAGACCTGCTTCAGTTGAGGGATAGTGTATCTATGGTATGTGTAATCTCGCTCAGTTTAAATACTGTTCCAATATTCTTAACGTAATTTCGGGTTCTGACCCATTCAAACCAACCACGTGCTCATCTTTGAACGGTAGAAGTGTGTTGAGTGACTCTTTTATCAAATGACATTCTGAGAGGTGGAACCACCACGTGGCTTGACCTGCTACTGCACTGATACCATTTGCACGTGCTAGATGAGCCTGCACCCTGAGACAAATTATAATATCTTTACTACATTTTATCGCCATGCATGAGGGTTCCTCTCAAATCCAACATATCTTGCCCCTCACTGGCAACCAAGCCACGTCTTCTACAATTGAAGCACTATGGAGAGCACAAAGGGATGGAGTTTGAACGAGAAGTTAAGTTCCCAAAAACTCAACCACCCGGTACCGGGTCTGGATCCACATTGTTGTTGGACAGAACCAGCTATGATCGGTGGGTTGAGAGTTCAAACCTAAGATGCCAACAAAAAAGGATGTACACTAAATCACTCGCCTATGGAGTCACCTTTACGGAAACTGCGCACAAGACCCGGGCTAGCATGAGAGCGTTCGACCCACGCTGGGGTGAGAGGCAATGAGAGGTGCTAACTTGTGGCATATGGGGCTTTGGTGACTTTGGGATCCTAACCCCAGTGAATACCTTGAATTTAAGTGTACACTCATACATTGAGCATGGGCGAGTATTTTTGGGTTGCCTTCAATCTCTTAAAATCAAGTTTCGCATAGAACATACAAGAGGGAAAAATTAAACCCACTTTGTTAATGTGCTAACGTAGGTTGTGGGTCGGATAAGTTTATGTAATGAAACAAAGTTTTCAGCAGTAAGAACACAACACAACACCACACCACACCACATTGGCGAGTTACCTTGTAAACTGCTGGCTTTGGAGCTCTGCTGCCTGTTCGTGGAGGGATAGCGGTGTATTCAGAGGATAGTACTGACAACTCTATGCCTAATAACTAGGGATGTGTCGATACACTCTACCAGTTTTGATACCAAAACATTCTCATGATACTCAATACAGATACTTTTCTTGTTGATACCAAATTAAAATTGTCATGAACACAAAACAACTAGACCAAGAAAATTACTCATTTTACTAGAGTTGTTGACATACTGAAAATATATGAAAACCCTCATTACCTTGGAAACAAATAGTGGACGGCTTGTAACTCAAACATCCTTAACAAATGATAAACAAGCAGTCTCCTTGGATTCTATAGAATCACATTCCCATACATAGTAAAAGCTGTAATCAAACTTTGAGGAAAATGATAGCTCAGTACGCACTTATTTTGCGATTTCAAGAAAATTACTATAACGGTAAATAAATATCGTAATTATCTGATACACCCGCCGTGGTGGGTGTATCAAATAATTGTTTTTTTTATTTTGTGAATATTTAATAATGCACGTGCATAAAATAATGATGGTATGTGTGGGTTCTACAATAACTACTCAATTTGCTTGCTCGAGCTTATCAGTGCTTGCTAGCAACTTTCTACCTGCTTTTATTGTATCTGAAATATATACCATGAAAGTGATTAATGGGATAAAAATGAATTGAATGAGAAATTTTGGTGCAGCATATTGGGTCTACAATAACTAAGTTGCTTCCTTGTTCCTATCAGCACTTGCAACACTTGACCCATTTTTATTGTGCCTCAGTTATGTACCATAAAAGTAAACCAATGTGTGTAGAGTTCCTAGTGGAGGGCTCTCCCGAAGATTGACCACTGCAATACCCTGCATATTAATTTGGCCAAACTCTGAATACAGCTCGGTGTTACTTGAATTTTCCATTTGGCTAATGTGGTAGCTGGCGTTAAGTCACTTATACAATTTAAGAATCAAAATATCCAAATGTAAAATTACTTGTGGCTTACTTTCAATCAAATACACAAGGGATGCAGGGGTTACTAAGGCTAGTAAGCAAAAGGCATTAAACTTCAATGGGAGAGTGGTTTTAATATAGTCATGTAAGAAATGACTGTAAAGCATAATTAATAATAAATTAGCAATAGCAATTGATTTGACCATAAGCTACTTTGCCATTAAATAGCATGCAAAATAACTGCGTTGGTTAAAAGTATATACTCAATGTAAATATTGCGAAGGCTACGTGTTACATTTACCTTAAGTCAGTTGTTTGGTAAATTAATTAAATTTAATTAAAAGATAACCTAGCTGAACTATACAGGTTATGTCCAGAGAAGGGATCCAACAATATGTAACTGGGTTACTTTACTCAAGCGGTAGAATAGCCTGGCTAAAGCCTTAAGAGGGCCATGTCGCAGTGACCTTGGAGTTACCTGGACGGTGCAGTGTTAAGGAGAGGTTAGATCGACATAGGAGGTTCTTCATTGGAAGATTGCCTCTAAGAGCATCGTCGTTGTGGTAGGCATAGGATTGCTGGTCCTAAGTCAGGTGCCCTTGGCCTTCACAGTCTAGAGGACGATGCAAGACTGTTACCGCCGGGGTATCCAACTCCGGTTTTCATAGCCTCTTCAGAAGTGGGTAAGTGACCCTGGCGAGCCACCCCAAGCAACTGCTCAGGCGTAGGCTGGTTCGTCTTTTATAGTGATCCCTCTCGATCTTGGTTGCTATGAGAGGTCCAGGGAGCTTGTGACGTCATATGTATGGACCAGTGGATGCCTTATCTCAGTTGCAGAACTTCCAAGCTAAGGGCGCTTGTGACACCTCTGTGATTGGGCCACATCTCCAGCGGCACCAAATTCAAACTGGTGCGTTCTTCTGCTGGCGAGCACGCTGAAGTAAATATATTTTGGAGTGGGAAGAGTGATGACATGACTTTACTGCGTATGCAGGGGAACAGTACAAGCTACGAGCACAGGGTTGAAGATGTGTCGTCGTGGAGTTACCAGTGTCCTGCCTCCAGTACTGAGGGTAGAAGATGTGTCGTCGTGGAGTTACCAGTGTCCTGCCTCCAGTACGGAGGGTAGATTTGCCCATGAAACATACCATCTCAGATGGGGCAAGATCATGATTATGTAGTGCGCTCTATGTAACGCAGATTTAGTCATGCATTAATTGCCCCCCCCCCCCCCCCCTTTTTCTTTGGTTTGAGACCCATCCGTCCGTTTAAAGACGAAAGTGGGTTGGGGTCATTCAGGTCAGGTCCATGCAACGATACACTGCTGTTGGCTTCTGTAGTGGTAGCTGCTCTGTGCTAAGAGGATGAGGAGGTGCAGTTACTTCCTCTTCCACTGCTCGAGGAGGAGGTATCTGCCTTCCATCATTCTGTGCGTTTCTGGTAACTCTATCTCACTCTGGTGCGTCTCCGCTCGCTTCACTCTCTGGCTGCAGCTCTTCTCCCTATCAGATGTAGCAGGGTTCCACTTCATACCTGTTGCAGGGAAGGGCTGTCTGGAGGGACGGGTGAGGTAGTTGGAGGGCAAAGTGAAGCTGCACGAAAGGGATAGCGTGTTGGCTGGTGTGGGGGTTTTGTTCCTATCTGCAGTTTCACATGTGCCTTTTTTTTCAGGTCTCCAGCCAGTGCACAACTTTTGCAAAGGGAAAGCATTGAGCGCTTAAAATATTTTTATCCTTTTAACCTATAAAAGGGGAGGACGAATGAAAAATTTAAAACATAAAGGCTCGGCTTGGCACTGAGGTAAAAGTTTGTTCCCTCGCACAGAGAATGAGACATCAAAGCTAAAGTTTGCCGCTTGGGAATTTAACTTGGTTAAGTTTGGCCGATGGGCCTGTAGTGTATAAGGCAAATGGGATTTTTTTTGTAATTTAATTCTTCCACATTTTTACCCATTGATTAAGTCTTCACAAAATTGTGTGAGTTATTACAAGGAGATGTTTGAATAATAAAATATGTATAATATGAGTTATCATAACTGTTAAATTATACACGTTCTCATGGTGTTTATGGGTTATCAAACAAAATTAATAAACACAAAGGATTATAGTACATGTGTATGTAAATCACTAATGATAAAGGTACTAACATTTAATATTACTGTACGCTTTCAAAATCCAAAACAACAAACAGTGTGTGTGTACGTAAGTGTGGGCAATATATTTCTTGTTTCCATGAGAACATGTGTGGTACTAGATGCCACAATTATGCGTGGTTATATTTAAAAGCACTCAAGCTTTTTCCCGAACATTTCTTATTTGTCAATCATTCTCAATCTAATCACTCTGCGTATCATCGGGAACTTTAGAAAATGTACAGTACTTAAAGCAAGCACAACACGAGACACTTAGAATGATTAACAATTTCAACAATCATTGATTTAGAATCACTAGAAGTCTTAAAATTTACTATGTACAGGTTTTGTTTTGGTCTAAAAATACTGGAGTGAAGAGGAAAATCCAGGTATGCTTATGGGACCTCCCGATCCATAGCCCCTATCATTTCATTAGTAAACTGCAATAATTATCTAACCTAACCTTAACATAATATTGACACAAAACTGAGCCTAAGTTATGGATCATGTCACATACAGGTAAGCACACTAGAAGAGAGATTATGGCTCCTTTTCAGTCTTGACAATGTGCACATGCCTAGAGGCGAGCCTAACTCACTCTAAGTAACTTCCTGTGTACTCCTAAAATTACTATATACAACACAATCAACTAGTTACAGCCCAGAAAAGCAAAGAAAACATAACACTCTAAAACTGCGATATACAGCACACAGAACAAATTGCAAATATAATCTAACTTCCGCCACGAGTATGCTTATTAGATTGTCGTCTCCCCCAAAAGTTAACACAATTATAAATTGGGACATTGCTGGTATACCTGTTTAGCAAACCCTTTCTACAATTATTTATATCTAACATTGCACTGATCTAAAGAAAGAAAAAAAATTACTATAAAATTACTCCCTAATATCTACATCCTTCATGATATCCCATGTTCTATTTCCTACTTTTATGCGGGATATAATTTTTTACTTGACACTTAGTTGACATTACTAGGTAAGGTTAGTATATCACTTGACATTATCTTGCTCGTTGCAAAAGTCTGCAGAGATAGTATCCAACTTCTATCCGGTACACACAGTAGTTTCCCTGAATGACTCTGTTCTAGTTTGATGCACATACATTCTTCCCTACTGAGTGCATTAAGTTTTACACTAGTGTAGTGTACAGTCTGTTGATAGTTAATTAACATACCACTGGGTATGCAATACATTCACACACTATCTGTCTACACTACCATTTTACTCAGTGGTAGTGTCTTCTGACCCTTCTGTTGTGGCCGGCCTTGCTTCCGTGGTGGGTGATGTGGCAATCTCGGTCGCCTTTAATTTGTTGCAGGCGGCCATGAGGTCTCGCGGTAGAACACGAGTGTGTACTGGTTCTCTACTCGCAGTGCCGGGTTCGATCGCGGTCGTCTCTGGCACTGCCGAGACGTTGACTACACGCGACTAGCGATACTTCTCTGGGGGGTAGTACCATGGCTTTTCCATAGTAGGTGAGCCTTGAAGGGGCTACTGGAGCTCTGGATAAATTGTGACCTCGTGGTATGCGCCGGTACCAGGCCCGTTTGACCGCGAGGGGAAGCAATGTGGAACATGTAATGGTCTCAAACTTATTTTTGAGTGTGGCTACTGGAAATGTTTTTGTGCACACTGGCATAAGGACTGGCACACTAAAGTGCAACGTGGGGCTGCGGTGGCAGTGGTTAGCCTGCTCGCCTTCCACAAAGGCGAACCGGGTCACTGGATTTTCGCATGTTGAAATCGTGCCGGGCAATCCCATTGGTCGGCAGGTTTTCTCTGGTATCTTCCGTTTTCCCCACCTTTTCATTCCGGCGCTGCTCCATACTCGCCTCATTGACTCTCAAGATACCTCTGTAATGAGCCACCCAATTCTATTCACTCTCACTCGAGTGCAACATGGCAGTACAAGAACTGCAATGGTTTGTTGCTACCTTTTGAAATTTGGGAATGGACAATAATATTGTTACGTATGCAGGAAAGAAAATTCAGACATTGGCTATTAATAAGACTTAACATATTCCAGATATTAACCAGATGTCTCGGACATTTGACAAAGCAGTCTCTGGCAGAAGTATTACTTCCTTTTTTTTTTTTTTTTTTCCAGATGATAGTTTGGGATGTGGGATCTGGTGATGCAATCAACGTCATAGACTGTCACCCTGATGTGATTTACTCAATGTCCTTCAACAGAGATGGTTCCCTGATAGCAACCACGTGTAAAGACAAGATACTGCGGGTTATTGAACCTCGACGAGGGATAGTGCTCTCTGTAAGTGTTTTGTAACCATGAGTGTATTAGTGTTCCACAAATGTACAGTGCTCTTTCTACTTGAAAGTACATGCTATTCATAATTTTAAACAAGATCCTAAAATTTTAAGATTTATAGCTTGGAGAAAATTTTCATAATTAGTGTAAATTAAAATTTGTATTCTTCCATAGTTTCATATAGACAGTCAGAGATTGTAGTTAGTGGTGAAATGATAGTAAAAATTTCTAGCTATGTGAACAATACTTTACTGATGCTTTGTTAAAATAATCATTTGTTGATCAGTTTAACCCTTTTATCTAATGTGAACATGAACAAGGTCTGTAGTCTGTGTACCCTGCTAGGGACATTGCAACATCCACCAGGCATACTCTGAAAGGGGTAAGGGAATACTGTATTTTGGCGTGTATAGACCACACCCAAAATGTTTGATGGAAAATTATTTCAACTATAGGCTGCACTGAATTTTTGTACTCCTGTAAATATTGTTAAATCATGATTATGTACAAATATAATAAATTCAGACTTAATTTATCCCCTACAAAACATTTGTCACCAAAAACTTGCAATGTTTACAAATATATGTCCCACGACATGCGAAATGTGACGTGAGAAAGCAAAACCACTGCAACATGTTACACAAAATGTCAGTATGTGCAGTTATGGCGTAGTAGTGCGGTGGCGCACGTGCAAACTATGCAAAAAAAATTTTCTTTGCAGCAGCAAAATTATTTTCTCATGTATGTCTTGACTAAAGTAGACTCAATCTCTAACGTTATTCAGGAGACTGCCAAAAAAATGTCTATAAATGCAGGATTTCAGTAGATAAGGTTTGTGACATGTACATCAATAAAATAAAACTTCCATCTTTACAATACTGTATGTTATCTGTGAATAAAGTTTAGCTAGTAAAAACAATAAAAATAGGAATTTTATAAAAAGTATTATTGCAAATAATACATTAAAAAACATTGCACCTAAACTTGTTTAAATAAAAAGTCTCAAAATACAGTTGACCCTTGCCCCTCTTGGGTCTTATTGACTACCCTCTGTTTCGACGAAGGAGAGGGGAATGAAACTCCTGAGTGAGGCGGATTGATATGGATTCCCTCCCAGGGAGTTCCACCTTCCTCATGACCAAGGTTATCAGCGCTCCCAGGTGTGTGAATAACTAAGTCGGTGATTACACAAGGATGGTGGCGGTGGATGATCTGACCAGAGCTATGGGGGCTGTCCGCAGCGGACTAGTTGGTCGGTGTGCGGGAATGTAGTTGGCTTCCACGTGGTTAGGGAACGACCTTCGGTGGGAGTCGGAACCCGGAATTTCTGAGTGAACTGGATGTGTACCTTACTGGTCGTATTCTGGTGTACACCAGCCTAACAAATGGTCCAGCGGGGACTTTTGTGTGGGTGTATAATGGATCCATAGCACAAGGGTACACTATGGTTTATTGGGCGGCGGCTCTGCTTGGTTAGGGTTCTCGATGATTATTTCTGTAGCAGCGTGCCAGAGTAGTGGGTTGCTCTTGGCGCCTTATGCTGCTCTGAACACCACCGTGTTTATTGTGCTTTCTACCTCTCTGCGGATGCAGTCGTGGGGGTACGATTTCGGCAGTCACGCCCAAGGCCCTGTCGTATAATGTGCAGTGTGGCATGTAGCACTATGTAGAGTAACAGCCAGGGGACACTGGCAACCCAGGAGCGGTGGCATGCACCTGCGGCCTCAAAACCAACTTTCAGGCTCCATCTCCTGTGGAGTTAAGTGCACCTCACAACTGGTTACAGATGTGATTGTAAGTAAACTGTGCAATAAACTCTCACTTAATAGCACAAGATAAATGAAAGGGTTTCGGTTACTGAAATTACGGTAGGGGAGACAAGAATTCACATAATATTTATCACGGCGAACTGGAAATGCTGACTGCTACAAACTAAATGATCTAAAATATGAATTACAATAATTATGAGTTGAAGTAGGTGAAGGTGAGCCTGAGCCTGGTAAAATAAAATAATTAAAAAATGCAAAATTCTAAGATGTCCGCAATTTACAGCGTGTTATTATAGAATGCGGTCTGTCCAGGGGAATGCTAAGATCACGACGACCTGCTACCTCGGAGTCAAGGGAAGTTGGCAGAGGTAAAGGGGTAGTGGGTCAGGAAGTCGGATCTCTGCTGGAGAGAGAGCTGAAACCTGGTGGTCAGCTGGTGTGGATGAGCCTTCGCAAACTGGTGGGCTGGAGTACAAGCAGTGTTGCAGGCTGAGGAGAGGAGAAATAATCTTTGCAGACTTGGGAGAGCTTGCGAACCTCTTCGGCCGGCGAGCCCGGCGTCTCTGCTGAAGCCTGGTGATGGATCTCCTTATATACTGAAAAATCCTTCGGGGTGCGGGAGGCAGAGTAGCCTTCTAGCGCAGGAGTAGGTTTATCAGGGTTGCTGGAGCGCCGCTCATTTCTTATCTCCCCGCTTTGAGGCGACAACAAATTAAAACCACCTCGTCCTGAGGCTGGCATGTTGTAACATCACAAGGTCACAGGGGTGCTGCCATCTCAGTGTTTTGTGGGAACTTCTGTGACTAACTAAAGGGTAGTGGGTTATCAAAAATATTTTTAATTTATTCATGGGGGTGGCACTTGCATGCGGGATTCCGGGTGGGCGAAGCAATATGTAATTAAACGTGTCAATTACTCTTACTGTTGTGGCTGTCCAATGCTTGGAGTCTCCTTGCCCCATTATGTGTAATCAAATCTACCACTGTTAATGACTTGCCCCGAGCTCTGGTCGCTCGTAGATGGGACAAAGTTGCCTGTAGAGAGTGCAGCATGTTGGCATGGGTCACCATATATAATTGATTGTAATCAGACACCAAATGAAAGTTGACCTAAAACTTTCCAACCCTCTGAAAATGAAAATATGACTCTGAATGCAAGTAAAATTTTGAATGTCATGTGCACTCAATCAGCTGAGCACGGAGACGTTACCGATCGGGAAGTGTGTTCACGGTTGTTGGAGGTCGAGGGGTGGTGGCAGGAGGATTTACCCCTCCACGCCGCTACTTGTTAGGGGAAGTAGCAAGCCAGTCTCGCTCGTCGCACCATGCCGCAGTTTCCACAGATGTGTTGGGAAGACGAGACACTAGACAGTGCCACAGAGCAGATATAAACGGCGGTGTGCGTCACATATTTCACATCCTGTAACTAGAAGTTTGCATAAACAACCAACTTAAAAATAATAGTTGCGGGAAATCTTATGTGAAGGGACCCATCATTTACATAGGAATTTCGCCCGGACCACAAAAAATAGTTGTTGGATGCAGTTTATCAGTACATGCGATAAGTCCATCCAGAGTCAACTGTATTGTGATTGATAGTGCAGTAAATATGTTTTCCTTAATTTTTCGTTGTCTTTTTCTAACATTCTGGGCATATTTATGAGAGTTTAGTTTATACATAATGCATTCGTAATTTTCAAGGACAATATTCAAGTAAACAACTTGCGAGTGTTGTTGGCAACGTCGCATTGCGAATCAATATCTCAAACGTGGCACCTCAGTTTCATCTTGCTGATCGTTACCAACATGGCTGCCGCCGTAAACATTGTAATTGTTCGCTAAACAACTAATAAAATTCTACAGTACATATTTCACATAGATATGTATTGTATTTCCACATTTATTAAGTTTTTTAATTCATTCTATCTACATACATGTGTAGCCTGAGACGTATATTGTTACTGCTTATTATTTTTTTACAATATATGTTAGTGTGGCATCATGACAAAATCAACAGGTTATTTCGGAAGTTGTATATTACATAAATATGACCAAATGCATGGCAGTGAGACGTGTTTTGTTGAAAATTTATTTCATTTGTGTTATCTGTTTTTATGGTGCATGTAATGTACTATATACAGACTTTGTATGCCTAGGTGAGTACAGTTGATATTTATACGGTGTTAATGATCGGAGCATGTAATTTTCTGCGATGCTACAGAATTTTGTTTTGATAGATACAGTAAAAATTTAATTTTGGGTTTGCAAAAACTGACTCTTTTAGTATTATTTACATACGAATTTTGTCGGGACCACAGAAAATGCTTTCTAGACCTTGACTTTTTGTCAAACCAAGTTTGATGGTTAGTTTCCACTGTAAATGGTTATAAATAATCCTACTTAAAAAAAAAAATTAGGGTAAAATATTTTTTTTATACCAATATCTCTTAAACAAGCCACACCCCACTTTTTGTAAAAACGAGCTGACTATACACGCCAAAATACAGTAATTTGTCTGCCAAAATTTGTGTAAAAGCGTTCACACAAGTGTATTTTACTAAATGTGCAAGAATAAATTTGTGCTTTTTTGAATCATACGATAGAATTACAGATTCTTGTATTTAAACGTACAAAATTGTAAGTTTTTTTGGTCAAAAACTAAACATGAAATGAAGTAACTTGAATGTTGTGATCATGATATAATTCTACATTGGTCGCATAGTCTCAGTGATGCATATAACTGTTAACTGTATGTAGTAACTTAATATACCTTCTTGTGGCTCCCAGACATGATTCTCAGTGGAAACTGTCTACTGGAACAGTTTATGTTGTAAGTTGGTTAGATTTCAAGTGGAGTTGCCTTTGTGGTCGTTATTCAAAAAGTGGCAGACTGACCACTATCCAGCAAGTTTTCAAATGGTATACTGTATTCCCCCCCAACTACTCACTCCATTTTGTAATATTACTTAATCTCAATTTACCTTCATGGGTGTGTAAGACACCCATTAAGTACCAACCAATTCTTCCTGCTTCTGTAGAAAACCTACTGATTTTCCTTCATTTACTTTAGGGTCTGATGTATTAACTTGGTCCCTATGAACCCACACTTTACAGTACTGGTACCTTAACTGAAAACATTTGCATATTTTATGTCTTGAGACAACTTGTATGGATGAGGGGACTGTAGCTAGATGTGAGGGACAGACCATTGTTCCAGTTCCATAGATGAGCTGGAGCGGAGCAGGTGTGGAATGAGGACTGGAGGAAATGTGAGCTACTGAAATCCCTATTTTACACTTTTCAAGGGACTTGGTAAAAATGTTGCAAAATGCAGAAAGTGTTAGAGGAAAACTAATGCTGTATAAATGGACACTGAGCCCAAAAGTATGTGCAAGATGCAGGTAAGTTTGTTGGATACGTTCCGGACGGCTTTTGACCAAAAACAAACCTGTAAGGATTAGATGTGCAGATATGTGCTACCTGGTCAGTGGATAACAGGAGCAATGAACAACTGAGTCTCGAGGGCACAAAGTTTCTGTATCTCTCAATATACCTCACATGGCACCTGTTGGAGAAATTGTTGCCCTGGGGTGGTGAGCTGTATGTGGGTGGTTTGCAGGAAGGGGTGTGTCACTCAGGAACCAAGGCCTGCAAGGCTGTATTTCTGGGAAACTCTGGTCGCATCCTCACCACAGGTTTCTCCCGCCACTCTGATCGACAATATGCTGTCTGGAACCAAAGTGACTTGAGTGCGCCGCTCTGCATCGAAACCATAGACTCCTCCTCTGGGGTCCTCTTCCCCTACTACGACCATGATACTCGCATTGTCTTCCTCGCTGGCAAGGTGAGCTCTTCTTACAGTTTGATTTTTCGTTCATTCCTTTATTCATTGCCTTTTTTACTCATATTTGTCAATACCTTATTAATTCTTTGTTTATCCCCCCCCCCCCCCCCTTTTACTTCAGCCTGTTGGTTCATTGACCCCTCTTTATTCATTGACCTCTTTATTCGTTGTCCACCCACTTTTCTTACTCCTCTTTGTTCCTTGCTCCTCTTTGTTCATTGTCCCTTTTGTTTACTCTTTGCCCATGTTGGATAATATTTGGGAGCTTGGTTGTAGTGATGTGTTCTGTTGTAGGGAGATGGCAACATTAGATATTACGAGGTGGCGGACCAGGCCCCATGGCTACACTACCTCAATCAGTTCCTATCCGGATCTCCTCAGGTGCGTACAGCTGTGTGGACTGAAATACACTCGTGCTCAAAATGAACTGTGACACTAGACCTCCTTTCTAGTACATCTTCATCTCATCCATGCCTCCCTGCATAGTTGTATTTCAGATAAAAGTTCTGCGCCATGCTTCTGCGCTATTTGTACTTCATTAAAGGTTATATTGAGCTCGAGCATCTGTTATCATCTTGGCCTTTACCCTCCCTGCTGTATGGTGGGACATGTGGCAAGGTAGGAGCTCATGCTGAGGCAAGCTCTAGTGGTACGACAAGGTGGCCTAATCTGTGGAAAGGCAGGCCTTTCAAAAATGAGATTTTTATAATGTTGGTAATGATAAAAATTTTAAAAACAAATGTTACATTAATCTTCAGTCTTATAGTGAAACATGATTTTAACATAATACTTGCACATAACCTTACACATAAAGCCAACACATTTGAGGCTCCAACTTTCATGAAATGATAAACTGTATTGGTAATATTTCAAATTGCTTTTTGTTTCAGTGCTGACAAACAATGAATGTACAGGAATACTATCGGTACTACTTGAAGTAAAATTAATTTAACAATATTGTACAGAGTTCTGCACGTTGTTTGTAATAAAAGATTTTCTGTTAAACATGAGCAGGGATATACCGTATTTTGGCATGTATAGGTTGCACCTGAAATTTTTGATGAAAAATTAGGGATAATTAATATTTCAGGTTTAGGCCACACGAATCTTTGTATTCATGTAAATATTAAGTCACAATTCCATACAAACATAATAAATTCCAACTTAATTTCTCCCCTACAAAACATTTGTGACAGAAGATTTGTATTATGTTGCAATGTTTACATTTTACACGTGCGAGATGAGTTATTTTGTTTATGATCGCGAGTGAACAAATAATGGCATGGGTGGAAAATTTTTCTCCTCTTCTCTTCTCCACTTCCCCTCCTGCCTTTAAGTTAAAACATTAAAATGTACTCTGTTGACAAATTTCTAAACATGTTTCGAGGCAACATTTTTCTTGAATGCCATTATCACATATATAAGCCGCTCGCCACTTTTTGTCATCTATTTTTGTAAAAATGTGGCAAACTTGGTAAGCTGTAACCATGTTGCCACCTTTTATAAATACTCACATTGGCAACCCGTGTTACAGGAATAGGTAACCGGGTGACCACTCACAGGTAAGTCTCGCCACAAGAGCTAAATGTATCTGCTCCACCAACGGTGATCTCAACAAACCGTGTGAACAAATAGCCAGAGCATTCCTTGACAAGGGTTACCCCAGGCACCTTGTCCACAAACAGATTCAGGAAGCCATCTCAAATAACGGAACAACTCTGATATATATACCCCTGGTGGCCTCATATCATGCAGGCTTAAGTAAACTTAGAAACATTCTCCACTATGGACTGGCTTCCTCACCACAAACACAAGACCTGCTCTCTAAACTGTCCAGATTGGTCTTCTAAAGACCACGTTACCTCTGCAACAAACTGGTTTGTCCAAAGCTGCGGTCCACCACAAATACCAACCTATCACCCGCAGAGGATCCCACCCCTGCAATAGTTCGCGCTGTGGCTCCTGTGTCATCCACCAACCCTCAACTTGTTTCAGTAGCAGACTCTCTGGCCGTACATACCGAATCCAAGGCAACTACAACTGTGCAACAGTGCCAACACTGCAATGGAGAATACATCAGCCTCACCACTAACACACTCGGGCAGATAATGAATGGCCACGGAGCAGACACCAAACAAGCAATAGCTGGTCACATCAATTACCTACAAGACAAACCAGTTGTAGCACATGCATCATCACACAACAAAGATTTTGATTCCTGATACAGTACCAGAGTTGTGAGAGCCCTACCACCTTCAAGCAATAGCTCAGAACTCACACACTGGGAATTAGCTCACCAATTATTAACAAAATCCATGCAGCCGCCTGGCCTCAACATAAATCACAGCTCCTACTACACTCGTCAGCTATAGCTGCAATTTTTCAATTTTCCCGCTACACCCTAGTTCGCCATCCGGCTGCTAGGTTTTTATCACTAACCACGCAGATTCACCATACTGCAGTGATCTAAAACTCGCTGCCTGATGAAGCTGGCTTAGCCAGCAAAACGTCGCGATTGCGCAACCGTATAAAAATTGTCTGTGTGTGTGTCTCTGTGTAAATTTTATGTTTTTCTATTTAGCATCGACCAGCAAACTCCCGCCTTTGTCAGTGTTAAATGTGTGGTAATGTAAAGTGCTTTGTAAAGATGCTCGGGTGAGACTAACATGCTGAACCAACAGCATCCCTGAGTATCGAAGTGCTGTGTCTGGGAAGCACCGCTGGCAGTCACCTGCAGTAAGTAAAGTGTATTCGTTCATCTCACGTCATCCGTACCAGCATATATCATGGGACATGTAGGTTTGCATGGCGGTACAAAGTTAGCAACAGTGGACAACACTCCTCGCCAATGTATTACCTGTGGATTTGCAGGCAGCGGAGCTCTTCTGCTCTGATGGTGGTCCTGCGGTGGCAGAATGAGGAACAGCGGCCAACTCTGGTTGCAGCTGAGTGGTGCTCGTGCTGATGGGTAGGGTATAGGTAGATCTTGGAGAGATAGCAGTATATTCTCGTGAGAGAACTGCCAGCTCTGACTAATATGTCTGTGCCACTGTGCATTATTATTGAGTATTCGAAAGGCACTTGTCCAGGTGTCTCGGTTGGTTAAAGAGAGAAGAGAATTGCTCTCGTGTGATTCGGAATTTAATTTCTATTAATCTCTGCTTTTAGAAGGTGCAGTTCCCATTTTAGGCGGTTCTTTACACCTGTCTTGTAATTCTTTGGCTTGAGGCCGATCTATTGATATTAACTGTGATTAAATTTTGAATAGCCCCGTAAAGAAATGTGACATGTAGCCGGGTATACTTAGCAGTCCTATAGTGTATGCCTAGGTACACTACTAAACCAGACGTTTCTTGCCGCTTAACCACATCTGGCCATTTGGTAGCTTGAAGGGTTATACAGATGACCACGTGAGCAGCTCCAGTATTGACGTATGGCGTGCATGGTTAAGTCTGAATGGCATATTTGTCTAGAATTTTAACGCTAGACCAATAGCGTGGTTTTAATTAGGCTGATGCATGTCTGATTAGCCAAAGCTGGATCACTGTCATGTGGCTTTGCTTGCACTTAGGCTAGTTGTGCTTTCAGGGTTTAATTATGGACGTCTTGATGACGAGTGGTGATTGGCTGCAGACCGTTGATGCTGGTGTAGTCTCGTTCTACCTATCGGCCTGCTGTATGCGCAGTCTCTCACCTTAAATGGCATAGAGCTGGTTTGGCTGCTGAGAACTGTGGGTCGAGCACAGTGGACATGAGTGACCCTAGAATAGTGTTGCCCAATAGTGGCTGGTATCATGAACTCGGTGCCTCAGAAGGCCCCCACCTTAGAGGGCGAACCAGAAGTGTTGAAGCTGTGTGGGCTACCACTGCTATTACTTGGTGTGAGTTTCCCAACCAAGGCCACGCCGTAGCACCTAAGCAAATACCCCTGCCAGCACCCAAGTGCTTCGGTAGGGGTACAACTCGGGCGTAATGTCTCTCCCTGGGTGGAAAGTGTTTCTGTTTTACTCCTCCAGTACCTGTATACTTGGTAGGAATAAAATAGATAGCCGTCTAATATGTGTATCAGAACTGGAGCCGCCTGAGGGGGAGTCTCCAGTTATAGTTATTTCGTAGTAACTATTTCCCCGTTCTCGGTCGGCGGTACTTGGCTCAAGGTCCTTCCAGCAGTTGGTTCAAAAGTACTCTGTGAATGAGACTCGTAGTTAGAAGAAACAAAAGTTGTGTTTATTAATCGCTTAATAAACACAGTGACTCTCGTGCTCTCCTGCCAAGAGATGGGTGACTGGAAGTAAACATGCGGTAGCCAGGTGCAGGTGACCTGGTCCTAGGGTAGTTAGGGAAAGTGAAATTAAACTGATGAAAATTGCTTATGACAAAACTAACTATAACCGGGGTGTCTGTAGGAGACGGTGAAGGTGGTGTGTGGTATGTCTGTAGTTACTGAAGAAGCTTCTGGTAACTTGGTAATTAGATTGGCGTCACTGGAGCATCGGGTTGCGAGTGCTGCAGAGCTCTATGACGGCAATGGTAGCAGCTGCTGATAACTGCTCAAGTCTATTGACGTCAATGCTGGTGGCTGTCGAAGACTGTTGAGCAAAGACCAAGGTAGGCAGCCTCGGGTGGCTGTTGATTCGTTGATGCCAATGGTAGCAGCCTCTGGATGGCTGCTGAAGAGTGTTGGGCTATTGGTGGCAGCCGCTGGAAGGGCTGCCGAAGATCTGCTAGTAGTTGGAGGGCCCCAGCACTGGAAGTGGTGGTACGAGCTCGAAGACTCTCAGGAACAACTCGCGAGGTCTGCTGCGCATTGACTTATATAATCAGGGTAGCGTATTACGGCGGCCACGGGAGAAGGTGTGGGACATCCCTCTGCTGCGAAGCTAGAGTGGGGGTAGCACTCTCCAAGTCATCTCTTGGTCTTTGTGTATCATGACCCGAGGTGGCTGATGGCTTGTGGGCTCTTGTGTGGGGGAGAGGGAGTGACGCGCTGCTGTCTTGCACAACCCCTTGTATCCACATGTCCGGCTGCCCTCCATGTACGGGTTGGCGTGGGGTTTATTTTACTCTGAACTAGAAATAGGTATACTAGGTTTGCAGTGAGAAGTCGTAATCGTAATTAAATAGTTGATATAAGCGGTACGCGTCTAGGCTTAATGGTGTTTGGCGTGGGGTGTTGGTTACTGACTTAATGGTGTTTGGCGTGGGGTGTTGGTTACTGACTTACACCGTCGTTTTGGGTGGTGCTGGTGATGTTGTGTTGATCTCTGTGTTGGCTGGCACGCCCCACTGAAGCTGCGATTCCAAGCAGAAGACTATGCTCCAGAAGTGTGGATTGAACCAGCCATACCTAGCCTCGGTCTGATAAATTAACCCTCTCAACACTGGGTGGTACTTCTGACTGGTATGGAAGGACGGTGAAAAGTATACAATTATGACTGGGGCAGCTACGACTGTTGGCGTCTGAGTGTGGCGGCGCAGTCCCATTCCATCTGCCTTTCCTTCATAGGAGGTGGTAGTGCAGACCACTGTTTAGCAGCAATGTAAGCTTGGTATTGTTCCCTATGCTTGAGGCCACACAGGACCTTGTAAGGCATAGAGTAATGCAGCTTAACAAGAACAGTATCTACAGTGTTCACCATATAACTGCTTGCTGGCACGAGTTCTGCAAGTCTCCAATGATCCCCCACGCTTTGTAGGCTGATCCTGAAGGGGGTCCGTAGTCAGACTAATTTGGTTAACTAACAATCTCCCGGTTCCTGTCTGCTGTGCACGTTGTATCGTTTTTCACCAGTGAAACAGAAAAGTATTCTAAAGAAGAAAAAGCTTAAGGAGTGAGACTCGATAAACATGTGACCCGTGCTACCTCCTACCGAACAGTGGAGTGCTGAAGGTAACTACGTTATCCAGGTGTAGGCAACCTGGTTCTAGGTTACAAGGGAATGAATATAGTTCTAGATGAATACAAAGTGAATTACTGTTAAACTTTACTAAGTAAACGGGTGTCTAGAAAAGACAAAGTGAATTTAATAAGTATTAGCGTGTTCGCTGGTTGACTGATCGTCGAGACGGGAAGTAGTTGCTGGAGGCGTACTTAAAGCTTCTGAGCTCTTTGGAGGTCCCAGCACTGATCAGTGCTCTGGGATGTTGTGAGAGAGGATGAAGAATGAACTCTCGAGCTCCGCTATGCACTGACTTATATAGTGTTAGTCTAGGTTGCCGCAGCGTGGTTGGGGGAAGGTGTGCGACTTACTTCAGTTGTGGCATGGGAGTTGAAAATCTCTGGTCAGCAGTAGTCAGCAATACTGCTTCGTTCATCTTCAGTAGCGCTCTGCCTTGCCCGGTGGCGGGCAGCTTGTTGGCTCTCAGCGCAGGGGGAGGGGGGGATGCTGCGTGCCCACATGTTGTGACCACTTGCTCTGCCGCCCGGGAGATTTAAGCGGCCGAGAAATTATGTGCAAAATGTTGTGTGCATAAAACTCTCATGGATGGTTGATGTAGATAACTCTTACGTAGGTTGAAGTAAGGGTATACTTATACTTCACGTAAAGAGCGATGAGTCGTAATCGGTTAGTACTTGGAACAGCACGCGTCAGTACAAAGGTGTATTAAGTTTCTAGTGAAAGGCTCCCTTGAAGATTAGCCAGTGCAGTACCCTGAGCATTGCCTGGGCTAAACTTGAATACCGCTCTGTATTAATTGCATTTGCCATTTGGCTGATATGCGTAGCCTGCGTTACTTCGTGTACACGAAAGAATTAATGAGAATTTAAACTTTGGCTCTCAGGGCTAAGGCCTTAATGGGACTGTCGCAGTGACCTTGGGTTACCTGGAAGGTGTGGGCAGGTTTAGGACAGGCTAGGTCAACGTAGAATGTGCTCGAGGCAGGTGGTGCTGCTGAAGTGACGTCCTTGAGGGGAAAATGGCCTCTTGGAGAGCATCGTCGTGGTAGCGGAGCGGGCGTAAGACGACTTGTCCTTGGTCAGGATGCCCTCAGCCTTCACAGCCAAAGGACGTATCAAGACTCTGGTACCGCTACGCAAGCGCAAAATACGTTGTGCGTCACTTTTATACTAATATTCCCAACTCTTGGCTCTCGGAGGGGAGTGGGAGATTTAACCCCGCCTCTCGGGGGTGGAGATTATTATGTCCCATACTGGTCCCTGGGTCCTTTTCTGGAGCAGAGCTCCCCAACATCTTGCTCTCATGCGCTCGTGACTTTCTCCTGGGTGGGCCACTTCCCTTCAGTGATGCAATGTTCTAACCTTGCAGGCTTTCTTAGTGGGAACTGCAAAGCGGAAATTGCTTCTTCAGGGAAGTGGCATTGGCATGGCAGCTTCTTGTAGAGACTAGGTGAACAGTAAAAGCTTGAATCATGTTGTTAATGGTTACGTTGAGGCTCTATCAACTTTGGATGGTCCACATGTCCCCACTCCATTAATGATTTTATTTGGAGTTGACTTGCCCAGTGGATGATTGCTGCTCAAGATGAGGCGAATTTGGTCATGTGGAGGGTGCCGGAATGCATCATGCGTCAAGTTTTGAAATTTGTGAACTGACGGTATGCATCTTAGCCAAGTGACACAGCATTTATATGTACAAAAATTACTATTTGTGTGTTTGTAATGGGCACTCGTGTGATGTCAATAGCATGTGTTGTGAGAAATATTGATGGGCAGATTAAAATGTTGGCTCTGCTTACTTGTTCTGTTGGAGTGCTATTTAATTCAACTGTACTTATAGCCTATTCGTTGTCAACGGTGGAAAAATATGGTAATGGAAGGTTTCTATCCTGAAAATAGGTCGATGAGGGGAAGGGGGGGGGTGGTGTGTGTGTGTGGGGTAAGGTTCTGCCTGGAAAACAAGGAAAAGTCAGGAAATTACAAAATGAAATTTTGGTGGACATCCTGGACAAGTAATATTTTGCAACTTTTGAAGTTTTTTAGAAATCTTCTCGATTCCAGGGTATACATATTGCCTTGTAGTTTGAAATGTAGCAAAGGAACCATCTTAAGGGGGATCAGTCCCTGCAATCTTGGATTCTCACTATTTTCACCATAAATTCAATTTAAGAATGTTAAGCAAAATCTTTTGATTGACTTGTCATAAATAATAGTTCTTAAAGCATTATCAAACTATTACACTTCTACTGCCTTCATTAATTTTTGACTTGTGACTGCCGGCGAAAAATAAGTAAATGTTTTCTCTTCCGGGAGGTTATAGAAATGACTAGCAAGAGTAAAGTAATACATGTGCGAAGCAATGCCGCATGCCTTGTTGAAGCCCAAAACAAAATGCAAAATCTGTAGGCCTGTGTGAATACTCGAATTTTCAAATACCATTTTGAATAATTGAATATTCGCATTAGATTCAATGTGAAATATAAATATTTTGAGATTTTGAGTATTCTATTTTTCTCAAAGTGTGGGCGTTGATGTTTAGATACAGTAGTTTCGGATGCAAAAGATCACGTATTAATATTTCCAGTAGTTAAAGCATTTGCAGTCCATTTTTGTTGAGTATCCAATAACATTTTGCAGTACAAAACACTTCTTGCATAAAGAATACGATCATATGATACTGTCCCCATGTTGAAAATTGCTTTGTCTTTTCATTGCCTACAAGAAACATGTAGGCAACGGTCGATTTCATTTTCATATGTGGGGTAAAATTTGATAGACAACGTGACCAACCTACACCGTATGTTTCCAAAGTATTGCATCCGCTAACAAATTGCTGCAGGATGTATGTTATGTTGGTGATATTGATGATTATGGAAAAAAATATATACTCCGTCCCAGTGAGCTATACTAGTTTTTATCATGTTTATTGCAGTACCTTGTTGATGTCAAAAACATAGTTAATTATTTTTTAATATGCATTCATTAAGCATAATTGGTTGTAGGTACTGTTTTTGTAGTTTTTTTTTAGTGAAATGTAATATTATTGGCTCGTGTTTTACTGCAACGGCTCATCCCGCCATGAACTTTCAACAAAGCTACACCCAATTATTTACGTTTAGAAGGCTTAAGTTTGTTAGTTTCAGGAAATGGACAAAGTGTTGATTTTACTGAATGATGATGCAAATAAATTATTTAATGTCAGTGATGTACTAAAATTATTGTAGTAAAGTGTTCTCGCAAGAAATTTCCATATAAAACACTTGTAAGTTTAACTTCAGTAAGTGTGTTTATTTCTGGTTCAGTACAAACATATACATCACATTTCTTACATTGAATTTTAAACTTCTGAAGTTCTAATTGGAATATTATTGACATACGAGCAAAATTTCCCACTGCTATATCAAAACAAAATGCAATTCAAAAAGACTCTTAACAATTGCAAAACAATGCCATCTTGTGAAAGCTGTTAAACTAAAGGCTACCCTCCAGAATATTTCTACTGAAATAAAATGAGAGCCCAGCAACAAAAATAGGACATGTTGGGATGTGAACGTAGCTTTAATATCCAACATTGAGTTGGGTATGTGAACGTAGCTTTAATACCCAACATTGAGTTGGGATGTGAACGTAGCTTTAATACCCAACATTGAGTTGGGGTGTGAACGTAGCTTTAATACCCAACATTGAGTTGGGGTGTGAACGTAGCTTTAATACCCAACATTGAGTTGAGGTGTGAACGTAGCTTTAATACCCAACATTGAGTTGGGATGTGAACGTAGCTTTAATACCCAACATTGAGTTGGGGTGTGAACGTAGCTTTAATACCCAACATTGAGTTGGGGTGTGAACGTAGCTTTAATACCCAACATTGAGTTGGGGTGTGAACGTAGCTTTAATACCCAACATTGAGTTGGGGTGTGAACGTAGCTTTAATACCCAACATTGAGTTGGGGTGTGAACGTAGCTTTAATACCCAACATTGATTACTGGATGGAGGATTTTCCAGTTATACAGCTTGTCAAATTTAAATTGTTTGTTTACTTTTATATCTTGTCCTTTTTGTTGTAATGCTAAATACAAATTATACATTTTTTCCATGGCTATTTTAATTTATATATTTGGGCCTATTGTGGATCTCATTATTCGAATTCGATATTCGTATTTGGGAATGTTTTCGTATTCATGTTCAAATTTGATTCAAAATCAAAAAATTATATTTGCACAGGCCTAAAAATCTATAATGAATGTTGCAGCAAAAATTTTCTAAAAACCAAGATGGCGGAGACTAATTCTCCTTGAGCCATTTGGCTGGCCAGTTGCCAGCATTCCAGTTCTGCATTTTTATAAGAAGGTGGTGAGGCCCTCGCCACTCTGATTTGTAATGAGTCAGTTCTCATTATGAGGTGCTACGTGGGCTGCAACTAGCTTTTACTGTATGGTTTGTTGTGCTGTCCAGTGTATTGCCACTCATTCTTAACATTGTAACATAACTTTTTTTCTACAGAGAGGTTTGGGATTCATGCCAAAGAGAGGTTGTGATGTTGCCCAGTGCGAGGTCTTCAGGTTCTACAAGCTACATGCAACGAAAGGACTGTGCGAACCTATCGCAATGATTGTTCCTCGAAAGGTGTGTAGTTGTGCCGTCTGCCATATATTAGTGTCTGAACAGCAACTTTATCTATCTATCACATTTCGGGTTTTTGAGAAGATGGATGGAGATCTGAGGAAAAAGACCAGAATTCTTAAACTGTCAGCAGTTCATGTTAGTACGTACTTGGGTGTTTAGGTTCATGTTAGTACATACTTGGGTGTTTAGGTTCATGTTAGTACATACTTGGGTGTTTAGGTTCGAGACGTGGGTAGTTTTACCATTACAGGTGCCACCCTTAGATGTTTGCAATCAAAATAAATTGTACATCTCAATTTGGATAGTGTGGCTCTGTGTTGTGTGGTGTACAGTAAAGTGTGGCGCCTTTCCTTTTGCCGGAGAAAGTGCTGTGCAATATGTAATAATCCCATTTGATTCAAGGCTAATTTTGTACTTGTTATAGCATCACAAAGGTCACATTATTAGAAATTTATTTATTTTTATTATAAGTACATTTGCGTTTAAGATGTTCTGACATGTCATAACTAATAGTTTAATCACAAACTTGTAAGTTATACATTCATGTAATTCCATATGCCCGTTTTCTTCTGAGTAAGCATTTCAAACAATACATGCTGCATGTTTAGTAAAGTAAAATAATAATTTGTTTTTATTGCTAGAATCATAAAGAAATTGTCCTTGGGTTATTGCTAGAGGTTCAGAAGATTAGCATTTTGAAATATCTATTTTGGCATTTTAAAAATATAATTTAACATTTTGTAGCATTTTAAAACTAAAAACCAACATCTTAATAGTATTTAGGAAAAAAGTTTCATAAGAATACCTTCTTCCATTTTGCTATGCACGTATTCATTACGAAAAAGTTTTTCATTGAAATAATAACAAAATATGCTGCTGCCGATCATAATGAAAATGTCGCATGATTTAGATGGAAGACTGTATATACGTACCATTGATGTAAATAATGTAGTGTTGTGGTAGTCAAAAGCGACACTGCTAGCGCTAGAGTTGTAGCTGTGTGGCAAGCCATTTTTGGTTGATGAGTGCTACATGCACGTCTCGTATATTTGACGTCCGAAAAAAAGTTGTTTACCATACTTTTTCCGTCAATACATACATCGTCTGCAAGTATTTTTAAGTCAAAACTGAAGACCAATATTTTATTTATGGTGAACACTAACGCAGTGAAGGGAATTTGTGAAGATTTTAGTGCATTTACAGAAGTTTTTCACAGTTATAGCTAAATCGTACAAATTTAGCATTTTGTAGTGAATAGTGCAACTTTTCACATTTGCAATATTTCCGGGACTCAGTGCGAGTTGCATAGTGCATCAGAAATGTTGCAATGACATCTCATCTTCCTTATAAAGTGGTATTTTGTAAGTGCAGAGTAAAGTGCAGTTCACATTGTGAGCATGTGTGCATTGTGTGCAGAGCGACCAGTTCCAGGAGGACTTGTATCCAGACACTGCAGCTCCCGTGCCTGCCCTCACTGCCAAGGAGTGGGTTTCTGGCAAGAACTGCAACCCTATACTCATGTCTATGAAGACTGGTGAGAGATTTAAATACAGTCTGTTCATGGTACCTTCATTTTTTTTTCTAATCAAACTTTTTAAAAAGACTCCTTGATTAACAAGTTTGGCTGTTTCCTAAATATCTCTTATCTTGTATCACAAGCGTTTGACTTTTGTTAACGTAAAAGTATCTTACACTTGTCATCTAAGAGTTATAATGTATAATTTATAATATAAATAAAAACATAATAGGTGTATAATTAGTAAAGCCTGGTAAGAAATAGTTGTCATGCGAAATATTAATACTGAGTCTGCACAAATGCTGTCTGCTGTCTCTTTGGTGTAATTTTCTGGACTTGAATAAGCTTTGTTTGCACGAGGTTGAGGAATAGCCTGAAAGTATGATTTTATCAGGGCTTAAGAAAAGTGGAAATAACAGTGTTGCTCTTTCTCTTGTCAAATACTGTAAAGGTGTCCCCAAAATCATGTAGCTGGTGGCTAGTTTTGTAAGTACATAATGGGAGATGTAATGCACACATGAGCAGCCTTTGATTAAAACCTTCTGCATAGCAGCTAAATAGTAAAGGTGGGACGAATCCAGATTTTGGCACTGAACCGAACTTGAACTTGCCGTTAATATTTTTATAGAACCAAACTTGAACTGAACCTTGATGCGTGATGCCAAATGACAGGGGAGGACATTGTGGTCAAGGTAGGGTTTTGGGTGTGCAGATCAGCCACACAGGGTTTGTCCTCGCTTACTGGCTGGACCAGTGCATGTGGGTCCGCAATACTTGACGGTTGGGATTAGTCTCGCTGGTTTGGCCATCTGGCATCCTGAGGGACTCGCTGCCACATGGATACCGGTAGGCTGCTGACCCAGGGGAGACATCTATTGGCAGCCACTGTTACTGCTACTGGAGCTGGGTGTACTGAGGTTGTCGCAGCTGGAGTAGGTCCGGTTTAGGCTGATGCTTCATTGTCCCTGGAACCACGGGTTGGCTATGCCTATCGGCAGAAGGCGGGATGATTGGGTGTGGCAATCCAGGCATCTTCTTAGGGGCTGAAAACAAGAATGGGGAGGGAGGTGGGGACGAGCCCTCTCCAGTTGGCAGGTGGCTGGAGCTTGTTTCCGGGGGTTGACACTGCAGAGTGTAGAAGGTGCTGGGGTACAGATTCTGTTAACTTGAGGCAGTGGCTGCATTTCTCTCCTGCCTCTGGGTGTAAGGCATAGGTTAGGATCTGAGATTGGCCTTGTGAGACGATAGTCCCTAACTGATAGTTCTGCCACGGCCGAAGCAGAGCGGACGCTGAGCCTGTTGTATCGAACATCGTTATGGATTGTATAACACGAAAGTGTGTTGATATGGAAACTGACAGGCAATAACACATTATTTTCCCCAAATGAATTGTGAACAACTGACTGTTTAAATCTGCTAGTTCCTAGGACTGAGAGTGTGCTACCGATGGCAGTGGCGGGTAGTTAAATTCTGTACACAGTAATATTTACAAAGACGTCTATACACACTGTACCAAACATCACCGTCCACCTTGAAATATTCTTTTCAACCCTTAAAGGGCAGGGGGCACAGTTTAACGGCGGGGCGTTTAACAGTTCCGTCCACTGTGCGGACAGTGGCTACTCTAGGCACTTAATCACGACCAGGGTGTAGCTCAATGATATGCGTCCTAAGTGTCCTCTTTTACTAGTACAAGCTGCTGAGGGTGAAGATGTTGATTTTCTTCCGGCCACTTTGGCCGCTGCTGTAAGGTGTGAAGATAGTCCTGATGCCAGCGTTTCCAGAAATCTTGTTGAAACTTCTCCACGAACTGCCAGCACTGTAAACGATTCAGCTGGACGTCTTCCAGGGTTAGGTCTGGAACTGAGACAAGTGGCTAAAAGGGTTTTAAAAAAATGACCAGGAGTAAGCGTGGACGTGGACAGAGGCGTGGAGTTGAGGATGGGTTCAATCTGCACAAGAAGAGTATTCAGTTCCTTGTAATTGAGGACATGCTCTCCAACAACAGCCTCATATGAAACTTGATCGACTTTACTCCGGCTTTCCATAATTCACCGAAGTGAGGGGCTACAGGGTAATTAAAATGCCAATTTACCCCAAGTGTAGTCAAGGAGCTTGCCATGGTCTGTTGGTGGTTGGGAGAAGCAAGCAGCTGTTGCAGTTCATTCAGATAGTTATTAGCACCCACAAAGTTGGTTCCACAGTCGCAGTATAGGTCAGATAACCTGCCACGACGGACAAGAAAGCGTTTGTATGCACCTAGAAATACATCAGGTAAGATGCCAACTCAAGGTGCACTGCTTTAGTTACACAAACAAATATGCAAAGAGAAACTTTAACAACACTGGGTGACTAACTCGGGCCAGCTTGATAGTAATTGGACCAGCGTAGTCAACCCCGGCCTTTGCAAAGGGTTTCACCTGCTGAATCCTCATGGCAGGAAGGTCTCCCATTAATGGTACTGAAGAGGCGGTTCTTGTCTTAAGGCACTTGAGGTAGTAATGAAAACAGTGACGAATGGCACACATGTCTGCAAGTATCCAAAATTGTGTCCTGAGGATACTCTGAAGAGTTTGAACACCTGGCTGCTGATTGACTTCATGATAATGTCTGATTACTAAGTCTGTAAAACAGTGCAATTTGGGAAGTAAAGCCGGGTGCTTTTGCTCAAATGGTAAGTTTGACTGAGGCAGCCTACTGTCCATCCTGACCACTCCACTGGGATCAATAAATGGAACCAATTTCCGGACCTTAGGTGATGCGTACTGCTACTTCTTTAGAGCATTAATATTGGCTTCAAAGCAAGAAGGTTGGACGTACCTCAGCCAAATGTTCAAGCCTTTGTCTAGTTTATGGGGTAGTAAGGCATCAGTAGCCTTGTTTTCTGGCACTCGACAATTGTGAATAAAATGTACAACATATGCTGTTATGCGGATAAGCTTATTCAACTTTCTGCACCATTCAAACAATAACTCCAGGGGGCTGGTGTCTACAAAGATGTCAAATGAGAGATGGAGGCCTGAGATCTTCTATGTGGGCATATGGCAGGGCCAATGATCACTGGTTTCCTTCAACCACCCCGGTCCAGCCCACCACAAATGATGCTGCTGAAACTGTGCTGGCATCAAACTACGTGAGGTGCAGTCGGCAGGATTTTCCTCCGACCAAACATTATGCCACCACTCAGTTCATGTACAATCTTGAATTTTACTGACTCAGTTTGCCACAAAGGTCTTCTAGAGGTGAGGTGATAATGTAGTCCAAGATAAAACTACCCTAGAATCTGTCCAGGTGTAAGTGGCCTCAATAAGCAGCCTCGATTCATAGTTGTTGATGACGAGACGGGGAAGCCGAGCTAGTAAAAGGGCCGCACAGAGTTCTAGGTGAGGTAACGACACATTCACAAACGCAACCTTAGATTTGGCCACCAACAGGTGAACTATTGCTGGACCCTGCAGAGGTTTCATGCAAAGGTATAAAACAGCAGTATAACCAATTTCGGAACTGTCAGCGAATCCATGAAGTTGCTATGTGCACCCTTGCAGATTTACTAGTGGATGGGCCACAGCGATGGACGACAATGACAGTTCAGATCTGACAAATTCCCACTTTTCGCGTACTTCCTGGGTTAGTTCAGTATCCCAGTGCACACCTTTGAGCCACACCATCTGAATCAAGTGTTTGCCAAACAAAGTTAAGGGAGCTAGCCAACCAAGCGGGTCAAACACTTGAGCCAAGTCTGACAGGATAATGCGTTTTGTAGGCAGATTGGAGTTGGAATGGATTACATACAAGAAAGTGTCAGTGAAAGGGTTCCATAAGATGATGGCGCATGAATGTCCTCCGGTGGGAGCCAATCCAACAAGGCTGCATGGTTGCTCATAAACTTTCTCAATTGAAATCCACCCACCTTCAGTAATGCTATGAGCTCCTGCTGTAGATTGAGTGCAGCCTCAGCACTACAAGCCCCAGTGGCTACATCATCTTCACTGCAACAGGAAATCTTCTCATCCTCTGCGAGTTGATGGAGAGTGCGTATGGCGAGATATGGCGCATATGACACCCCATAAGTAACTGTGTTCAGTCTGTATTCCGCGATGGGTTCATCATCTGAGGACCTCCACACAATCCTTTGATAATCTCTGTTGCTGGGATGAATGGATATCTGCAGATACATCTGTTTAATATCTGCAATGAACACAACAGGGTACAGATGAAACTGAGGCAACACATCAACAATGCTGCTTTGGAGGTTTGGCCCTATAAGAAGTATGTCATCGAGCGATTGGCCATTTGTGGTTCTTGCCGATGCTCGAACACCACTCGCAACTTGGTGGTGGTGCTATCAGACTTTACTACAAAGTGGTGAGGAATGTAGTAGACCTCATTTGCAGAGATTTCTCCACCTGAAATCCTTCCCATGTGCCCAGAAGGCAGGTAGTCTTCCATAAAACTCTGTATAGTGGGCTCTTACTGAAGGTTTCAGTTTCAATTCTCTCTCGAGACTGTTTATGTATCAATTGGCTCTTGGATTCCCCTAACTGAGGTTTTGGTTGACAAAAGGGCAAAGCAGCACTGTAGCGCCCTGTTTGGTCTCTTCTGTGAGCTGTTACAAACATCTCTGCACCGAGTGCATGAAGAGATTTGGGTGGTGCTTAACAGCGAGGTCTTGAGAGCTGGTGAAGGTGATTGAGGTGAGTATGGAGTAGTACCAGAATGAAAGGACGGCAGAAACGGGAGATCCCCCCCCAAGAAAACCCGCCGACCAACAGCATTGTCCGGCAATATATTCACATGCGGAAATCCAGTGACCCGGCCGGAGTGGGAGGCGAGTGGGCTAAGCACTCTGCCCCTTTCATGAGGGACTTCTTTTGATTACCAGAACATTTTGACAACATATTCAAGCGATGGGAACTATGTAAACAATGAAATACAACATGATGTTATTGGTTGCAATGGAACAGCAGTTTTAACCTTGCCCATGAGGATCCATCCAAACAGTCTCCAATGCGGAGGGCATTTCCTTGCTTCCATTCCTTTTGTGGCCAATCAAGTGCGAAAACAACTCGGCACCTATCAGCAAGTTGACTGTGCCTGGAGAGGCAAAGGTAGGATCTGAGTGTTTCAGGTCTGTTACAGTATCACAAATGCTATAGGGTAGCTGAGCATTACTTGAAATGTGCGATAGAACAAAGGCGTCCAGACCGAATGATGGCGAGGTTTGTCCAAAAGGACTGATTAAGCAAGTTGTGGTCGACTTGGAAACACTTAATGGGACAATCCATGGATCGGGAGCTGAATCTTCTGTCGGGACAGTCCCAATCGCTGTAGGCAGGCCTAGGTTATGAAACTAGCCTTACTAGCTGGGGAGCTCCAATTGCATCCTGGATTTCTACTAGATCAATCGTCAGTAAAACAGTGGTGGTATTGAGCTGCAAGTGTGGTCACAATAATAATTTGGCCATCTCCTGTAGATTCTTCTATTCTGATATCAGAGGGGTTATTTATTTCAGGGGCTGATCCATCCTGTCATTCAGCAAAGTTGTTTAGCATTGTGTGATGCCTAGCACCACAGTGTCGACACGTGAATTTGTAGTTAGCCGGCTCTGTGTATAGGCCATCACCACACTACCCACGTGCTGGAGGGCGAGCCCCAAGTATTCACACATGTTAATGTTTTCATCAAGGGTTTCATTTGTTATTCAGTGTCCTGTCTTTAGAGAAAAACAGTCAGTCCACTCTAGCGGCTGTCAGCCCTCTTCCCTTGTGAAGGCTGTGCTTTCACGCACCTCCGTGAGATCATCCATTTAGGCGTGCACTAGAATAATTGGGGACTGGGGAGCACCCAAGTGGAATTGGCTAGTCATGACAGATATCATAATTTCATTGGCACGTGGATGTGTATGCAGAGTAACAATAAAGAAAAGTTTCAGTGGCTAAGCCACACGTATGTTATTAAGTGTTTATTTCAAGTGATGTTTAGTAAAAGTTTAGTATTGCATGCGTGTTTGTAAGTATGCATGGGTGAGACTGACACACATAACCCACATTGTCCTTGAGAACCCTAAGTATGAATCGTGCGGTGACTTGGAAGCACCGCTGGTGCCCAAATTACCAGTAAGTATTTGTCATAATTTGTCTCGTGTCTAACCCGACGGCGTCAATTTGACAAGTCATTGGGCATGGGACTGGGTGTTAATCTTTGTTACCATTGAGCACAACTTCGTGTGATGTGACCATCATCAAAACTGTTTCGGATTTGAGCTAATTTTCTGCAAGTAGAAAGGAAGAGATGTACATCTGTACTGTCGCCTTGCACAGAAGCTGACAAAGTAAATGCACGGTGTAGTCGATTTTCTGCTCTTTCAAGATGTATCTGGAAGGCCAGGTGTTCATCAGCCATGTTCACAACTATTCCCACTAAGGCCAAAAAAACAAGCGCGTGACGTTTGTGTACGCTGCTAATCCTGTTTGTAATAGTGATTGACTGTTATTAGTAGCAGTGAGTTTATCACAGTTTTAAAACTAACATTGCTTTGCAACTCTGTGATATTATCACAGTTCTTAGAACTAAGTGGCTGTGCTTTTATAACTGTTAAATTGTACATTAACCGCCATTAACCTAGTACGTGTAGATCATGGTGACTATGAATGTGATACACATCAATACAAACTGAATGCAAATATGCCTGTCTTGTCGAGGTACTGATATGCTCTGACAATGAGCTGGGACTTAATTCCACCACAACTTCTGAAAATCTCTTGACGAAATAAGTCATGACTGAGGTAGCACTGTGCCAACAAATACACAAAACAGTGACGTGGTAGATAATCATCTATGTTGGAACAATATCTGGTGCAGTTGGACAAATAAATGTTGCATCAAACATCGTGATGGACTGTATAACACGAAAGTTTGTTAATATGAAAACTGGCAGGCAATAACAAACACCACGAGATAGGGTCTCTCACTCAACACCTCATACTCCCCTAACACACACACACACACACACACACACCACCACCACCACCACCACCAAATCTTCCTTTTTATCGACACAAAAGTGAATTTTGCTCACTGTGTGACTTTTATACTGTACGTTCTTTCTGAAGCACAAACTGAATTTACAGTTTTCTTTGTTCTGCTGTTACGAGTAAAAACAGACCTTGCCAGTTGTTTGAAACAGTTATTAGCATGTCTGGTTGAAAACTGTGTTGCACACCTTGGGCAGTTCAAATAAATTATGATGTAATCGCTGCTAAGAAATTTCGGCTGCCCCGTTTGGACAGATGACATGGGCTATGAAGCTATGTCTTTTTGCAAAAATTAATCTAAGTACGTTAATGTCTTCGTCAATTCCTCACTTACTTGCATTTTGTCATAATCTGGAAGAATTCTGCTGGGTGCCCACAATGAACGCAAAGGTGAAGTTGAGCTGAAGGGTTTGTTGCCCGTACGTACGGCCGGCATCGTTGTTGTCCGGAGTGACGTGGATTCAGTGTATGGCAGGCCTCCCCAAGGCCAACTGAGCTGCGAAAGTCTGCTACTATCTAACGCAGCCCTGAGCATGCGCTCTGGCCTCCCCAAGGCCAACTGAGCCGCGAAAGTCTGCTACTATCTAACGCAGCCCTGAGCATGCGCTCTGGCCTCCCCAAGGCCAACTGAGCCGCGAAAGTCTGCTACTATCTAACGCAGCCCTGAGCATGTGCTCTGGCCTCCCCAAGGCCAACTGAGCTGCGAAAGTCTGCTACTATCTAACGCAGCCCTGAGCATGTGCTCTGGCCTCCCCAAGGCCAACTGAGCTGCGAAAGTCTGCTACTATCTAACGCAGCCCTGAGCATGTGCTCTGGCCTCCCCAAGGCCAACTGAGCTGCGAAAGTATGCTACTATCTAACGCAGCCCTGAGCATGTGCTCTGGCCTCCCCAAGGCCAACTGAGCTGCGAAAGTATGCTACTATCTAACGCAGCCCTGAGCATGTGCTCTGGCCTCCCCAAGGCCAACTGAGCTGCGAAAGTCTGCTACTATCTAACGCAGCCCTGAGCATGTGCTCTGGCCTCCCCAAGGCCAACTGAGCTGCGAAAGTATGCTACTATCTAACGCAGCCCTGAGCATGTGCTCTGGCCTCCCCAAGGCCAACTGAGCTGCGAAAGTATGCTACTATCTAACGCAGCCCTGAGCATGCGCTCTGGCCAAGATCTTCCTGGTGTTTGGCACGAACTTCGTCGTTGCTCTGCAGGCAGCTGACTCCCAGGCACTCTGTGATTCTGTGAGCACCCACGACTTCAGGAGGCATGATGGGAAGAAATCGTTTATTGGAGGCGCCCCCGAAATTTACCTCACCATGGACATTTTGTGTGCTGGTGGAGTCTATTGAATTGCCATGGAAGAGAGCGAGTTCTTATTGGTCAATCTGTGTGTGTTAAAATTTTGGTGACTTTTATATAATTACTTGCCTAGGAGAGCCACTCGAGAGAGATTTTTCCTCTGCGGTGATCAGATGGCATCATCAGTTAAGTACTTTGAGAACATTTATTGAACATTTGAATTTTAAGCCTTTCGGGCATGAAAACCAGGTTAGGCCAGATGGGAGGTCCTAGTAGGAGCTTTGTGGAGACAGTAATTTTTGCTTTCAATATTCATGAAAGCATTTTCGTAAAAAAAAATACTAAGGAATTTTGGAGAAAATAATGAAATAGTGATGAGCCTTATGAAAATATTTTGCCATATTTCTCCTTTTAAACAACCATCAATATTGTAATGGAGCATAAGGTTTCAAATGATAAGTAATTTAAACATGCTCCTGTTAAAGATTTTAAAAGGGCTTAAAATCCAAGATTGTAATGGAAAATTTTAAGGATCAGTTAGTAATTGATATGAAAATTGGCATTTTTCATTTGTGACTGTGTCCAATTTATTAATCATCCTGTATTAAACATTTACTTTTATAACACTAAAGTATTAACATATTCCAGTATTTTGTTTGTTTTTCATCTAATGGCATTTAGCATTGGCAAGAAATGAATACATATACTGTTTCAAATTTTCTTGCATAACCCATATATTACTGCATGCATTTGTTTGCAGTTAATGCTATCTTATGGCATTTGGCATGGTGGCTATGGCCAAGTAATGAAATATTGTGTGTATAATCAATAAATATAGTATTTGTTTGCTGACTTAAGATATGGCCCAAGATAAAGTTTCTCATGTATATATGTGTGTGTGTATTATATTTTATTTTATATTTCACAGCCTGGTACCATGTACCAGTATAAATTTTTGCAATGACAGTGGGAACTGCCTTGTTGCAGAATTTTGCCATGGGCAGTAAACAAGTATAGTACCTTTTTTTACATCTTTAGATTTATGTGTAAAATTTTAAAAATTAATTTATATTCCATCTTGTTATTGAATGCTGTGACATTTACATTTCAGTATATTACATGTTCAGTACAGTACATACTTTTGGGAGATGTTGCCAGTATGCATAATAAAAGTATATTTAATACGGTTTTCTGATTACTCATATTTAAAACAGGTTCCTTTGGCTTCTTCAGTTTTTGCTAAAGTCTGAAAATAACTCTGGTATACGTGAATTTTGAATTTCAAAAACCAATGATAAGTAAGATAAAATGTTCAATATTATCTACAGTAAAAATGTTAAGTACAATTTTAGTAGTTGAGGTATGACAACACTGCAAAATAGAAAGTGGAGTAAAATACGAACTGATTAATATTTTCAGATCACAGTTCAGGCTCATTGCTATAGTTTAACGTTGCATGGGTGCCTCTTTGCTATATCTCTGCACAACTCACTTCAGTCAACTTAGGACTTTTGGATCTCTGACCATAGAGGGCGACACAACCATTTGCCCTGAACTAATTGTACAACTGACTGTTGCTAGTTCCTAGAAGCACTACAAGCGTGCCACCAATGGCAATGGCGGGTAGTTCAAATCTGTACACAGTAATATTTACAAAGATGTCTATACACACAGTACCAAACAGAGTTGTACCAGTTTACCGCAGTTGGCGACACAGCATCTCTGGTTGGGGAGGTAGGTTTTCTGAGGTCCACAAACAATTGTGGGTGCGAGTCCAAAGGCAGTAAGACCTCTTGATCATTCAAGTACTCCCTCCGGCAACAGTTCAGTGCGGTGGACGGAGTACAAACTTGACTGGTAGATTAGTCTTCTAATGGATTGTCGTGCTAGAGGTTGGGGCTCTAGCTTACTGTACACAGGGTGCACAGTACGGGTGGCCGTCGAGCACGTGTGTTTTCGACGTACGTGCATCCCGGTGTGGGGAGTCCGCAGTCCTACACTAGGTTCGGAAAACAGGTGGTAAAATAAGTGGTCTCCCGCTTCACTAGGGCCACAGTGGCCGAGCGGTTAGCCTGTTTGCCTCCCACCAAAGTGAGCTGGGTGACAGGTTTTCTCGGGTATCTCCCATTTCCCCCCGCCCTTCCATTCCGGTGCTGCTTCATACTCGCCTCATTCAACAGTGAAGACCTCGCTGTTAAGAGCCACCCAATTTTCTCACTCGCTCCTTAACTCTGTGGTACTCCCACGTAAACACCACACCCAACAGACACCCTCGTATTTATTCCTAGAGGAATAAACATGGGGTCCCATACTACCTCCTAACTGCCAAAAGCTGACTGGAAGTACAATCTATGCAAGTGAGGTGAAGGAGACTTTGAAGAATTACTGACAAAGGTGTGGAAACAAAATTTGGAAGACAAGGGTATAAAGAGTGAGGAATTTCTGAAGGAAGCATCAGTCTAACTTAAGAAATGGAAGAAATAAAGAAACGGTGAATGTGGTGATAGAATTGCACAGCAAGTACAGAAATGTTCTAATGAATATATATTGAATGTATATTGAATATGTGGAATGTAAAGTGACACACTTTCTGGTTCCACTCAGATGCTACAAATGCCAACAATACTGGCATCAAAGTAAATACCGTAAAGGACAAGAAGGGTGTTCTACGTGCGGTCAGGAGGAACATAAGTATTCTGAGAAGGTAACAAAAAGAAAATCCTGCCTGTGCTAATTTCTTAAAGGATAATGAAGACCATAATCACAGAGTTGATTCGAAAAAGTGTCCACATTGTGAACGAGCATTTACTGCGGAGCTGGGCAGGAACGATTATGGCGAAGCATGAATCAGCTAATATCTAAAATCACTATTGGGCAAATAAACCTTAAAAGCTCTGCAGTGGCTACATCTGAAATAGCGATCGTGGCTAAAGAGACATCGACATAGTCCTGATGAAAGAGCTATACATCCTACATGGGAAAATAATTGGGTTACCTGGGACAGTTTTCTCAATAAGTGACAGTCCAATGGCAGCTATATAGACTAAATATGAAACACTAAGCACTATGACTATGTTGAACAGCCATCATGTATGTATTCATATTAGAATGGGACAACAGAATGTCTACTTGGCCAGTTCTTACGTCCAGTACTCAGATGAACTTAGATTACATCTGGAGAAGTGGGACGAAATCATAAGTGTAATAGGAGCTGATGTGAATGCCAAGTCGGAAACATGGCACTTGCCTATGACAGATGGAAAAGGCTTGGCACTCAATCGTTATTTATTGGCGAACGATCTCCATATCGTTAACGTACCAGGGACCCTTCAAACGTGTGTGTCTCCTGCTCATGGTACTGCATCCTACCTGGATGTGGCGGTTGTAACTAGAAAGGCAGCCAGACTAGTTACAAATTGGATTGTCATGAAAGACTCGACCAGTGATCATAGGCTAATTATTTATGAGCTGAATATGATAACAGGACAATATGCTGAAGATAGAATTGGTCGAACAAAATTTATTAATCGAGGGGCAGACTGTAAGAGGTTCGACGAAGTGCTGATGGTAAACCTCATCTGTATCGCGAAGAACACTTGAAAGATCCAGACCAATGTGCAAATGCAATTACAAAGCTGATCCAGGATGTATGCAAGGAAACACTGAGAATATCAGAACCTTGCATCCCACTAAATCAATGGTGTGATGATGAACGGGAAAGTATGAGAAAGTAGGTTCGGAAAATTCGGAGGAAACTGAAACTGCAAAGAGATCATTGACGAAGAGTAGAAGTGCTGGAAGAATGTAGTCCAACGAAAGAACTATGCAATAATGTTGAAAGAAAAATATGCATCCTGGAGAAGCTATGTAACAGAAAAAGGAAATGAAGACCCATGGGGGCTCGTATACAAGATCCTTGCAAACAAGCTCAAGCATAACCAAGTCATGAAAAGCCTTAAAATCCAGAACAGGATCATTATCGATCAACAGGAGAATGCAGAAGAACTAGTAAATGCACTGCTGCCAGAGGATAGTGTGAAAGATGAAGAAGAAATTAATCAAATGAAGAGACAGGAGATGCCTGTGTTGCCAGACACTTCTCCCACCACTGAATTCACTATAAAATAACTGGATAAAGTTATTGAGTTAAAAAACAAGAACGCTCCAGGACATGATGGAATTACTGCTGAAATGAGGAGAGTTTATCCTCAAATTAAGCTCGATCTGTTGCAGTTAATGAATGGCTGTCTACAAGGTGGCTGTTTTCCTAACATTTGGAAACAAGGAATATTGAGAATTCTCTATAAGGGAGGCAATAAAGATCCAACATTAGCTAAGTCATACTGTCCTTTAACCCTGTTGCCAATCATGGGGAAAATGATAGAAAAACTCATAAATATGAGATTTAAGCTTCCTTGAAGTTACACAAGGGCTCCATGAAAAACAATATGGATTTAGAAAAGGACGAGGTACCGAGAAGGCAGTCATGGATGTTGTTGAAAAAGTAAACTCAAGCAGACAGACCTATGTATAGGAATTTTCCTGTATATCAGTGGTGCATTCGACAATGCGAGGTGGCCAGAGGTGCTCTGGCAACTCAGACAAGGAATGCCCAAGAAACATTTACACCATTATTGTTAATTACTTTTAAAAATTTACAGCCAGTATGAAGTAAACAATGTGACAGTGAGGAAGAAACTCTTGAGGGATGTCTCCAGGTATCAGTCCTTGGACCGATCCTATGGAACATTATTTGATACCATTCTTTGGCTGCAGCTGCCAGAAGACTACGAGATCTTTGCATATGCAGACAATGCGTTGCTCTTAATTCCAGCCTGGAGTCGCACTGAAATTGAGACCAAAGCTGATGAAATACTGAAAAAGATTGAGAGCTGGGGTGGATGTGTAAAGTTACAATATTCAGTGGAGAAGACCAACTTAATGTTACTTAAAGGAAGCTTAAGGAGGTCGCCTGTGGTCCATTTCAAGGAAAGAACACTACGTCCACAGAGCAAAGTGAAGTACCTAGGTGTCATCTTGGATAGCAAACTTCGCTTCCAGGAACACACAAGGTATTTGATGGATAAGGCAGTGAATCTATTCACTAAAATGAGGGCAGTCTCAGCATCATCATGGGGACTTGGGTTCAGGACCATGATGACACTGTACAAGTGTATTTCTAGGAATCGCCCTTTATGGAGCTGGTGTGTGGTATAGGAAAGCAAGACTGGTACATACTCGGAGATTATTGCTAAAGACGCAAAGATCTGCATTACTAGCCATTAAAAGGCTTACAAGACATCAACTGAAGTACTACAGATGATCGCTGGAGCAATCCCACTGGATTTGCTTGTAGAAGAACGAGGACAACTCAAGCAAGAAACCGAGGAAGATCTGCAATGAAGATCATGAAGAAAGAAGCCAGAAGAGTTACACTATCCCTTTGTCAGGAAAGGTGGGACAATTCGGAGAAGGGCAGAGTTGCTTATACAATCTTTCCAAACATAATGGAAAGATATAGCCAGCACTGGACTGTTACAGATCATCATCTCTCACAGTTACTAACTGGACATGGAAACTATAATGCAAAATTACATGGATTTAATTTAGATGACTCATCCTTCTGCTGAATCTGTCAGGTAGAATATACTGCTGAACATGTACTTAGAGAATGTCCAAGAATAGAAGATATAAGAATTGAACTTAGAAGAAAATGAAATAGATCTTAGAAATATCATGGCAAATAGAAAAACTGCCAAGATAATGGAAGAGTTTGCAAGAAAGATAACCAAATGTCTGGAAGAATTCAAAGAATGGATTTGAGAAAATCCACACGAGTTCGTGAATGATCCTCTTCCATGGATAGAGGTTTCCGTTACCTGATTAAAGAAAAAACAATTTTTTATACAGGACGTGACACTGTTAAAACCGCTATGAAAGCATTGTGGTGGGAGTGGCCCCACCACACACCTTGGGTGTTTGCAATGCACATAGACTAGAACTTAGAAAGGAAACCATAAGAAGGCGACTAATGGGTTGGGAGGCCTTGGCTCTCACTCGGAATAAACCTAAAAGATATACTGAAGATCAAAGCAACGAAAAAAGCACATGAGAAATCGGAATAGCAATGACTGAGGCAAGTGGATAGGAAATGAATCAGGATGATGAATCAGGATGATGAAGACTTAGGTAATGTCTAAAGAGAGAGAGAGTAATGGCATGACAAGGTTCCAGACTAAAGGACCGGACTACGGGGGGAGGGGGATCGAAAAGGAGTCCACAGGCCCCCTTCTCCGCTGACAGTTCCAAAACTGATGGCTGGAATTGATATCTATATAATCTAAGTAGCAGTAGTTTAGTGCCACAATATAATCATCAATAGAAGAGAATGTCGAGAACTTGACCCCTGAGCTGCTAGGGGAGTCAGGGTGGAATGCAGGAAAACAGCTCCACTCACCTTCCAGACAACTTAGTGTAGATAGTTGTAATATTATATCAAATTGTGATCCATAAAGGCTGTGATGAGAAAAAAAGTATAAAAAAATGGTAAAAAAAAGGACCATCCCATACCTCTGTATTACCCAGAAAGGGTGCAGGTACGGGGGTGATAAGAAAATTGAGTGACCTGCTTTGGCTGGCCATGAAAAAAAAAAGGCTCCTGCTTCGGGGGGGGTTGTTCCGGCTGCTTGGCAAGTGGCTCTCATGTTTTGGGGGGTTGTCTCGGCCGCTTGGCAAGTGGCTCTCATGCTTCTGGGTGGTTGGCATGATTTCTGAACAGCAAGCGAGCTACAAAAACACAGTGTTAACACTCCTCCAAGTAATGGACTGTTATTGGTAGAAACTTGATGCATGATTCTTGCTGGGCCATGCAGTAACGACTTTGTTTCGTCTGTGTGTAGTTTCCCGGTCCACCAGATGGTGTCCGAACCAGTGTAATTTCTACCAGAGAACCTGCTGGATACTCCGTTGTTGCGGGGAGTAATATAGACATGTCATTGTTATACTGTTCAAGCATGGTCTTCAGCTATGCCACGTCACCTCAGAAGATGGAAGTATGAGCATGCCAGCGGTCGAGCAGCCACTATCACCCCCGAACGGTCAAGTAAGTTCCAGGATGCACTGAGGGATGGCACCACCTGTGCTTCAGCCAGCAGCAGACACCCTTAGCTCCACCCACCCTGCAGCCCTTGCAAAGACCAGCTGGTATAAGTACCTGTGCACAGCCGAAGATCGCCAGTTGTTCGCTGGCCCTCTTCAGGGCCACACAACTCCAACAGCTCACAATACCACAGTTTTGTGCTAGATCCGTCTGCCGACCCCAGCATCTTCAAGACCTACCCCATAATTGTTCGCCAGCGCCACATCTGTCCCAGCAGTTCCCCCACCGTCTCGTGTGCTGGATCTTACTGACTGGTATTCGTCACCTAGACAACCGAGAAGCTCTTCAGTTGCCTCACCAGCATCTAAGAGACCTTCCAAAGGATCTCCTTCTGCAGACATTGAAAAATACATCAACCCTCCTTGTGGATTACCCCTGGTAACAGCCACCCCACAACCCTTCAGGAAGTGGGCCCCGTAAGTCGCTTCAGGGCCCACAGAGTAGATGAGGGAAAGTTAATAGCTCCCTAGTCGAATTTGCCGGCCCCAAATAAGAACTAGGTCCCATTCACCAGGTATCAGCTTAGTTTATACATTTGGTCAGCTCAAGGTAGTTACGAGGTAGTACAGACCACCGTGTTTATTTCCTTAGGTAACTGAGATCCCACTTAAACGTCCGCCCCTCCCCTCCTAGTGGAGCAGGAAGACAAGTTTCAAACCACCTGATTTTACCGTCTAGTGTAAAAGACTGGGCTCCCACTCACTGTTACGTTAGAACCACGTACACGCTCGATGACCATCCATTCGACGCACCCCGGTGTATCAAACGCCACAGCCCCAGCCACTAGTCATATCTTAGAGCCTCTAAGAAGGTTAGCACAGGCCAGTTTGCACTCCATCCAGCACACCATTTGAGTTGCCAGAGGGAGTATTTGATCAGAAGTGGGGGACCTGACTGCCGTAGGGCCTAAACCTGCAGTTGTTGGAATGACTCTGAGAAAACCCGCTCTCCAACCACCGCACTGCTTTTTGCTGGTGGGGAAAATGTACAGCTGAGTCGGGCCCCTGCAGCGGCAGCAGAACAAAATTATTCAGGGACCAAAGGTCACGTGCCCTCATATGAGGGAGGGCATAGCACCCCTGCATACCTTACCCAAAAAGGGGGATAAGGACTGCAGGGGGAAAAGGAGGCCACGGCCCCCCTTAAAAAAGCTACCGGGGCTGCACCCCCTTCCGATAAAAGGGATTCGCCCAAATAACCCCCGGGACCCAGTTCAAACCACCCGACGCAGGGGGAATTTCCCTCCCCCGCTCCCTGTTTGCTGCTTTCTCCGTTGGTAAGAAGTTCCGCTGGGAAAGCTGCCCCTATTTCTGCGGTAATGCACCAAACCCGGGCCGGACCCCTTCAGAACCCAACCACAGCAGAAATTTGGATCCACCAGCTCTGCCTGTTTCTATTACACTACCACCTGTTCACCAACCCCAAAGCAGCCATTTGGCACCAGCGAAAGGGTAACAGGTGACTCTAGTCAAACCACAGGCAAGTACAAAGCCAGGAAGGACAAAGCAGCCAGACGACGAAAACCCACACTGACGCTGGTCACCCCTGCCAGCAAGTAAATTTAACCACCCAAAATGTACTCCGTGTGAGGGGGCCGCACAATAAAAGCTAACTCTTGCTGGACTTAGCTTCAGTTTGTTCCCCCAGCATCACGCGCAAAAACTCCAAAAAAAATTGACCGTTAAACCATGACAAAGCGGGTAAAATATAGGGGTGGGGTTGCAAACAAGAAAAAAGGAGTGGTATAATTCTTAAATTGTTTGTTTCGATAAGCAAATACCCTATTTAGAGGGACAGATTTTATGTTGTATTTTTTGCTAAATTTAGTTTTTAAAATTTAATTTATTTTTTTTTTTGTTAAATCTTAATTGATCAAAAATGCATATTAAAAACACATCCCATTTAAAAAAATGTAATTTATACCTTTAAAAAACGATAAAATAATTTTAATTTAAAATTTAAAATATAAAAAAAATACCATTACATTTTAAGGTATTTTTGAGCGATATTTTTTAAAACATTTAATTTCAAGTCAGTATTTCCCCTTTGGTCATATCTTAAAAACAGTCTGAATTAATTAGATGAAAAAAATTTTTTTTGTTTTAAAATATAATGTTTTTGCTAATAGAAAATTTTTTGTGTTAACTTAAATTTTAGTTTTGGTGGGATTTTAACATTTTTTGTGACTAATTCAACAAGGGTCAAACTCGGCTGCCCTATGCTTATCAGTGTGTTGAAAACCCAACCCAGGGGACTCCCCCCTTTTAATGAAACATTTTAAAAAAGATGTTAGATTCTGTGAGTTAAGGATTTGTAATTTATTGCTTTCGCCAACGAAGGGATGCATCTTTAGGTTTTTGGAATTCTAATGCCAATTTTAGATTGCCCAAACAACCCTTTTTTAAAAACTTTTTTTAATTTTCTAAGTTGTCACAGAAAAAATTTGGGGTTATCTTACTCACGTTTAAAAAACTGCATTTTCAAAAAAACAAAAATTATTTTTTTTTTGAAAAGGAATATTTAAACTTTAACTAGTTCCCGGG